>CM045883.1:93697712-93820212 GCA_025169545.1 Anguilla japonica
CCCTTTAACATCCACACATATAACTCCACCCCTTTAACATCCACACTTATAACTCCACCCCTTTAACATCCACACACATATAACTCCACCCCTTTAACATCCACACACATATAACTCCACCCCTTTAACATACACACACATATAACTCCACCCCTTTAACATACACACACATATAACTCCACCCCTTTAACATCCACACATATAACTCCACCCCTTTAACATGCACACACATATAACTCCATTCCTTTAACATCCACACTTATAACTCCACCCCTTTAACATCCACACATATAACTCCACCCCTTTAACATACACACACATATAACTCCACCCCTTTAACATCCACACACATATAACTCCACCCCTTTAACATACACACACATATAACTCCACCCCTTTAACATACACACACATATAACTCCACCCCTTTAACATACACACATATAACTCCACCCCTTTAACATCCACACACATATAACTCCACCCCTTTAACATACACACACATATAACTCCACCCCTTTAACATACACACACATATAACTCCACCCCTTTAACATACACACATATAACTCCACCCCTTTAACATACACACTTATAACTCCACCCCTTTAACATCCACACATATAACTCCACCCCTTTAACATCCACACACATATAACTCCACCCCTTTAACATCCACACATATAACTCCACCCCTTTAACATCCACACATATAACTCCACCCCTTTAACATACACACACATATAACTCCACCCCTTTAACATACACACACATATAACTCCACCCCTTTAACATACGCACACATATAACTCCACCCCTTTAACATCCACACATATAACTCCACCCCTTTAACATCCACACATATAACTCCACCCCTTTAACATACACACACATATAACTCCACCCCTTTAACATCCACACACATAACTCCACCCCTTTAACATCCACACACATATAACTCCACCCCTTTAACATACACACACATATAACTCCACCCCTTTAACAGGCTCACATATACCCAGGTTGGCTTGGTGTGGTATTGACAGATCGGGCAGAGAGAGTGCATTAGGCCTGATCCGTGGCAGTGTTCGCATGCAGATGTTAAATTAGCGCAGTGGTGAGACAGGGCGCGTGCCGATGCTCCTGGGGTGCGTTTGCTTGTCTGTCACATGGCGGCGAGAGACTAGCGGTCCTCCTCACAGAGGAGCACGATGTGTGGTGTAATTTTCTCCCGAAGTGCCCAGCACATTTCAGGGCTGGGGGGGAGGGGTGGGCGGTATTTCTGCTCAATTTGGCCCAGCTCGGGGCCGTGTAGCACGCCACTTTACCTGCAGGTACCGGCTACCTGCGGCAGGGGAAGAATGGAGTGGGCGGGGCCGTAGGTGACTCACTGCTTTCCACAAAACGCCGATTTCCCAGCATAACCGCTTTCAGTGCAGCCCGCCGAGTTCCCATCATTACAGCTTTCAGCCCCCCCCCCCCCAACCAGCTTTCAGCCCCCCCCCCCCAAACCAGCTTTCAGCCCCCCCCCCCAACCAGCTTTCAGCCCCCCCCAACCAGCTTTCAGTCCCCCCCCCAACCAGCTTCCAGTCCCCCACAACCAGCTTCCAGCCCAGCCACAACCAGCTTCCAGCCCAGCCACAACCAGCTTTAGTCCCCCACAACCAGCCTTAGCGCCCCCACAACCAGCTTTCAGCACCCCCCCCCCAACCAGCTTTCAGCCCCCCCCCCCAACCAGCTTTCAGCCCCCCCCCCAACCAGCTTTCAGCCCCCCCCCAACCAGCTTTCAGCCTCCCCCCAACCAGATTTCAACCCCCCCCCACAACCAGCTTCCAGCCCAGCCACAACCAGCTTTAGTCCCCCACAACCAGCTTTAGTGCCCCCACAACCAGCTTTAGTCCCCCCACAACCAGCTTTAGTCCCCCACAACCAGCTTTAGTCCCCCCACAACCAGCTATAGTCCCCCCACAACCAGCTTTAGTCCCCCACAACCAGCTTTCAGCCCCCCCCCACAACCAGCTTTAGTCCCCCCACAACCAGCTTTAGTCCCCCACAACCAGCTTTAGCGCCCCCACAACCAGCTATAGTCCCCCACAACCAGCTTTAGCACCCCCACAACCAGCTTTAGTCCCCCACAACCAGCTTTATATTCCCCCCACAACCAGGCTATATTAGCCCCCCCACAACCAGCTTTAGTCCCCCCACAACCAGCTTTAGTCCCCCACAACCAGCTTTAGTCCCCCCACAACCAGCTTTAGTCCTCCCCCCCCCACAACCAGCTTTAGCCCCCCCCCACAACCAGCTTTAGTAACCCCCCCCCCCACAACCAGCTTTCAGCCCCCCCACAACCAGCTTCCAGTCCAGCCACAACCAGCTTTAGTCTCCCACAACCAGCTTTATTCCCCCCCCCCCCCACAACCAGCTTTCAGCCCCCCCCCCCCCCCCCCCCGCTTAGCCCCCCCCTAACACCTGTATCTAACCCACCCCTAGTCCCCCCCCCCACCCCCCTACAACCCCACCCCTAAAACACACTGCAATAACCCCGCCCCTAACACCCCCTACAACCCCGCCCCTAAACACACTGCAATAACCCCACCCCTAACACCCCCTACAACCCCACCCCTAAACACACTGCAATAACCCCGCCCCTAACACCCCCTACAACCCCGCCCCTAAACACACTGCAATAACCCCACCCCTAACACCCCCTACAACCCCGCCCCTAAACACACTGCAATAACCCCGCCCCTAACACCCCCTACAACCCCACCCCTAAACACACTGCAATAACCCCACCCCTAAACACACTGCAATAACCCCGCCCCTAACACCCCCTACAACCCCAACCCTAAACACACTGAAATAACCTCCTGCTGCTTGACACTGTCTGAAACCCCGCCCCTAAACACACTGCAATAACCCCGCCCCTAACACCCTCTACAACCCCACCCCTAAACACACTGAAACAACCTCCTGCTGCTTGACACTGTCTGAAACCCCGCCCCTAAACACACTGAAATAACCTCCTGCTGCTTGACACTGTCTGAAACCCCGCCCCTCAACCAGCTTCCAGCCCAGCCACAACCAGCTTTAGTCCCCCACAACCAGCTTTAGCGCCCCCACAACCAGCTTTAGTCCCCCCACAACCAGCTTTAGTCCCCCACAACCAGCTTTAGTCCCCCCACAACCAGCTATAGTCCCCCCACAACCAGCTTTAGTCCCCCCACAACCAGCTTTTCAGCCAGCCCCCCCCACAACCAGCTTTAGTCCCCCACAACCACCAGCTTTAGTCCCCCACAACCAGCTATAGGCCCCCACAACCAGCTTTAGCACCCCCACAACCAGCTTTAGTCCCCCACAACCAGCTTTAGTCCCCCCACAACCAGGTATAGTCCCCCACAACCAGCTTTAGCCCCCCCACAACCAGCTATAGTCCCCCCACAACCAGCTTTAGTCCCCCACAACCAGCTTTAGTCCTCCCCCCCACACAACCAGCTTTAGTCCCCCCCCCCCCCCACAACCAGCTTTCAGCCCCCCCCATAACCAGCTTTCAGCCCCCCCCCCCCCCCCCCCCCCCCACAACCAGCTTCCAGTCCAGCCACAACCAGCTTTAGTCTCCCACAACCAGCTTTATTCCCCCCCCCCACAACCAGCTTTCAGCCCCCCCCCCCCCCACAACCAGCTTTAGCCCCCCCACAACCAGCTTCCAGTCCGGCCACAACCAGCTTTAGTCCCCCACCCCCCCAGGTTAAGTCCCCCCCCCCCCCCCCCCCCCCCCCCCCCCCGCACCCCTAACACACTGTATTAACCCCGCCCCTAACACCCCCCTACAACCCCGCCCCTAAACACATTGAAACAACCTCCTGCTGCTTGACACTGTCTGAAACCCCTGACACACCCCGAGTCTGACAGACAGCACACAGTATTTCAGCTGCTGATTGAGCTGCTGGCACAAGTCTGCCTGTCAGTCGCTGCAGGAGAGATGTGATTGGTTATGCAAAGACAGCATGTAGCATCACATCATGCTGAGTTCCAACTGTCCACTGATCTAAATCCAGTGCCTGTGTTCAGTCAACATCAATATCACTGTGTGCTGATCACACAAGCATCTTCCACCGAACGCCCTGCTCACGAGCACACAAACAGCAGATAATGAGGATGAAAACCAGGAGTGTCAAATGATCACTTAAAAAAAAAACTGATGGAAATTAAAGACAATTTCACTCACATTTTTAACAGTAGAGTTTTCTACAAACCCTAAGAATTAACCGTAAATAAAGATGTAAATGGATGTTTTGTTTGGATTTTTTCTAAATAAAGAGCGATGATTAACAAAAGATGCGTCTCTGCTGAGCAGAACCTTCTCACCTGTGACACTGCTGTTACCGTAAAACACACAGAAAACACACTTTTACTTTTAATTGCTAATAATACAGAAAGTCACTGAGCCCATTGACCACAGGTCAACAACTGAGAAAAACACTTCTGCATATAAAAGAGACTGATTCAAACAATGTTTCTTCAAAGTATACTTAAAGATTTTACTAAAGTCATTCAAGAGTAAAAACAATGAACTGTTAATGGCAAACAGCACACAATGGGGTTAATGGAGACAACTTCTTCCCTCACCTCTCAATTAAAAACACCAACAGCCCTGAAGTGTCTGTTATCTGCTCTTTGAGTGTGTCCACATACTAGCATTTACAGATATATCACACACACACACATATATATACACACACACACACACACATTATACACGCACACTATGCACACACACACACGCACACACACAGGCATTTAAACACAGTCTCACTGTCACAGATATATACACACACATGCGCGCACACACACTCGCTCACACATATAGATACAACACACACACACACACAAACACACATATACACAAACACACAAATACACAGATATATCTGATATATCACACACACAAGCAATTACACTCATATCACGTTCGATTCCCGGGTAGGACACTCATATCAAGTTTATACACACACACACATACAAATGGAATATTATGTAGCTTAACTTCAAAAACAAATTTCTGCAGATGTGTATTGGGTCTGTAGCAGGTTTGTGTGCAGGTGTGTGTTGGGTCTGTAGCAGGTTTGTGTGTGTGTGTTGGGTCTGTAGCAGGTTTGTGTGCAGGTGTGTATTGGGTCTGTAGCAGGTTTGTGTGCAGGTGTGTTTTGGGTCTGTAGCAGGTATGTGCGCAGGTGTGTATTGGGTCTGTAGCAGGTTTGTGTGCAGGTGTGGGTTGGGTCTGTAGCAGGTATGTGCGCAGGTGTGTATTGGGTCTGTAGCAGGTTTGTGTGCAGGTGTGGGTTGGGTCTGTAGCAGGTATGTGTGCAGGTGTGTATTGGGTCTGTAGCAGGTGTGTGTGCAGGTGTGTATTGGGTCTGTAGCGGGTATGTGTGCAGGTGTGTGTTGGGTTTGTAGCAGATGCGTGTGCAGGTGTGTATTGGGTCTGTAGCAGGTGCGTGTGCAGGTGTGTATTGGGTCTGTAGCAGGTGCGTGTGCAGGTGTGTCATGTAAGCAAGCCAGATGGGCTGATCTTTCATCCTCCGCTTGTTGCCATGGTGATAGCGGTGACTTACCCACACTTTCATAACATAATCACACTCAGAAAAGAGTGAAGTACAGGAGCTCAGGAGGGTCAAAAAAGGTGACTGCAATTCATTACGATAAAGAGAAATGAATATATTCTTTTTAAATGAATTTTATGAGGTAATGGTTCTCCTGACAGTCATTAAGGACTGTGGGTAAAAAGCTTCAGATATGGCCTGGGGCTTGGAGATGGAACCCGGGAGAGCAGCTCAGTGCAGCATTTCAAACATTCAGTGGATCTCCAGCACGCAGAGAGAACTGAGACAGAGCAGGGAGACGCAGACTCAGGCGCAGGGAGACGCAGACGCAGGCGCAGGGAGACGCAGATGCACAGCAGGGAGATGCAGGGAGACACAGACGCAAACGCAGACGCAGGGAGACGCAGATGCAGGGAGATGCAAACGCAGATGCAGATGCAGGGAGACGCAGACGCAGATGCAGACGCAGGGAGACGCAGGCGCAGAGCAGGGAGACGCAGATGCAGGGAAACGCAGACGCAGACGCAAACGCAGACGCAGACACAGACGCAGACGCAGGGAGACGCAGACGCAGACGCAGGGAGATGCAGACGCAGATGCAAACGCAGACGCAGGGAGACGCAGACGCAGACGCAGGGAGATGCAGACGCAGATGCAAACGCAGACGCAGGGAGACGCAGACGCAGACGCAGGGAGATGCAGACACAGACGCAGAGGCAGACGCAGATGCAGACGCAAACGCAGACACAGACGCAGATGCAGGGAGACGCAGACACAGATGCAAACGCAGACGCAGACGCAGGGAGACGCAGACGCAGACGCAGGGAGATGCAGACGCAGATGCAAACGCAGACGCAGGGAGACGCAGACGCAGACGCAGGGAGATGCAGACGCAGGGAGACGCAGACGCAGGGAGACGCAGACGCAGACGCAGGGAGATGCAGACGCAGATGCAAACGCAGACGCAGGGAGACGCAGACGCAGACGCAGGGAGATGCAGACGCAGACGCAGAGGCAGACGCAGGGAGACGCAGACGCAGGGAGATGCAGACGCAGATGCAAACGCAGACGCAGGGAGACGCAGACGCAGGGAGACGCAAACGCAGACACAGATGCAAATGCAGACGCAGACGCAGCGCTAAACCGCTCAGGGACAGGCCTCTTGCGCACAGAGAGAGCTCTGCTCTTAATGCCTCTGACATTTGCAGAATAAAACTGGCCCGCGTTTGTGGAATGGAAATCAGCCCATTCTAATGTAAATCTCTGCCATGGTATGAAGGCATGGATCAATGCACTCCTCCCCCGTCTCCCTCTGCGGGGGGTACCGACTGGGACTGTGACACTTTCACTAACCCAACGCAAAATGGAAAGAGCTTGAGAGTGCAGGGACGGTCTTTCAATTCATCAAATGAAAGAAAAACACAAAACGGAGCAGTTTGATATAACAAAGAGAAGATCAATAAAGTAACATCCACAGCAGAAGGGAATCTACTGAGTATGTGTGTGTGTGTGTGTGTGTGTGAGAGAGAGTGTGCATGTATGTGTGTGTGTGTGTGTGTGCGTGAGTGTGTGCATGAGTGAGGGTGTGCGTGTGTGTGTGTGAGTATGTGTGTGTTTTTGCGTATGTGTGTATATGTATGTGTGCATGTCTGTGTGTTTGTGTGCGTGTGTTTGTGCGTATAGGTGTGTGTATGTATTTGTGTGTTTGTGTATATGTATGTGTTCTCTTGGGCGTGTATGTGTGCGTCTTTCTGCGTACAGATGTGTGTGTATGTATTTGTGTGTGTGTTTGTGTATATGTGTCTATGTATGTGTGTGTGTTTGTGCGTATAGGTGTGTGTGTGTATGCATTTGTGTGTGTGTGTTTGTGTATATGTATGTGTGCTTGTGTATGAGTGTGTTTGTCTATTTGTATATATGTGTGTGTGTGTGTGTGTGTGTACTACTGTAGTACACCTTTTTGACCCCACATCAATGTTACTCTGGTCAAATAAATGTGTGTAGAAGAGCCTGTGCTTTTTATAGGAAGCGCAGTCATTACAGCACAGCACTCTGTGCTCTGCCAGAGCGGGCCACCCCAATAACTCAGCTTTTCATTTTCAGCAGACGTACTGAGGACCGAGAGCGTTCGTCAGATCTCAGTGTGAAAATATGAAAGATCAATTACACAGACAGCGCTGCGCACCCAGAATCCATCACCCCCACAGCCTCACAGCACACCGCATATTTATTCACAGCGCGTCCACAGAGGGCGCTGTGGGGGCTACTCTGAAAAGCAGTGCAAAGCAGCACATCATTACAATGATTACTGCAAAAGTAAGGGCTTATGGTGCATTGGCATGCAGGTAACAGCCCTCAATGAGTACCTGTATGGAAGTTAGTGTTACAGTAAGTATTAGAGAACAGCCAATGACAGCCTCTGTGCAAATCAGATTACTGCATTGGAACAGCCTACGAGAACCTGTATGTAAATTATACTACTGTATCAGATCAAACAATTAGAGCCAGTATGCAAAGTGGATAACTGTTTTTAGAAGAGCCAATGAGAGCCTGTATGTAAATTAACTTATTGCATTAAGACAACCAATGCGAGGCTGTATTTAAAGAGTTGCAGATGGTTGCTATGGTGATTTTGAGAAGCAGGATGCCAAATTGGCCGCCTTGCTTCTCTGGTGCAGGATGTGACTCTCAAATTTTCTATCTCAGAACTTCATATTTTAAGAGAAGAAGTGGAAAGAAACTGCCAAAAATTTAGGAAGCACAAACAACTCTATTTTTAAACTATTGTTCCATGGCAACTTGATTCCAAATGAAAATTTGAGAGTTAAACTGCCTTCACAAGAAAGAAGGCATGCATGTTTTCTTGTGTGTGTGAAACAGACAGACAGGTTCTGTGCACTCATCCTCACTGTGCTTGTAAACGATGTGTGTGAAACAGACACACAGGTTCTAAAGGTTCTAATGAGTGCACTCATCCTCACTGTGCTTGTAAACGATGTGTGTGAAACAGACACACAGGTTCTAAAGGTTCTAATGAGTGCACTCATCCTCACTGCGCTTGTAAACGATGTGTGTGAAACAGACAGGCAGGTTCTAATGAGTGCACTCATCCTCACTGCGCTTGTAAACGATGTGTGTGAAACAGACAGGCAGGTTCTAATGAGTGCACTCATCCTCACTGCGCTTGTAAACGATGTGTGTGAAACAGACAGGCAGGTTCTAATGAGTGCACTCATCCTCACTGCGCTTGTAAACAATGTGTGTGAAACAGACACACAGGTTCTAAAGGTTCTAATGAGTGCACTCATCCTCACTGCGCTTGTAAACGATGTGTGTGAAACAGACAGGCAGGTTCTAATGAGTGCACTCATCCTCACTGCGCTTGTAAACGATGTGTGTGAAACAGACAGACAGGTTCTAATGAGTGCACTCATCCTCACTGCGCTTGTAAACAATGTGTGTGAAACAGACAGGCAGGTTCTAATGAGTGCACTCATCCTCACTGCGCTTGTAAACGATGTGTGCGAAACAGACAGGCAGGTTCTAATGAGTGCACTCATCCTCACTGCGCTTGTAAACGATGTGTGTGAAACAGACAGACAGGTTCTAATGAGTGCACTCATCCTCACTGCGCTTGTAAACGATGTGTGTGAAACAGACACACAGGTTCTAAAGGTTCTAATGAGTGCACTCATCCTCACTGTGCTTGTAAACAATGTGTGTGAAACAGACAGGCAGGTTCTAATGAGTGCACTCATCCTCACTGCGCTTGTAAACGATGTGTGTGAAACAGACAGGCAGGTTCTAATGAGTGCACTCATCCTCACTGCGCTTGTAAACGATGTGTGCGAAACAGACAGGCAGGTTCTAATGAGTGCACTCATCCTCACTGCGCTTGTAAACGATGTGTGTGAAACAGACAGGCAGGTTCTAATGAGTGCACTCATCCTCACTGCGCTTGTAAACGATGTGTGTGAAACAGACAGGCAGGTTCTAATGAGTGCACTCATCCTCACTGCGCTTGTAAACGATGTGTGTGAAGCAGACAGACAGGTTCTAATGAGTGCACTCATCCTCACTGCGCTTGTAAATGATGTGTGTGAAACAGACAGGCAGGTTCTAAAGGTTCTAATGAGTGCACTCATCCTCACTGCGCTTGTAAACGATGTGTGTGAAACAGACAGGCAGGTTCTAAAGGTTCTAATGAGTGCACTCATCCTCACTGCGCTTGTAAACGATGTGTGTGAAACAGACAGACAGGTTCTAATGAGTGCACTCATCCTCACTGCGCTTGTAAACGATGTGTGTGAAACAGACAGACAGGTTCTAATGAGTGCACTCATCCTCACTGCGCTTGTAAACGATGTGTGTGAAACAGACAGGCAGGTTCTAATGAGTGCACTCATCCTCACTGCACTTGTAAACAATGTGTGTGAAACAGACAGGCAGGTTCTAATGAGTGCACTCATCCTCACTGCGCTTGTAAACGATGTGTGTGAAACAGACAGGCAGGTTCTAAAGGTTCTAATGAGTGCACTCATCCTCACTGTGCTTGTAAACGATGTGTGTGAAACAGACAGGCAGGTTCTAATGAGTGCACTCATCCTCACTGCGCTTGTAAACGATGTGTGTGAAACAGACAGGCAGGTTCTAATGAGTGCACTCATCCTCACTGTGCTTGTAAACAATGTGTGTGAAACAGACACACAGGTTCTAAAGGTTCTAATGAGTGCACTCATCCTCACTGCGCTTGTAAACGATGTGTGTGAAACAGACAGACAGGTTCTAAAGGTTCTAATGAGTGCACTCATCCTCACTGCACTTGTAAACGATGTGTGTGAAACAGACAGGCAGGTTCTAATGAGTGCACTCATCCTCACTGTGCTTGTAAACGATGTGTGTGAAACAGACACACAGGTTCTAATGAGTGCACTCATCCTCACTGTGCTTGTAAACGATGTGTGTGAAACAGACAGACTAATGAGTGCACTCATCCTCACTGCACTTGTTAAACGATGTGTGTGAAACAGAAAGGTTCTAATGAGTGCACTCATCCTCACTGCGCTTGTAAACGATGTGTGTGAAACAGACAGGCAGGTTCTAAAGGTTCTAATGAGTGCACTCATCCTCACTGCGCTTGTAAACGATGTGTGTGAAACAGACAGACAGGTTCTAATGAGTGCACTCATCCTCACTGCGCTTGTAAACGATGTGTGTGAAACAGACAGGCAGGTTCTAATGAGTGCACTCATCCTCACTGCGCTTGTAAACGATGTGTGTGAAACAGACAGACAGGTTCTAATGAGTGCACTCATCCTCACTGCACTTGTAAACGATGTGTGTGAAACAGACAGACAGGTTCTAATGAGTGCACTCATCCTCACTGTGCTTGTAAACGATGTGTGTGAAACAGACACACAGGTTCTAATGAGTGCACTCATCCTCACTGCGCTTGTAAACGATGTGTGTGAAACAGACAGGTAGGTTCTAATGAGTGCACTCATCCTCACTGCACTTGGGAAAACACATATCCTGCCTGGGGAGGGAGAGGCACTTATATATATATATATACAGTATACATACAGTACTGCGCAAAAGTCTTAGGCACCCTAGATTTTTAAATATAATGTATAGTATATATCTGGTCTTAGATGTTTATTTTTTCTTTTCTGCATTAGTGTGTCAGTAGAAAAGAGCAAATTTGAGCTTTCCAAACATGAATTTTCCAAAAAATGAAATTTTACAGATACATTTTTGTATTTTGTTAAATAAAGTAATATTTTAAGTAATAGACTACTTCTCAGATAAAAACTTGATCAAGGGTCTCTGGGATTACCTAGAGAGCCAGAAGCAAGCAAAACAGCCAAATTCTGCAGAAGAACTGTGGCAAGTTCTCCAAAATACTTGGAACAACCTACCAGCCGATTTTCTTATAAAACTGCCAGACAGTGTACCTAAGAGAATTGATGTAGTTTTTAAGGTGAAGGGTGGTCACAACAAACATTGATTTTATTTAGTTTTTAAGTATTTACTGCTCTTTATGTTATTTTTTTAGGTATTTATAACCTTTCATTTCATTATTTTTAAAAGGCACCTTAGCTGTACAGCATTTTTTTACAGGTGCCTAAGACTTTTGCACAGTACTGTATATATATATATATATATATATATATATATATATATATATATATATATATATATATATATATATATATATATATATATATATCAGTCAGATAACAGAGACGATAACACAGTTGGGATGTAGCACATTGTGTGTGGTTCACAGGTGAGTGTGTAGGGAATGTGATGTACAGGTGAGTGTTTAGGGAATGTGATGTACAGGTGAGTGTGTAGGGAATGTGATGTACAGGTGAGTGTGTAGGGAATGTGACGTACAGGTGAGTGTTTAGGGACTGTTACGTACAGGTGAGTGTGTAGGGAATGTGACACACAGGTGAGTGTGTAGGGACTGTGACGTACAGGTGAGTGTGTAGGGAATGTGATGTACAGGTGAGTGTGTAGGGAATGTGACATACAGGTGAGTGTGTAGGGAATGTGATGTACAGGTAAGTGTGTAGGGACTGTGACGTACAGGTAAGTGTGTAGGGAATGTGATACACAGGTGAGTGTGTAGGGAATGTGACGTACAGGTGAGTGTGTAGGGAATGTGATGTACAGGTGAGTGTGTAGGGAATGTGACATACAGGTGAGTGTGTAGGGAATGTGATGTACAGGTGAGTGTGTAGGGAATGTGATGTACAGGTAAGTGTGTAGGGACTGTGACGTACAGGTAAGTGTGTAGGGAATGTGCTACACCTCCAGGGATAGTATTTCAGTGTATACCACTGATTTATATAAACAGAACAAAGCAAATGAAATGAATACACAATTATTCACCCTTTTGTTATGCGACATTAATAAGACTGTAACAGCATCATTAGTACTGATGTGGGATTAATTCACATCAATAATACCTGCGGCCTGCTGTTGTTTTGCGTCTGAGATAGAGTGAATGGGTAATGTGTATCAGCAACAGACAAGTGTGTGTGTGTGTGTGTGTGTGTGTGTGTGTGTGTGTGTGTGTGTGTGTGTGTGTGCATGTGAGTGTGTGTGTATGTGAGTGTGTGTGTATGTATGTGAGTGAGTGTGTGTGTGTGCATGTGAGTGTATGTGTGTGCATGTGAGTGTGTGTGTATGTGTGTATGTGTGTGTGTGTGTGTGCATGTGAGTGTGTGTGTATGTATGTGAGTGAGTGTGTGTGTGTGCATGTGAGTGTATGTGTGTGCATGTGAGTGTGTGTGTATGTGTGTATGTGTGTGTGTGTGTGCATGTGAGTGTGTGTGTATGTATGTGAGTGAGTGTGTGTGTGTGCATGTGAGTGTATGTGTGTGTGTGTGTGTGTGTGTGTGTGCATGTGAGTGTGTGTGTATGTATGTGAGTGAGTGTGTGTGTGTGTGTGTGCATGTGAGTGTGTGTGTGTGTGTGTGTGTGTGTGTGCATGTGAGTGTGTGTGTATGTGTGTATGTATGTGAGTGTGTGTGTGTGAGTGGGGGAGTGTGTATGTGAGTGTGTGTGCATGTGAGTGTGTGTGTGTATGTGTATATGTTTGTGAGTAGGGGAGTGTGTATGTGAGTGTGTGTGTATATGTGTGTATGTGTGTATGTTTGTGAGTGTGTGTCTATGTGTGTGTGCATGTGAGTGTGTGTGTATGTATGTGAGTGAGTGTGTGTGTGTGTGTGTGCATGTGAGTGTATGTGTGTGTGTGCATGTGAGTGTGTGTGTATGTGTGTATGTATGTGAGTGTGTGTGTGTGTGAGTAGGGGAGTGTGTATGTGAGTGTGTGTGCATGTGAGTGTGTGTGTATATGTTTGTGAGTGTGTGTGTGTATGTGTGTATGTTTGTGAGTGTGTGATTATGTGTGTATGTTTGTGAGTGTGTGTGTATGTGTGTATGTTTGTGAGTGTGTGAGTGTGTGTGTATGTTTGTGAGTGTGTGTATGTGTGTGTAAAGTGAATGGGTAATCAGCAGCAAACGCAGTTAGATGCAATGTGTGTGTTTATGTGGGTCTAGCTCTGTGTAACACAGTGAACAATAAAGACATTTCATAAAAATATTTCATAACCCCTGTCCTATGGACTCAACAGGTCTTTGTTGCAGGTTAAACTCAAATGAGTCATATCTGATTCCAGTGTTAATTAGACTAATGATAAACAGCGATAAATGATAAAATGATAAATGAGGTGGGCAGGATCTGCTACAGCTTTGGTTCAGGGCTTAATTTCTAATAAAATACTTTTAAGAATAAAAACCATTCTACATTTATGACACAAACAGACCTTGGCCTGCCCACATACTCTATTCCCAGTCTAAACACAGAAGAGGTCATTCCAGGGAAGGTGTCCTTTCCCACACTCTGCGAGACTGTAGTGCTTGCAGGCGGATAGAAGAGTAACCATTAGCCACTGTTACCATGGCACATACAACCGTTACTGTTACCCACAGTAACCATCACCCAAGGTCATCTTTACCCAGAGTAACCATCATTCTGGTAACTTCCCACACTAAGTAATTATCACCCAGAGTAACTACCTCCCACATTAACTATCACCCACACTTACTATTGTTCACAGTTGCTATTGTCCATAATAAATATCATCCACAGTAATCCACATGTATATGCATATTTGTGTTTGTGTATGTGTGTGCGCGCGCACACATGCATGCATAATTGTGTGAGAGTGTGTGTATATGAGTTGTGTGTGTGTGTGTGTGTGTGTGTGTGTGTGTGCATGTGTATTTGTTGTGTGTGAGTGTGTTTGTGTGTATATAGATAGATATACACAAAAGGACAACATCACAACAACATCAACACAATTAAATCACTGAGCTAGTGCAGGGAAATTCATACCGGTGCAAATGTGCACACCCTTGCACACTTGCACACTTGCACATTTGCACACTTGCACATTTGCACACTTGCACATTTGCACACTTGCACAGGCATGAATTTCCATTTCCCTGCACTAGCACAGTGATTTAATTGTGCTGATGTTGTCGTGATGTTGTCCTTTTGTATTCTGTCTTTATGTGAACCCTGGCTGCAAAACAAATTTCCCCTAGTGGGACAATAAAGATAACCTTGAACCTTGATCCTTCAGATAGATAGATAGATAGATAGATAGTTAGATGCGTATCAGCATGCGTGTGTTCTGTATGTGTGTGTCTGTGTGTGTTTGTGTGTGAATACATGTGTGTGTGTCTGTGCGGGTTTGTGTGTCTGTGTTTGCGTGTGTCTGTGTGTGTCTGTGTGCGTGCGTGTGTGTGTGTGGGTGTGTTCGCGCACGTGTGTGTTTGCGCGTGCGCGCGTGTATGTGTGTGTGTGCGTGTGTGTGTGTATGTGCTGTGTGTGTGTTTGCGACAGTGTGCGTCTGTGTGCATGTTTGTGTTTGCGTGTGTGTGTCTGTGTGCGTGTGTATGTGTGTGTGCGTGTTTGTGTGTGTGAGAGTGTGTGTGCGTGTGTGTGTGTGTATGAGCCCTGCCTGGGTAACTCATCACACAGAAGCTATAGTCCTTATAAATGAGACACCAGAAGAGTATTTATTCCCCGAGGAAGCAGTGAAATGTCATTTATCATTTCTGACGCACCTTACAGAACAGAGCCAAATCATTTCCTCCAACAGAGGCGCATTGTGCTTTAACTTCCCGCTGTGAGACGCCTCTCTGCCGCTGCAGCTATTAAAACTAAATATTTGGAATTTGGGCGAGGGTTCGATTCTTGTCCCTCACAGCCCAGCGAAATACATCACTCTCAGCTGGAGAGTAATCTCTCCGCTTTGAGCGATCAATTTCAATCTCTCACCGCGGGCCGTGCATCTCCGAGAGAGCCGGCTCTGCGGAGAGAGCGGTTATTACTGAGCGCCGCGGTCCAGCGCTGCAGAGCCTGACAGTGATGAAGTGAGCAGCTCCAAAAGATGAAAACATGTTTTGAAGCTGAAAAGTAATACTCTGGCTTACTAACATGGATTGTTTCCTAATTCTGATCAATAGAGCGATTGCCCTTCAGTGGGAGAAGAGCCGCCTCCGCGCGGCAGCTACGCCCCGCTCCTCAACCAGACGAGAAGATTGACTGTAACCACGGCGTCTGGACATCAAGCCGCTGAAACCACACGAATCTCCCGCCCTGAAGGATTATGAGCCAAATCAATAATCAATAACGCACATTTCTGCCTGTGTTAATGAAGTAAAATCAGTGAAAGAAGACTCCTGCAGGAGGAGCAGATTGTCTACATCAGATGTTTACAGCTTGATGAGCAAGGAGACCCTGCAAGCCAATCTCACACAGCAGCATGTAAATGTGAAGTCAACATCAGCATTATACATGTATGGATATCTACAATGGAAGAAGACAGGATCTTTTGGTGAAACGTTTGGAACCCTACTGACAAGCTTTTTGTTCCATTTCCCCTGGGACAAAATGATGGAATTGGTCTGCACCTGGCTCTGGAAAACAAGATCAATATTTTGGATGAAGCTCTAATAAAAGCAGACCTGGTTCTGAACATTTATATATAACTATCTAAAGAAGCATATAAACACTGAACACTGCTCTGCACATACAGACTGTCCCTGAACACTGCTCTGCACATGCAGACTGTCCCTGAACACTGCTCTGCACATGCAGACTGTCCCTGAACACTGCTCTGCACATACAGACTGTCCCTGAACACTGCTCTGCACATGCAGACTGTTCCTGAACACAAGTTTGCACATACACACTGTTCCTGAACACTGCTCTCTGCACATACAGACTGGCCCTGAACACTGCTCTGCACATACAGAATGTCCCTGAACACTGCTCTGCACATACAGACTGGCCTGAACACTGCTCTCTGCACATACAGACTGGCCTGAACACTGTTCTGCACATACAGACTGTCCCTGAACACTGCTCTCTGCACATTCAGACTGTCCCTGAACACTGCTCTGCACATACAGACTGTCCCTGAACACTGCTCTCTGCACATGCAGACTGTCCCTGAACACTGCTCTGCACATACACACTGTCCCTGAACACTGCTCTCTGCACATACACACTGGCCTGAACACTGCTCTCTGCATACAGACTGTCCCTGAACACTGCTCTGCACATACAGACTGGCCTGAACACTGCTCTGCATACAGACTGTCCCTGAACACTGCTCTGCACATGCAGACTGGCCTGAACACTGCTCTGCACACAGACTGTCTCTGAACACTGCTCTCTGCACATCAGACTGTCCTTGAGCCATCAATATTCACACAGCTATGATAAATTACTAATGACATTAACATGCATGTGATTAGTATTATGGGCTGTCTTATCTTGCTGACCAATCATGCGTCAGCCTGCACAGCAGCTGGTCAGTCCTTTAGGTTTTCTCTCTTTCTCACTGAATTCTGTGCTAAAATCTTCCAGAACTTTCTGGCTGGCACAGCGCTAAAGAGCGGGCAGTGGAGTTATACTTCATAAACATCAGTGCAGCTGAAATGAGCTCTCTGACTAAAAGCTCAGTATGACAGGTCTCACTGGTACAGCAGCGGTGGGAACCTTCCAGAAACTTCCGCTAATTTCCAGACAAAGGACACTTTATATTGCATTATATTTCCAGAAATGTATTTTTAGAAAACAGTGAGGAGAGAGTGTTTTTGTAAAACATATGTGGTTGTAGTGTTGGCAGGATTAAAATTTGTATATTTTTTATTTCTTCCAGCAGAAATAATACTTGTAAATATTTTTGTTTCTGTGCATGTGCTGCAATGAATATGAAGAGCACACATATGGTAATTTTACACATATAAGTAATTACTGTATTGTAATCAATGATGTCTAACTCTGCCATTGGACCAAACATGATCTCCCCAATTTCAGACGACCCATGAAACTGAGCATGTGCAGACAGCTAATCAATGCGCTTGTAAATACAACTTTACAGTGATCGTTAAATGCTAATCAAACAGACTGCTTTTCTAATGTTGAATTCATGAGTGCTTCAAAACACAAAATAAAAAATAAAAAATCCCCAACCAGTTTACGCATTCATACGTGGCCCGAGATCCATTAACTCATGCTATTTAATAATCTAGGACAGCAAGCAATCACACTGCAAACACATTAATAATTCTTTCTGACATGTTTATCCAAAAAGCACACTAGTAATTCATGTATGTACTGACGTACACATTCTTATATATTCTGCACTTTTACACCCATTTAGAATGAGAGGAAAGGGGCTTTATGCAAACTGGTGAGGTCTGAGTGCTTACTCACGTAAAGGGAAACGCCTGAAATTTGAGTGGGTTTGTGTGTTATTATCTTAATTAGAAGGCTGGCCCATCATAGCTGGGACATGTGAAATCAGGGTAATGATTTGAGACCGGCACACAGAGAGGTCCGAGCCCAGCACACTGAGGGGTCTGAGCCCAGCACACTGAGGGGTTTGAGCCCAGCACACTGAGGGGTCAGAGCCCAGCACACTGAGGGGTCTAAGCCCAGCACACTGAGGGGGTCGGAGCCCAGCACACTGAGGGGGTCCGAGCCCAGCACACTGAGGGGTCCGAGCCCAGCACACTGAGGGGTCGGAGCCCAGCACACTGAGGGGGTCCGAGCCCAGCACACAGAGGAGTCTGAGCCCAGCACACAGAGGGGTCTGAGCCCAACACACAGAGGGGTCAGAGCCCAGCACACAGAGGGGCCCGAGCCCAGCACACTGAGGGGTCAGAGCCCAACACACAGAGGGGTCTGAGCCCAACACACTGAGGGGTCAGAGCCCAGCACACAGAGGGGTCCGAGCCCAGCACACTGAAGGGTCAGGGCCCAGCACACAGAGGGGTCAGAGCCCAGCACACTGAGGGGTCAGAGCCCAGCACACAGAGGGGTCAGAGCCCAGCACACAGAGGGATCCAAGCCCAGAGGGGGACACAGTAACCCTGCCTTGCTGGCACCATTTCATTAAAACGTGCCCTTAATTGGAAGTGATCGTCTTTAAAGTGACTCTCTCTTATTTTAAGCAAAAGCAGAGACCACAAAACACACATATGCACATGTGCACGCACACACACACATATGCGCAGGTGCGCACACACACACACACACACACACACACACGTATATATACAGAATACACACACGTACACAAACACACACAAGCACACTCAAAAAATTCATATTGTAAAAACTACAGGATGGAATGAAGAGTTGGTTGAAACCTGTAACTGTAACAGTCTATATCAGTCATTAAAATCCACACTTGCATGGATCAAAAGCATCAAATCATTAATCCCCCAATTAGGCACGCAGCAGTGCTGTGGTTTTAAAAATGCATTACTGATGTATTAGAGAACCGATGCACCCAGAATCACACAAATATCAGCAAACTAGCACAGAGCCAGCCTCCAGAGGGAGATTAATAAAGAATCTGAAGAATGACTGATCACTCTTCAATAAATTTATAATCACCCACTCTCTCGTACAGAAGCCATTCCAGCACATCAGGCTGAACAGGTGTTATCAATCAAGGTGTGCTGTGAATATATCAGCCTCTGTCATCTCCAGCCAATCAGTAGCCTGAGGGCTGAGACCCTTTAGACCAGGACAGCCTGAGATCCATGTCATCCATCTTTCCACTGGATTCAGTGCTCTCCTGAGTGTACACTATATACTGTGCCCTCCTATGAGTGTACACTACTGTATATACTGTGCGCTCCTGAGTGTACACTATATACTGTGCCCTCCTATGAGTGTACACTACTGTATATACTGTGCGCTCCTGAGTGTACACTATATACTGTGCTCTCCTATGAGTGTACACTACTGTATATACTGTGCTCTCCTGAGTGTACACTATATACTGTGCTCTCCTATGAGTGTACACTACTGTATATACTGTGCTCTCCTATGAGCATACACTATCTATTGTGCTCCCCTAGGAGTGTACACTATAAACTGTGCTCTCCTATGAGTGTACACGATAATCTGTGCTCTCCTATGAGTGTACACTACTGTATATACTGTACTCTCCTATGAGCGTACACTACTGTATATACTGTGCTCTCCTATGAGCGTACACTACTGTATATATTGTGCTCTCCTATGAGTGTACACTACTGTATATACTGTGCTCTCCTATGAGCGTACACTACTATATATTGTGCTCCCCTAGGAGTGTACACTATAAACTGTGCTCTCCTATGAGTGTACACGATAATCTGTGCTCTCCTATGAGTGTACACGATAATCGGGGCTCTCCTATGAGTGTACACTATAAACTGTGCTCTCCTATGAGCGTACACTACAGTATATACTGTGCTCTCCTATGAGTGTACACTACTGTATATATTGTGCTCTCCTATGAGTGTACACTACTGTATATACTGTGCTCTCCTATGAGTGTACACTATCTATTGTGCTCCCCTATGAGTGTACACTTTAAACTGTGCTCTCCAATGAGTGTACACTATATACTGTGCTCTCCTATGAGTGTACACTATATACTGTGCTCTCCTATGAGTGTACACTATATACTGTGCTCTCCTGAGTGTACACCATATACTGTGCTCTCCAATGAGTGTACACTAAATACTGTGCTCTCCTATGAGTGCACACTATATACTGTGCTATCCTATGAGTGTACACTATACACTGTGCTATCCTATGAGTGTACACTATACACTGTGCTCTCCTATCAGTGTACACTACATACTGTGCTCTCCTATCAGTGTACACTATATACTGTGTTCTCATATGAGTGTACACTACTGTATATACTGTGCTCTCCTATCAGTGTACACTATATATTGTGCTCCACTGTACACTATATACTGTGCTCTCCTATTAGTGTACAATATATACTGTGCTCTCCTGAGTGTACACTATATATTGTGCTCTCCTATGAGTGTACACTTTAAACTGTGCTCTCCAATGAATGTACACTATATACTGTGCTCTCCTATGAGTGCACACTATAAACTGTGCTATCCTATGAGTGTACACAATATACTGTGCTCTCCTGAGTGTACACTATATACTGTGCTCTCCTATGAGTGTACACTATATACTGTGCTCTCCAATGAGTGTACACTAAATACTGTGCTCTCCTATGAGTGCACACTATATACTGTGCTATCCTATGAGTGTACACTATATACTGTGCTCTCCTATGAGTGTACACTATACACTGTGCTCTCCTATGAGTGTACACTATACACTGTGCTCTCCTATCAGTGTACACTACATACTGTGCTCTCCTATCAGTGTACACTATATACTGTGTTCTCCTATGAGTGTACACTACTGTATATACTGTGCTCTCCTATCAGTGTACACTATATATTGTGCTCCACTATGAGTGTACACTATATACTGTGCTCTCCTATTAGTGTACACTATATACTGTGCTCTCCTGAGTGTACACTATATATTGTGCTCTCCTATGATTGTACACTATATACTGTGCTCTCATATGAGTGTACACTACATACTGTGTTCTCCTATCAGTGTACATTATACACCGTGCTCTCCTATAAGTGTACACTATACACTGTGCTCTCCTGAGTGTACACTATATACTTTATTCTCCTATGAGTGTACACTATATACTGTGCTCTTCTACGAGTGTACACTATACTCTGTGCTCTTCTGGGTGTACACTATATACTATGCTCTCCTGTCTGTATGTCTGTTATAAACATACTGCAGTCTGTGTGTCACAGGAGGAAATTGTGTAATTATTTCCTGCAGTGCACAGTAATTTACCACACATTACAGTTACATTTCAGTAATTCAGATTCAATTCTATGTTCCAGTTATTGATTAATAGGTACAGAGTGTCAGCCCACACTACATGTACAGATATGACATCACTTTTATATTTCACTAATATTATGTTATTAAAAACAAACATGGAATAAGAGTAAAACGACAGTGAAAAGTGGTGGGAAAATGAGACTGTGCTTCATGGAGCCACATACTCATTTCAGAGACACTTAAAGCACATTTAAACAATCATAGAAAATAAATATGATTCAGCATGCAATTATGTTTAGTGTCTGTGCATGAACTGCACTGACGCGCATAATTTGTTTTATAATTGTTATTATTTATAGGATAATGACCTTTTTTCTCCTCTCTTTTCACTCAGTAAGTGATGGCTAATTTGGAAATCTAATTGTGAGTAAAGTCAATTCTCTCTCAGCTCTGTAGTGACTCTACAACATCATCCAGCATGTGAATGATACGTTTCTCTGCACAAACTAAAGCACAGCCAGAGTCACAGCTGTCCTCACTACAGCCAATCAGAGACGAGCAAACCGTGGGACGGCCAATCAGAGACAGGGAAAACTTGCATTGGCCAATAAGAGACAGACAAACCTCAGCTCAATAAGAGACAGGCATATCTCGGTATGGCCAATACGAGATGGGCATATCTCGGTATGGCCAATGAAAGATAGGAAGGAGAAAGGGGGTGGTACCTGGTACTCGTTGGGCCAGAAGGTGCTGACGGCCAGTTCGGCACGCAGCCAGTCCCGGCCTGTTGGGCTGGTGACGTTCCAGATGGGGTTGGCCAGCGGCCCCTTGTTGACTTTGACCAGGATGTTGAGAGTTCCGGGGCTGGAGCCGTCTGCGGAGGTCAGCAGGTAGTTGAAGTCGATGCAGTGCGTGTCATTCTTCTTCATCACCGGCAGCAGCAAGCGCGCCTTCTCCCCAGCATCATGCTGTGAGGAGTCCACCACCATATAGGACCCTGAGACACCAGGAGAGAGACCACCATTATACAGGACCCTGAGACACCAGGAGAGAGACCACCATACAGGACCCTGAGACACCAGGAGAGAGACCACCATTATACAGGACCCTGAGACACCAGGAGAGAGACCACCATCATACAGGACCCTGAGAAACCAGGAGAGAGACCACCATCATACAAGACCCTGAAATACCAGGAGAGACCACCATCATACAGGACCCTGAGGCACCAGGAGAGAGACCACCATTATACAGGACCCTGAGACACCAGGAGAGAGACCACCACCATACAGGACCCTGAGACACCAGGAGAGAGACCACCATCATACAAGACCCTGAAATACCAGGAGAGACCACCATCATACAGGACCCTGAAATACCAGGAGACCACCATCATACAGGACCCTGAAATACCAGGAGAGACCACCATCATATAGGACCCTGAGACACCAGGAGAGAGACCACCATCATACAGGACCCTGAGACACCAGGAGAGATCACCATCATACAGGACCCTGAGAAACCAGGAGAGAGACCACCATCATACAGGACCCTGAGAAACCAGGAGAGAGACCACCATCATACAGGACCCTGAGAAACCAGGAGAGACCACCATCATATAGAACCCTGAGACACCAGGAGAGAGACCACCATCATACAGGACACTGAAACACCAGGAGAGAGACCACCATTATACAGGACCCTGAGAAACCAGGAGAGACCACCATCATATAGGACCCTGAGACACCAGAAGAGAGACCACCATCACAGAGGACCCTGAGAAACCAGGATAGAGACCACCATCATATAATACCTGGAGAAACCAGGAGAGAGACCACCATCATATATGAGCCTGAGAGACCACCATCATACAGGACCCTGAGAAACCAGGAGAGACCACCATCATACAGGACCCTGAGACACCAGAAGAGAGACCACCATCACAGAGGACCATGAGAAACCAGGATAGAGACCACCATCATATAATACCTGGAGAAACCAGGAGAGACCACCATCATATATGAGCCTGAGAGCCCACCATCATATAATACCCAGAGAAACCAGGAGAGAGACCACCATCATATATGAGCCTGAGAGACCACCATCATATAATACCCAGAGAAACCAGGAGAGAGACCACCATCATACAGGACCCTGAGAACCCAGGAGAGACCACCATCATATAGGACCCTGAGACACCAGAAGAGAGACCACCATCATACAGGACCCTGAGAAACCAGGAGAGACCACCATCGTATAGGACCCTGAGACACCAGAAGAGAGACCACCATCATACAGGACCCTGAGACACGAGGAGAGAGACCACCATCGTATAGGACCCTGAGACACCAGGAGAGATACCACCATCATACATGACCCTGAGAAACCAGGAGAGATCACCATCATATAGGACCCTGAGACACCAGAAGAGAGACCACCATCATACAGGACCCTGAGACACGAGGAGAGAGACCACCATCGTATAGGGACCCTGAGACACCAGGAGAGATACCACCATCATACATGACCCTGAGAAACCAGGAGAGATCACCATCATATAGGACCCTGAGACACCAGAAGAGAGACCACCATCATACAGGACCCTGAGACACGAGGAGAGAGACCACCATCATATAATACCTGGAGAAACCAGGAGAGATACCACCATCATATAAGACCTGGAGAAACCAGACATACGACATATTTTCAAATATATTTACTGTGTTTTTCAAAAAATCAGTTCCATGCTTTCAAATTTTCACATTCATTGTACTGACACAGACCTAAAAAACAGACAAAAGTAGCTCTGCAGTTGTGCAGTCATTGTTAGTCTAATTATAAACAGCTTAAATGCAGTGTAAACACACAGGTCCTCGCTGTGCACCTGCACCTCAGTGGCGATGTACACCTGCAGAGTTAGAGGACTCCTGCCATTGTGATGTGCAGGGAAACTAGGACACAGCTGGGGGTGTGGAGCCTCCACTCAGCCCGCAGACAGCAGTGAGCTCTGCATGAACACGCCGCTGTGTCTGCAGAACGCAGCTCACAGGAGCTGCAGCTCGAACACAAACACTAGCCTGCTTTTACACAAGACACAGTTCTATATTCTATAATGCAATATTTACACACATTATTCTATATCATATTTAATATACTATATCATACACACTCAGGGCCAGAGCAGGGGTGCATAGGAAGTCGCAGCACAAACACATGCAACGCATTGCAGCATCACATCGCAATACTGCAGCACAGGAACACAACGCCGATGGAAAAGAGAGACATTCGGAGTGACATCACAAACAAAATGAAGCAATTACGGCAAGGAGACGATGTAAACAACCTCTCCTACAATACACCCTCCTGACCACCCTAATCAGGACCACCCTACTGACCACACACACAACAAGGCAGCTGTTCAACCTCAGGACCATCCTACTGACCACACACACAACAAGACAGCTGTTCAAACTCAGGACCATCCTACTGACCACATACACCCAACAAGACAGCTGTTCAAACTCAGGACCACCCTACCGACCACATACACCCAACAAGACAGCTGTTCAAACTCAGGACAGCATTTTTATCCTAACTGCTAGCTGAAGCTAGGTCAGTCATTAATATTGCCCCTGCAGCCTGGGTGGGTTAGTTTGGGTGGGTTAGTTTTGCCCCTGCAGCCTGGGTGGGTTAGTTTTGCCCCTGCAGCCTGGGTGGGGCCCATCACTATGTGCTGCTGAGTTCACAGAGGAGGGAGGGAAGACTCTCTCCTGTCTTATTCCGTTCTGCCTCTGTGCTCTGTGTGTTCAGGCTGTGTGTTCTGCGTGTTCAGGCTCTGTGTTCTGTGTTCAGGCTCTGTGTTCTGTGTGTTCTGCCTCTGTGCTCTGCGTGTTCAGGCTCTGTGTTCTGTGTGTTCAGGCTGTGTGTTCTGTGTGTTCAGGCTCTGTGTTCTGTGTGTTCTGCCTCTGTGCTCTGCGCGTTCAGGCTCTGTGCTCTGCGTGTTCAGGCTGTGTGTTCTGCGTGTTCAGGCATCTGTGCTCTGTGTGTTCAGGCTGTGTGTTCTGTGTGTTCAGGGTCTGTGTTCTGCGTGTTCTGCATCTGTGGTCTGTGTGTTCAGGCTCTGCGTGTTCAGGCTCTGTGTTCTGCGTGTTCTGCCTCTGTGGTCTGTGTGTTCAGGCTCTGTGTTCTGCCTCAATGCTCTGCGTGTTCAGGCTCTGTGCTCTGTGTGTTCAGGGTCTGTGTTCTGCGTGTTCTGCATCTGTGGTCTGTGTGTTCAGGCTCTGCGTGTTCAGGCTCTGTGCTCGTGTGCTCTGTGGTCTGTGTGTTCAGGCTCTGTGGCTCTGTGCTGTGCTGTGTGTTCAGGCAGGCTCTCAGGGTGCGTGTTCTGCCTCAATGCTCTGTGTGTTCAGCCTCTGCACTCTGCGTGTTCAGGCCCTGTGCTCTGCATGTTCAGGCTCAGTGCTCTGCATGATCAGGCTCTGTGCTCTTTGTTCAGGCTCTGTGCTCTGTGTGTTCAGGCTCTGTGGTCTGCATGTTCAGAGCTCTGTGTGTTCAGGCTCTGCACTCTGAGTGTTCAGGCCCTGTGCTTTTGTTCAGGCTCTGTGCTCTGTGTGTTCAGGTTCTGCGTGTTCAGGCTCTGTGTTTTCAGTGTTCTGCCTCTGTGGTCTGTGTGTTCAGGCTCTGTGTTCTGTGCGTTCAGGCTCTGTGCTCTGTGTGTTCAGGCTCTGTGCTCTGTGTGTTCAGACTCTGTGCTCTGTGTTCAGGCTCTGTGCTCTGTGCGTTCAGGCTCTGTGCTCTGCGTGTTCAGGCTCTGTGTGTTCAGACTCTGCGCTTTGCGTGTTCAGGCTCTGTGCTCTGTGTGCTCAGGCTCCGACGGACTCCGCATGTTTGCGAGAGAGAGCTCCTTATTATCACACCTTTAATAGAACTTCAGCGGGGCCGCATCAGCACTCCGCAAATTACCACCTGCTTTCAGGAGCTCTTAAAATCCGCACGCAGAGTGAAGTCACAATTAAGACACGCTTTGGTAAATTAGACAGAATACTTAACTGGGCTAATTTACTAAATCGCCCTGTTTCAGTGCATTCACCCCAGGAATACAGATGCATGAACAGATTTAACTGAGTAGGCCAAGAACAGCAGATCAAAGTATCCTGTAATAGTGATTTTAACTCATTGTTTCCATTTAGTAAAAGCAACGCAGATACTGTGACCTTGCACTGGCTGTTTTATTGATTGGAAAGCAGACACAATCATTTGGTAAATCTGTGCTCAGTATATTACACACAGGATCTTATAAAATACTCAGTATATGACACAAAGGAAATATGCTTCATTGTTCATTGTCATTCAGGCTGAATAGATGTTCCTTACTGTCTCAGCAGATGCAGCCAGAGAATGACCTTCATCCCATAAGAGAAATGCAGGTATAAAACGTATGTAAAATAGCCCTGCGTTCTCAAACACCTGAGAGCCCCAGCACTGTGACTGCAGGCCAGCAGGTGTGAGCAGATGTCAGCGAAGCAACTCATGATCAGAGACAGACAAAACACACTTTATTCCTGCTGACACAGAATGACCACCCACTGCCATACGGATCAGTACTAACAGCACAAAATTATATATATATATATATATATATATATATATATATGTATACACTCACCGGCCTCTTCATTAGGTACACCTGTTCAACCACAAACTGCACCCTTTAACGCAAATATCTAATCAGCCAATCACGTGGCAGCAACTCAATGCATTTAGGCATGTAGACATGGTCAAGATTATCTGCTGAAGTTCAAACCAAGCATCAGAATGGGGAAGTCCCAGAACACAGCAGACAAGTGCAGAATAATTTTTAAAAGGAGAACTGGCCAAGAGATCAAGCAAGTGCAGGGATTCAGGGCATTACAAACACAGTCAGAATGTATCAGTGTGATTTTAAATACTGCATCATTCCAAACAGTCAGAATGTATCAGTGTGATTTTAAATATTGCATCATTCCAAACACAGTCAGAATGTATCAGTGTCAGAATGTAACAGTGTGATTTTAAATACTGCATCATTACAAACAGTCAGAATGTATCAGTGTGATTTTAAATACTGCATAATTCCAAATACAGCCAGAATGTATCAGTGTGATTTTAAATACTGCATCACATCACATCACACTCATGCATCTGAATTCACTGAATGCTGCATTTTAACTTTTTGAGTTTAAAATGCATTTTGTCTCTCTGTACAGTGTCTTCATCCATTTGATTTTTGATGGGATTGAGAATGTGATGTAGGCAGCTGTGTAACCTACATGTAACAGTTAGGGAACTGGGTTTGAAACGAGGTTGTAGGTATGATTCCCAGGGTGCAATTGTGATGTACTCTAGAGCAGCACACAGTAAATACCCACCTGTGTAATAGCTTGTGTATTAGCTGCATACGGTGCTCTGTCACAGTGCCTGTGAAATGCCTGAAATGATGGATTTTAACAAATAAAACTAAAAAGATTTTGGCTGTAGCTCATTGGCTTATTTTCCCAGCAAGCTCCTCACCTCCCCTGACTGCTCCCCCAGCATGCTTTGTATCAAAGTGCAAGATAAACATGCTCTGCATCTGCAGCATGGACTGCAGGCCCCGCAGGCACGGGGGGGGGGGGGGGGGGGGCAGGTCTCCCCCACTGCATTCTCTTTCCTTTCTTTTGAAAACTTAACTAAAGCATGAAGACAGGGCAAAACAGACTCTGTCTTTCCCCCGCTTTGGACGGGCTGATGGAGTGGAAGTGGGCCCAGTGCTCTGCGGAGGAAACTCAGCATGCAGGAGGGTGCCAGAGAAACAGGTGGGATGCAGAAGAAAAGCAGACTCAAATCTGTGAGGAGCAAAGAGAAGTGAACCATTCACAGCCCTGATTATGGCAATGGCCATCTTAAAGAGGTACTGAAATAATGCCTTAGCCACTGCACCCCACCGGATCCCCACTGCATCCCCACTGCACCCCACTGTACCCCACAGCAAACCACTGCAACCCCACTGCACCTCCACTGTACCCCATTGCACCCCACTGAATCCCCACTGCACCCCACTGCACCCCACTGTACCACACAGCACCACACAGCAAACCACTGCACCCCACTGCACCTCCACTGTACCCCATTGCACCCCACTGAATCCCCACTGTACCCCACTGCACCCACCTCCACTGCACCCCACTGAATCCCCACTGCACCCCACTGAATCCACACTGTACCCCACTGCACCCCACTGAATCCACACTGCACCCACCTCCACTGCACCCCACCGAATCCCCACTGCACCCCCACTGCACCCCACTGTACTCTACTGCACCCCACGGCATCCAGAGCCAGCTGTTGGCATAAACAGTCTACGTAGTCATTTAGGGCCACACATTTTAATTATATGGTTTTTTTAATTTACGTGTCTGCGATTATGGGTTCCCTGACCTGTGATTGCTTCTGTCACCCTCTTGCCCCCCTGGTCAGCGATTGCACCACCCCCTCCCCTCACCCACTCCCCCTGGCCTCGACAGGCTTTGACAGAATTCTTGTTTAGGGCCCAAAACCCTGCAGTTGACTGTTTCCCTGCTGAACCCACTCCTCCCACTGAACCAGCTCCTCCTGCTGAACCCACTCCCCCTAGTGAACCCACTCCTCCTGCTATATCCCTACTGAACCCACTCCTCCTACTGAACCCACTCCTCCTGCTATATCCCTACTGAACCCACTCCTCCTGCTATATCCCTACTGAACCCACTCCTCCTACTGAACCCACTCCTCCTACTGTATCCCTACTGAACCCACTCCTCCTGCTATATCCCTACTGAACCCACTCCTCCTACTGCATCCCTACTGAACCCACTCCTCCTGCTGTATCCCTACTGAACCCACTCCTCCTGCTGTATCCCTACTGAACCCACTCCTCCTACTGAACCCACTCATCCTACTGTATCCCTACTGAACCCACTCCTCCTGCTATATCCCTACTGAACCCACTCCTCCTACTGCATCCCTACTGAACCCACTCCTCCTGCTGTATCCCTACTGAACCCACTCCTCCTGCTGTATCCCTACTGAACCCACTCCTCCTACTGAACCCACTCATCCTACTGTATCCCTACTGAACCCACTCCTCCTGCTATATCCCTACTGAACCCACTCCTCCTACTGAACCCACTCATCCTGCTATATCCCTACTGAACCCACTCCTCCTGCTATATCCCTACTGAACCCACTCCTCCTGCTGAACCCACTCCTCCTGCTGTATCCCTACTGAACCCACTCCTCCTACTGCATCCCTACTGAACCCACTCCTCCTACTGAACCCACTCCTCCTGCTATATCCCTACTGAACCCACTCCTGCTACTGAACCCACTCCTGCTATATCCCTACTGAACCCACTCCTCCTCCTGCTGTATCCCTACTGAACCCACTCCTCCTGCTATATCCCTACTGAACCCACTCCTCCTACTGAACCCACTCATCCTACTGTATCCCTACTGAACCCACTCCTCCTGCTATATCCCTACTGAACCCACTCCTCCTGCTGTATACCTACTGAACCCACTCCTCCTGCGATATCCCTACTGAACCCACTCATCCTACTGAACCCACTCCTCCTGCTGAACCCACTCCTCCTGCTGTATCCCTACTGAACCCACTCATCCTACTGAACCAACTCCTCCTGCTGTATCCCTACTGAACCCACTCCTCCTGCTGTATCACGCTGCAGGTAAAGGTACACTGCTGAACATGCAGCTGCGCAGTCACTGTGCAGTGGTGTCCCGTGCGCATAAATGCGCAGTGACAGACGGGGATGGGGGGGCACGCTGTAATCCCCTCTGCGGCTCTGTCAGATTTTAAATCTGCATCACAAAGGCAGCGGCTGCCTGTCCCATGGAGTGAATTTTGGGGTTGGGGGACCCCTGTGCCAAATGAGCAGTAGAGCAGAGGCTGGTGATATGATTGGACGGGTGTGAACCACATCGCGCTCCAGTTAAACACTGACTGAGTGAGAGGCCACTGTACTGTACATGCTGAAAAAGTACAATAAAGGGAAAAAAGGAAATTCGAGCAAACTGCAGAATCAAATAAAATGGACCAACTTCAGCCATACAATCCCTATATAACACCATCCAGCCCCCAGACAGCACACAACTTCAGCCATACAGGCCCTATATATGCATCAGACATCACACATGGAAAATGGCTCTGTCCGTGATTCTGTCTGTAATTCTGACCATAATTCTGTCCATTGTGCCATCTGCAGTGTTGTTTAAGATTCTCTGTCTGTAATGTTGTAAATGGAGTGTGACTGATGGGGAACTGAACTGGACTGATGCCAAAGAATCTCAGCATTTCAGTGCCAGTGTCAGTGCAGGTGCCAGCGCCCAGGCCAGCGCCCAGTGCCAGTGCCAGTGCCAGTGTCAGTGCCAGTGCCAGTACCAGTGTCAGTGTCAGTGTCAGTGTCAGTGTCAGTGTCAGTCCCAGTCTCAGTCCCAGTGTCAGTGTCAGTCCCAGTCCCAGTCCCAGTGCCAGAGTCAGTGTCAGTCCCACTGCCAGTCCCAGTGCTAGTGTCAGCACCAGTGTCAGTGCCAGTGTCAGCACCAGTGCCAGTGCCAGTGAGTGTCAGTGCCAGCAGCAGTGCCAGTGTCAGTGCCAGTCCCAGTCCCAGTCCCAGTGCAGCAGTCCCAGTCCCAGTGCCAGTCCCAGTCCCAGTGCCAGTCCCAGTCCCAGTCCCAGTGCCAGTGCCAGTGCCAGTGCCAGTCCCAGTGCCAGTGTCAGTGTCAGTCCCAGTGCCAGTGCCAGTGCCAGTGCCAGTCCCAGTCCCAGTGCCAGAGTCAGTGTCAGTCCCACTGCCAGTCCCAGTGCTAGTGTCAGCACCAGTGTCAGGGCCAGTGTCAGCACCAGTGCCAGTCCCAGTCCCAGTGCCAGTACCAGTGTCAGTGTCAGTGCCAGTGTCAGTGTCAGTCCCAGTCCCAGTGTCAGTGCCAGTCCCAGTCAGTGTCAGTGTCAGTGTCAGTGTCAGTGTCAGTCCCAGTGTCAGTGCCAGTCCCAGTCCCAGTGCCAGAGTCAGTGTCAGTCCCACTGCCAGTCCCAGTGCTAGTGTCAGCACCAGTGTCAGTGCCAGTGTCAGCACCAGTGCCAGTCCCAGTGTCAGTGCCAGTGCCAGTGCCAGTGTCAGCACCAGTGCCAGTGTCAGTGCCAGCAGCAGTGTCAGCACCAGTCCCAGTCCCAGTCCCAGTGCCAGTCCCAGTCCCAGTGCCAGTGTCAGTGCCAGTGTCAGTGCCAGTGCCAGTGCCAGTGTCAGCACCAGTGCCAGTGTCAGTGCCAGTGCTAGTGCCAGTCCCAGTCCCAGTCCCAGTGCCAGTGCCAGTCCCAGTCCCAGTGCCAGCAGAAGTGTCAGCACCAGTCCCAGTCCCAGTCCCAGTCCCAGTGCCAGTCCCAGTCCCAGTGCCAGTGCCAGTGCCAGTGCCAGTGTCAGTCCCAGTGCCAGTGCCAGTCCCAGTGCCAGTGTCAGTGTCAGTGCCAGTGTCAGTGTCAGTGCCAGTGCCAGTGCCAGTGACAGTCCCAATCCCAGTGCCAGAGTCAGTGTCAGTCCCACTGCCAGTCCCAGTGCCAGTGGCAGTCCCAGTGCCAGTGTCAGCACCAGTGCCAGTGCCAGTGTGTGTCAGTGCCAGTGTCAGTGTGTGTCAGTGCCAGTGTCAGTCCCAGCACCAGCACCAGTGCCAGTGCCAGTGTCAGCACCAGTGCCAGTGCCAGTGTCTGTCAGTGCCAGTGTCAGTGTGTGTCAGTGCCAGTGTCAGTCCCAGCACCAGCACCAGTGCCAGTGCCAGTGTCAGTGCCAGTCCCAGTGCCAGTGTCAGCACCAGTGTCAGTGCCAGTGCCAGTGCCAGTGCCAGTGCCAGTGTCAGCACCAGTGTCAGTGCCAGTGCCAGTGTCAGTGCCAGCACCAGTGCCAGTGCCAGTGTCAGTGCCAGTCCCAGTCCCAGTCCCAGCACCAGTGTCAGTGTCAGTGCCAGTGCCAGTCCCACTGCCAGTCCCAGCAACAGCAACAGTTTGATTTGACAGTGCCAGTGTCCAATCACATAATTTAGTTTCACTTCCCCAAAGGTGAGCCAAAAGGCAGTAGTAATGACTGAGGGTGGCTGATGACGTTGTCTGAATCTCCGATGAAGAGACTTCAGCTTCACAGGCTGAAAGAACTGTAGGAATGTGGGAATTGCAGTGATTTATTTCTCACTGTATAAAAGCTGTAATTTCATTCAAAAGAAAAACGAGATTGAATTTTAGGTTCTCAGAGGGAAAAAGTCATTGGCTGCCAGTTCACATCAACGTTCCTAAAACAGCACTGATGACACTCAGAAACAAGATTATCATCAGTCTGCAAGATGGCCGCCACCAATCATGGGTAGCAGAGAGAAAAGATTGGTCGGTTTCTGCCTGTGTGACAGCTAATACGGCTCATTTCGAACAGGTAACCGGGTGGATTTCTAATATTGTAGCACAGTAAAACTAATCCTTTCTTCGTTGGGCCTTTATTCCATATTTTGACCAAGCAACCCATTAGGATCCTGACAACCATTAGGACTCAGCCATGTTAGTATAAATCAGTCACATGATCACACACACCAGTGCTCACAGCTAGAGGGGATTTCCCACCAGGAAACAGAAAATGCATTGATCCCCACCCATCTGGCCAACTGTCCCACTGTGAGAGTGAGAGGGTTTAATCTTTTAGTTTCAGTACGTACTGCATCCGGGAAACAACAACAACACCAACAACAACAACCTAGCTAAGCTAAGCAGCCAGTTGTCTTCAGAACAGCATCAGATAATGGAAACATCAGACACAAGACAGAGACGGCATCCATGTGAGTCATAGAGTATCATGTGATACAGTGCCCTCAAAAAGGACAGTAAAATCATTTCTGAGGGCACTGTATGGCATGTAGAGCGAATTTTGTTATTTTTGCTATAAACATAAGGCATTCGGATTTGAGATCTAAAGATGAATATAAAGCAAAAAGACAGACAATCAGCTTTCATATCATAGTATTTACATGCGTATACGGGTTACCATTTTGCAGAAACATCTATTTTTGTATTGCGACCCCCCATTTCACCTGTGCAAAAAGAAGTTCTTTCCTTTTGCACGGGTTGTTCACGCATAAAAGAACAGTGGGCATCTAGTCTTGTTTCATTCTGTGGAGAATGCATTTGGAGTCAGAAGGCATACACCATCATGAAGACCAGAGGACTAACTATAGTGGAAAAACAACTAATCTGTATGCTGAGAGGACAGGAGAGTTCATTAAGAAGGACAGCACAGAAACTATTATATCAAGTACAGCAGTTTGGAAAGTCTTGTAAAAGAAAGAAACCACAGGTGAACTCAGAAATGAACACTACAGGTTTCTAACCCTAACCCTAACCCTAACACCGTACAGGTCTCTAACCCTAACCCTAACACCGTACAGGTCACTAACCCTAACCCTAAGACCGTACAGGTCTCTAACCCTAACCCTAACACAGTAAAAGTCTCTAACCCTAACCCTAACCCTAACACCGTACAGGTCACTAACCCTAACCCTAACACCGTAAAAGTCTCTAACCCTAACCCTAACCCTAACACTGTACAGGTCTCTAACCCTAACCCTAACACCGTACAGGTCTCTAACCCTAACCCTAACACCGTACAGGTCTCTAACCCTAACCCTAACACTGTACAGGTCTCTAACCCTAACCCTAACCCTAACACCGTACAGGTCTCTAACCCTAACCCTAACCCTAACACCGTCCAGGTCACTTACCCTAACCCTAACCCTAACACCGTACAGGTCTCTAACCCTAACCCTAACCCTAACACCGTCCAGGTCACTTACCCTAACCTTAACCCTAACACTCTACAGGTCTCTAAACCAAACCCTAACCCTAACACCGTACAGGTCTCTAACCCTAACCCTAACACCGTACAGGTCACTAACCCTAACACCGTACAGGTCTCCAACCCTAACCCTAACCCTAACACTGTACAGGTCTCTAACCCTAACCCTAACACCGTACAGGTCTCCAACCCTAACCCTAACCCTAACACCGTACAGGTCACTAACCCTAACACCGTACAGGTCTCCAACCCTAACCCTAACCCTAACACTGTACAGGTCTCTAACCCTAACCCTAACACCGTACAGGTCTCTAACCCTAACCCTAACACCGTACAGGTCACTAACCCTAACACCGTACAGGTCTCCAACCCTAACCCTAACCCTAACACTGTACAGGTCTCTAACCCTAACCCTAACACCGTACAGGTCTCCAACCCTAACCCTAACCCTAACACCGTACAGGTCTCTAACCCTAACCCTAACCCTAACACCGTACAGGTCTCTAACCCTAAGCCTAACACCGTACAGGTCTCTAACACTAACCCTAACACCGTACAGGTCTCTAACCCTAACCCTAACACCGTACAGGTCTCTAACCCTAACCCTAACCCTAACACCATACAGGTCTCTAACCCTAACCCTAACCCTAACACCGTACAGGTCTCTAACCCTAACCCTAACACCGTACAGGTCTCTAACCCTAACCCTAACACCGTACAGGTCTCTAACCCTAACACCGTACAGGTCTCTAACCCTAACCCTAACACCGTACAGGTCTCTAACCCTAACCCTAACACCGTACAGGTGTAGTTAATGACAGAGGAACCCTAAGAGCTGTGAACAAAAACCTTAAAAACAACAGCCAGTGACATCACCAGCAGTCTCCAGAGGCCAGGGGCGAAAATATCACAAACCACCATACACAGAAGACATTGAAAGAGGATTTATAGAGGTGATGCTGCAAGATGCAAACCTATCATAAGCAGCAAGAATTGAAATGCCAGATTAGAATTCACCAAAAAAATACAGATATGAGCCACTACAGTTAGCCCAAAATAAGTTTTTACCAAAGTGATGGAAACCTAAAAGTGTGGAGAAAGGAAGGAACAGCACCATGATACAAAGCGCCCCCCCCCCCCCCCCCCCCCCCCCCCCACCTATGAAATACGGAAGGGTCATTCAATAGCTGGCACTTTTTAGCAAGACAGTGACCCCAAACACACTGCCTAAACAACCAAAGCATTCACCAGTGGAACAGAGAGGAGAATATCGGACTGGCTAAGTCCATGCATCTCATTCGCCTGAAGAGGACACTGAAGACAGAAGCCCCCTGAAACAAAGAGCGACTGTAGTGAAGGCCTGGAAAGGCATTTGCAAAGAAGTGGGTCATACACCAGATGCAGTTATTGCAATAAAGAGCTATGCATGTATGGGACCAAATATTAGACTTTGATTTACTTTTAAGTTCATCTATTAACTTTTGCACAAATGAAAATGGAGGGATTCAACACAAAGTCAGCTGTTTCTGCAAAATGATGAAACATATGCATGTAAATACCATGAAACAAAAGCTGATTGTTGATAGTTTTTCTCATATTCATCTTTCAGTCTTAAATAATCAAAAATAAATGCTTAAAGAATGTAGCATATAACTAATTTCACTCTATGGTTCCCATAGTTAAATTATCACTGGACCCGCAGCAGTGATTTGAAAGTAAATGGAAGAGCTGAATGTGCTATAATTTCAGTGTCACCCTACGATGGACTGACGGCCTGTCCAGGGCGTAGTCTTGCTTCTTTCCATGCTGGGATAGGCACCAGCCCACCTGTGACCCTGACCAGGAACGACTGGGTTAGATAATGGATGGATGGATGGATTTTTAGTATTATTCAGTATCTGCATTTGAGCAGAAAAAAGTGACAGTTACATTTAATTGTGAGTTAAAAGTTCAGGTTAAAGTTAAAGTGTTGACTTGAAAGAATCAGCTCTACTAATAAAGTCTTTCAGAGACTTTTACCCAGAAAAGCTGAGGTTTGTCTGAAAGCAGCTGGGATCTTCCACACCAACAGAAGCTCGGTGCACTGCTACCTGCATGACTCATTTCATTACTTTAAAACATTCCCTCCGGGTCTCACAAATATTACAAATAATATCATCACAATACTCCAGCTTGGAGCACATAATTGGTGCCGTAATTAATTTTCTAATGCACCTCTCTATATTAAATATTTATACCTCAGCCTCCTTTGAAATCAAAATATAGGCTTGTGGGAAATCATATCTTGAATTCATAAACTCAAAAGGAATAGTTACAAATCCGTTTATTCCTTTGTAAAGCTATTCTCCCACTGCATATATATACTGTGTTTTCATTGGTTTAAAGTTTAATCCTCAGCCATCACTGCTGTCACGGTGCTGCAGTTCCACCACAGTTGTCTGGATGAAGCCTGAGAGTTTATATTCAGTCTGGGAGGAAAGAATTAGTAGACCGGAAATTCCCCGTTGGCTTCACTAGTTTTGGGTGAACTTTCACATTGACTGATGCGATGGAATTTGGGATTTCACTACATGAAAGATCTTGCTATTGGAATTCACCTGTCTGGATCTGCACTGGCAGCATGAGAATTCACCTGTCTGGATCTGCACTGGCAGCAGGAGGATGCACCTGTCTGGGTCTGCACTGGCAGCAGGAGAATGCACCTGTCTGGATCTGCACTGGCAGCAGGGGAATTCACCTGTCTGGGTCTGCACTGGCAGCAGGGGAATTCACCTGTCTGGATCTGCACTGGCAGCAGGGGAATTCACCTGTCTGGATCTGCACTGGCAGCAGGGGAATTCACCTGTCTGGCTCTGCACTGGCAGCAGGGTCCCAGAAGGGACTGGTTTTGTTTAATGCAGATGCTTTCGCACTAAGGTTGTCCTGACCGTGATCAGTTTTCTGTTGAAACATTTTCCAGCCATGCGATACAAATCTACGGCACAGGGAGTTCTTCATAAGTCTCCCCAGTAATAGTATTGAGAATGTAAAGAGCAGAATCTCTGACTCCATCTTGCTGAAGGCAGTAAATGCTGCAATTACAGGAACCCATTTCCCCAACATTTTCCCCCCGAATCCTCCCCCTCATGTGACCAGACACTGCACAGCTTCAGTGTCTGCACATTTTATATGCAGAAGGCTCATCGGATATATCTTGGATATACTGGAAATAAAATAAAGATCTGAAAATACATCTGGAAAAAAAAAGATGTTAAAAAAGTGTAAGCGGCGATGCAAACCTCTGCCGACCATAACCCCATGAAGGAGAATAAAGACCCAGGATCCAACTGAACTCACCTAGGGGCAGCTGGGAGGACAGGTATGCTGCTTCCTGGGCACTGATGTGCGTCCAATCGAAGTCATCGTACGGCTCCTGCTGGTAGTCACACTGGGCGGGGCCATCGTCGAAGGCACAGCCCCCTGAAAGACACCCACCCACAGTCAATCTAACTGCAAAGCGCTTTCTGCTTTCTGCTGCGGTTATTTATACAGCGCAGAGAGCCAGATTCACTCAGACACGCTCACTCTGCTGAAGGACATAACACAGCTCCATCAAACCCTCCATATTAATCTGATGCCTGCTCTCAATAACACCGGCTCCGCCTGCGTATCTGCTGGCTCAGGCAAACAGATTCTTCACAAAGGTTAAGTTCACTTGCTCTTTAAAAAATGCTCCCACTTCCAGCCCAGGCACACAATTTTCAGACAACACCCGTTCCAGGTTCTTTGATTTTGCAGCCCTAAAGATATAAATTTGATAGAATAGCAACTTTATCCTGCTCTGATTGAATTTCATATGTCCTTAAACTAGCAAGCATGTTGGATTGGATCCTAACCTGGGGAGTCATGAAAAACAGAATACAGTACACACATGTCCCAATAACAATGTGCAGTACACACATGTCCCAATAACACTGTGCAGTACACACATCCCAATAACACTGTGCAGTACACACATGTCCCAATAACACTGTGCAGTACACACATCCCAATAACACTGTACAGTACACACGTCCCAATAACACTGTGCAGTACACACATCCCAATAACACTGTACAGTACACACGTCCCAATAAAACTGTGCAGTACACACATACCAATAACACTGTACAGTGCACACATGTCCCAATAACACTGTGCAGTACACACATCCCAATAACACTGTACAGTACACACACATCCCAATAACACTGTACAGTACACACACGTCCCAATAACACTGTACATTACACACATGTCCGAATAACACTGTGCAGTAACAGATGTCCCAATAACACTGTGCAGTACACACGTGAGTTTAATATGCAGTGAGGGTGTAAGCATTTAATGTGTAGTGAAGGTATAAGAGTTCAATGTGCAGTGAAGATATGAGCTTAATGTGCAGTAAAGGTGCAGTGTAAGAGTTTAATGTGCAGTGAGCGTGTAAGAGTTTAATGTGCAGTGAAAGTGTAAGAGTTTAATGTGCAGTGAGCGTGTAAGAGTTTAATGTGCAGTGAAAGTGTAAGAGTTTAATGTGCAGTGAGCGTGTAAGAGTTTAATGTGCAGTGAGCGTGTAAGAGTTTAATGTGCAGTGAAAGTGTAAGAGTTTAATGTGCAGTAAAGGTGCAGTGTAAGAGTTTAATGTGCAGTGAGCGTGTAAGAGTTTAATGTGCAGTGAGCGTGTAAGAGTTTAATGTGCAGTGAGCGTGTAAGAGTTTAATGTGCAGTGAGCGTGTAAGAGTTTAATGTGCAGTGAGGGTGCAGTATAAGAGTTTAATGAGTTTAATGTGCTGTGAGGATATTATAGCGTAATGTGCAGGTGGAAGATGCTGACTCCACAGGCCACAGGGCTTGTCTGTCACAGCCGTCGTACATCAGATATGCGTGTGAATGAAATGGTGTCATAACCAGAGGACAGAAAGGAGCCGAACATCACAGGAAACCCAGCCAGCTTCCCTGAATAACCCAACCTGCACCTCCCACAGCTCAGCACGCCAGCAATCTCAGCACCCCCCACCTGCACACACCCCCACCCCCCATCTGCACACAATCCCACCCCCCACCTGCACACACCCCCACCCCCCACCTGCACACACCACCCCCCACCTGCACACAACCCCCCCCCCCCATCTGCACACAATCCCACCCCCCACCTGCACAAACCCCCACCCCCACCTGCACACACCCCCACCCCCCACCTGCACACAATCCCACCCCCCACCTGCACACACCCCCCCCCCCCACCTGCACACACCCCCACCCCCCACCTGCACAGACCACCACCCCCCACCTGCACACAACCCCCACCCCCCATCTGCACACAATCCCACCCCCCACCTGCACAAACCCCCACCCCCACCTGCACACACCCCCACCCCCCACCTGCACACAATCCCACCCCCCACCTGCACACACCCCCCCCCCCACCTGCACACCACCCCCCCCGCCACCTGCACACACCCCACCCCACACCCCACACACCACCGACCCCCCACCCCCCCACCCACCCCACCCCGCCCCCCCCACCTGCACACACCCCCCCCACCACCCCCACACCTGCACACCCCCCCACCCCCCCCCACCTGCACACACTCCCACCCCCCACCTGCACACACCCCCACCCCCCACCTGCACACACCCCCACCCCCACCTGCACAAAATCCCCACCCCCCACCTGCACACACCACCACCCCCGACCTCCCACACACCCCCACCCCCGACCTGCACACACCCCCCTCTCCACTTGCACCCCCAGTGCCTCAGTGTATTCAGAGAGTCTCAGTGTTCAGTAGGTTTTAGGGTTCAGTGTGTCTTAGCATTCAGTGAGTCTCAATGTTCAGTGAGTTTTAGTGTTCAGCGCATCTCAGTGAGTCTCAGTGCTCAGTAAGTTTTAGTGTTCATTGCATCTCAGCACTCAGTGAGTCTCAGTGTTCAGTGAGTTTTAGTGTTCAGTGCATCTCAGCGTTGAGTGAGTCTCAGTGTTCCATGCATCTCAGTGTTGTGTGAATCTTAGTGTTCAGTGTGACTTAGTGTTGAATGAGTCTTAGTGTTCAGTGTGACTTAGTGTTGAGTGAGTCTTAGTGTTCAGTGTGTCTCAGTGGTCATTGAATCTCAGTGTTCTATGTTCAGTGTGACTTAGTGTTGAGTGAGTCTTAGTGTTCAGTGTCCCACCCCCGACCTGCACACCATCCCACCCCCCACCTGCACACACTCCCACCCCCCACCTGCACACACCCCCACCCCCCACCTGCACACACCATCACCCCCCACCTGCACACACCCCCACCCCCCACCTGCACACCCCCCCCTCTCCACTTGCACCCCCAGTGCCTCAGTGTATTCAGAGAGTCTCAGTGTTTTAGTGTTCAGTGCGTCTCAGCACTCAGTGAGTCTCAGTGTTCAGTAGGTTTTAGTGTTCAGTGCATCTCAGCACTCAGTGAGTCTCAGTGTTCAGTAGGTTTTAGGGTTCAGTGCATCTCAGCACTCAGCGAGTCTCAGTGTTCAGTACGTTTTAGTGTTCAGTGCATCTCAGCACTCAGTGAGTCTCAGTGTTCAGTGAGTTTTTTTAGTAGTAGTAGTAGTAGTAGTAGTAGTAGTATTTTTTATTCAGTCATCACACACAATACAATAAATATAAACAGTCTAGACAGTATAAACAAGTCAACAATCTATGTATTAGGTAGTGACTGAAAAGGCACAGGCAGAAGCATAATGCTTATATATGCCTATCCTACATTCTTATCAATTTAAGCTACCCTCCAAAAATAAAACATAATAATAAAATTAAAATCAATCACAATTGTAACCCTCAAAAATAGCTTTATAAACCATTCTTTAGAAAACCAAAAGCGAATTACACATTCTTACATTTATATTAGCATTATTCCATAATTTAACCCCAACAATATAAATACATCCCCCTTTTAATCCCTTTTTTAGCTTTTTGTACAGTAAACTTACAAACATCTCTCAAATCATATTTGCACTCCTGTATTGAAAAAAACCTTTGTACACAGTCTGGGAGTGACTTTGTTTTAGCTCTAAACATGATTTGCATTATTTTATAATAAACCAAATCATTAAATTTCATAACATGGGATTTTATAAACATTGGATTAGTGTGATCACAGTAACCAGCATTATTAATAATACGTATGGCTCGTTTTTGTAGTATGACTATTGAATTTATAGTCGTTTTAAAGGTCGACCCCCACAATTCCACACAGTAAGATATATAAGGAAGTATAAGTGAGCAATAAATTATATACAAGGCCTTATAATTTAATATATCCCTAGATATATACAGGATTGCTATTGACTTTGAAATCTTTCCTTTAATATAGTCAATATGTTGTTTCTATGTTAATTTATGATCAATCACAAGTTTGTCTCAAAAACTCTTTCAATTTCAACATCACAGATTTTTAATTCAATATCCCCATCAATTTCTTTTTGATTACCAAAAACCATAAATTTAGTTTTCTTAATATTGAGAGACAATTTATTAACATCAAACCAAGAATTTCCAGCTCCCTTTCAATAGCATACAAAAGTTCCTTTAAATTTTTCCCAGAGCAAAATAGATTTGTATCATCTGCAAAAATAACAAATTTTAACATTTCAGTAACATTGCAAACATCATTAATATAAAGTAAGAAAAGTTTTGGACCAATCACCAATCCCTGGGGTACCCCACAGGTGACCTTCCTAAATCCTGACACAGTCTCATTAATTTGCACACATTGCTGTCTATTTTCCAAGTAGCTTTCCAGCCAAGAGTAAGCTATACCTCTTATTCCATACTTATCCAATTTTCTCAATAATTGGCTGTGATCTATAGTATCAAAAGCCTTCTGTAGGTCAATATAAATACCAATATAACACTCATCATTTTCAACTGCCTTTGTTATTTCTTCTACCATCTCCATTACTGCATATGTAGTAGTTCTATTTTCCCTAAATCCATACTGGTGTTCACTCAATAATTCATATTTACCAATGAAGAGATCCAATTGTTTCACAAATAATTTCTCGAATATTTTTGAAAATTGAGGAAGAAGGGACACCGGTCTATAATTATCCATGTAGTGCTTATCTCCATTTTTAAATATTGGTATTACCTTTGCTGATTTCATATTATTAGGAAAAGCACCTCTTTGAAAAGACAGATTACATATATAGGTCAGAGGTCTTACAATAAAATCAATTACTTCTTTAATAATTACCATGTCAATGGAATTTATATCAGTTGATGTTTTGTTTTTGAATTTTCTTACAATTTCAATTATATCAGTTTTGTTTACCCCATAAAGGAACATAGAACTGATATTACCATTAATCAGATTATCAAACAAATCTTTTTTATCATCAGGCACAACAATTTTGCTGGCCAAAGTAGTGCCAACACCCACAAAATAGTCATTGAAATCATCAACAATGCTTTTTATATTGTCCACTGTAGCATCAGAGCTATTTAAAAAATAACTTGGAAATTCAGATTTATAAGAGCTATTCCGAATAATATGATTAATTACTTTCCAAGTCCTTTGAATGTTGTTTTTACTCTCTTCTAATATTTTATTGTAGTATTCCTTCTTCTGTAATCTCATAATGGAAATCAATTTATTCTTATACAACTTATATTTTTCTTCACTTTCACTGGTTTTCAATTGTAAATATTTTTATAAAGTAAATTTTTCTTTTTGCATGCCCTTTACAGACTTTTTTCATCCATGGCTTTCCTTTATATTTATCCTTCAACCAGCACTTTCTAATAGGACAATGTTTGTTATATAACACTATGAACGTGAACAAAAATGCATCATAGGCCTGATTAGGATCATCAACATACATCTCATCCCAGTTGTAATTTATAAGGTCCATCTTTAAGGCCTCAATTCTTTCTCGTGTCCTTATTCTTACTAATTTACAAGAAGGCTCACTCACACCAACTGAACATTTAACCTTTAAATAATGTGAAATCACAAAAATAGGAAGATGATCACTGATATCACTTAAAAACAAACCACTTGTTGCTTGGTCATGAACATTAGTAAAAATGTTATCAATAAGTGTGGCACTTTCTTTAGTTATCCTACTAGGTTTATCAATAAGGGGCCAGAGACCAAAACTAAACATTACATTACAAAAGTCTGTTGTTAGTTTATGTTCATTATATTTTAACAAGTCTATATTAAAGTCACCACAAACAAAAAGTGATTTCTTATGACATACTTTCCCAAAAATATCAACTATGGTATTTATAAATTGATCAATGCAAGAACCAGGCGTTCTATATATGCAACTCAAAATTATACTCTTAAATTTAGTAGAATGAATTTCAGTTGTCAAACTCTCCATGATATCATTAACAATTGTACTGTCAATTACCTTACACTGAAAATCTTTCTGTACATAAAAGGCAATGCCACCACCCCTTTTATTTATCTGGTTTACATTAAAATTGTCATACCCTTCTAACACAAAATCAGCACCCTTTTCATTTGTTAACCAAGTCTCACTTATGGCAATGACCTGAAATGTATGTTTAAATGATTTTAAATAATCTTTGATTTGAACAAAATTTGTATAGAGGCTTCTGCTATTAAAATGTATGATTGAAAAACCCTCCAAATTAAGACTATTAAACAGATTCTCAGAATAATATTCAGAATTTGATTTGTAATCATTATAAAAATTTGCCTCAGGATCAATGTTATTTTCAAAACTAAATGATTTATGCTCAGTCAAATTTAGAAAACTTAGATTTAATTCTTCCTCACATTTTTTCTTGTTACATATATTCTCAACTAAGGAATTTTCATTCTCAGAGAGATCACTACTCTCAGTTTCTTCAATAAGAAAATGGAAAACTTCATCTGTCATTTTATGAAGAAAAAAAGTGGTTTAGAAATAAGATTTGCAAAAATTTCCGTTGCAACCCGACCCCATCTATAAACATTGTCACTTATATTGATCCAAATCTCTCAGATTCCATACCACAGCCACCTTGGCTTGCTCTGGTGGTCCATTTAACTTTATAAACACTTTTCCATTCCTTGTTCATGTTGCTTGTATTTTGTTTTGCTTTCTGAGGATACGGCCATTCATAGCAATTTCAGCATTTTTCTTCGTCAGGTGCTCATTTACATACACCCCAGTACCCTTAAGTTTTTTGGACTGTCTCAACACTTCAACCTTATACTTTCGATTTTCAAACCGGACAACAATCGTTGGCTTGTTTTTTTTTAAATCCTTGTGTGGGAGAATGTTACAGGCTGAAATTTGCTGTCTATCTAGCTGAATGTTCTTACCGCTCAGGAATTGAACCACTTGTTGCTCTAAAGTGTGCAGATCCTCAAGTGGTACGTCCTCACCTTCTTGGTCACCGGCTGCAGCCCTGGCATAGCTGCGATGTTTGGTATCCAGCCCAGTGATGATAAGGTCATCCGCATGGAAGTACTGCTCCAAGTCGTCAATCCTTTGTTCCAGCAGTTCGATCCTCTGGTCCCTTTGGTTGATTGTAACCCTCAGCTCATGGACCTCCTCCATTAGGCCCATGAGGTTAACTTGCTGTTTTACCACTTTGCTGATCTCCTCAGACATAAAATTGAGGGATTTTTTAATCTCTTCTAATTCCTCTGCCAGCTTTTTGGTTGTAATGGCCATCGTTTTTCAAGAAGGTCACAAAAAAGAAGAAAAAATAATAAAAATACTGCTCTGTTGTCAATCACCATGTGCTCCCAGGCCCTTAACAATGTCCTTGATCAAAAAAACACCAAATTGACACAATTTCCAAAAAATGGAAGTAAAACATTGCTGTGCCATCAGCAATTATTTAATTTTGAATGGATGGCACCATATTTTGGTGATTTCTGAAGGATTGCAGTGAGACTCTGAACAGGGGAAAGGCAGTGGTAGTGGCAGCCATATTGGATTTAGGCAGCCATCTTAGTATGTGTGTTTAGTGTTCAGTGCATCTCAGCATTGAGTGAGTCTCAGTGTTCAGTAAGTTTTAGTGTTCAGTGCATCTCAGCGTTGAGTGAGTCTCAGTGTTCCATGCATCTCAGTGTTGTGTGAATCTTAGTGTTCAGTGTGACTTAGTGTTGAGTGAGTCTTAGTGTTCAGTGTGTCTCAGTGGTCATTGAATCTCTGTGTTCTATGTTCAGTGTGACTTAGTGTTGAGTGAGTCTTAAGTGTTCAGTGTGTCTAAGTTAGTGGTCTCCAACCCTGGTCCTGGAGAGTTACAAGGTCTGCTGGTTTTTGTTTTCACCTTAAAATCACCACCCCTAATTGAGACCCAAGACACCAGGTGAGCTGAGTTAACTGTGTAATCAACTGTTCTTATTGATTCATGAAGTGCAGAGTCACTCCAGGACCAGGGTTGGAGACCACTGGTCTAAGTGCTCAGTGCGTCTCAGGGTTCAGTGCTTCTCGGTGTTCAGTGCTCAAAATCACTTTCCCTACAAGGACACAGGGTTAAATGATTTGCATGCTAATCTAAAGACTCAAACTCTGCTAATGAAAAAATTGTCTGTAGTTCATTTACATAATACAATAATTATTGTGGCTGATAAACCTCAAGGGCAAACAGTGTTCACCTCTGCTGATGAAATTGGGTTAAGAGCTCCATCAGCACACAGCCATAGCAAGACTATTCTTACACAGGGAAGAGTCACGCTGTGTGGTCATAGAGACTGCTCTTACACAGGGAAGAGCAGCTCAGTGCTGTCATAAAGACTATTCTTACACAGGGAAGAGTCGCGCTGTGTGGTCATAGAGACTGCTCTTACACAGGGAAGAGCTGCTAAGGGCTGTCATAGAGACTGCTCTTACACAGGGAAGAGCAGCTCAGTGCTGTCATAAAGACTGCTCTTACACAGGGAAGAGCTGCTCTCTGTGGTCATAGAGACTGCTCTTACACAGGGAAGAGCTGCTCTCAGTGCTGTCATAGAGACTGCTCTTACACAGGGAAGAGCTGCTCAGTGCTCATAGAGACTGCTGGTACACAGGGAAGAGAGGGCTGCTCTTACACAGGGAAGAGCTGCTCAGTGCTGTCATAAAGACTGCTCTTACACAGGGAAGAGCTGCTCAGTGCTGTCATAAGACTGCTCTTACACAGGGAAGAGCTGCTCTCTGTGGTCATAGAGACTGCTCTTACACAGGGAAGTGCTGCTCTGTGGTCATAGAGACTGCTCTTACACAGGGAAGAGTCGTGCTGTGTGGTCATAGAGACTGCTCTTACACAGGGAAGAGTCGCGCTGTGTGGTCATAGAGACTGCTCTTACACAGGGAAGAGCTGCTCAGTGCTGTCATAAAGACTGCTCTTACACAGGGAAGAGCTGCTCTCTGTGGTCATAGAGACTGCTCTTACACAGGGAAGAGCTGCTAAGGGCTGTCATAGAGACTGCTCTTACACAGGGAAGAGCAGCTCTCTGTGGTCATAGAGACTGCTCTTACACAGGGAAGAGCTGCTCAGTGCTGTCAGAGACTGCTATTACACAGGGAAGAGCTGCTAAGGGCTGTCATAGAGACTGCTCTTACACAGGGAAGAGCTGCTCAGTGCTGTCATAGAGACTGCTCTTACACAGGGAAGAGCTGCTCAGTGCGGTCATAGAGACTGCTCTTACACAGGGAAGAGCTGCTCAGTGCGGTCATAGAGACTGCTCTTACACAGGGAAGAGCTGCTCAGTGCGGTCATAGAGACTGCTCTTACACAGGGAAGAGCTGCTCAGTGCTGTCATAGAGACTGCTCTTACACAGGGAAGAGCTGCTCAGTGCTGTCATAGAGACTGCTCTTACACAGGGAAGAGCTGTTCTCTGTGGTCATAGAGACTGCTCTTACACAGGGAGGAGCTGCTCTCTGTGGTCATAGAGACTGCTCTTACACAGGGAAGATCCGCACAGTGCGGTCATAGAGACTGCTCTTACACAGGGAAGAGACGCACAGTGTGGTCATAGAGACTGCTCTTACACAGGGAAGAGCGGCACAGTGTGGTCATAGAGACTGCTCTTACACAGGGAAGAGCAGCTCTGTGCGGTCATAGAGACTGCTCTTACACAGGGAAGAGCTGCTCTTACACAGGGAAGAGCTGCTCTCTGTGGTCATAGAGACTGCTCTTACACAGGGAAGAGCTGCTCTCTGTGGTCATAGAGACTGCTCTTACACAGGGAAGAGCTGCACAGTGTGGTCATAGAGACTGCTCTTACACAGGGAAGAGCGGCACAGTGTGGTCATAGAGACTGCTCTTACACAGGGAAGAGCAGCTCTGTGCGGTCATAGAGACTGCTCTTACACAGGGAAGAGCTGCTCTCTGTGGTCATAGAGACTGCTCTTACACAGGGAAGAGCTGCTCTCTGTGGTCATAGAGACTGCTCTTACACAGGGAAGAGCCGCACAGTGCGGTCATAGAGACTGCTCTTACACAGGGAAGAGCTGCTCTCTGTGGTCATAGAGACTGCTCTTACACAGGGAAGAGCTGCTCTCTGTGGTCATAGAGACTGCTCTTACACAGGGAAGAGCTGCTCAGTGCTGTCATAGAGACTGCTCTTACACAGGGAAGAGCTGCTCTCTGTGGTCATAGAGTCTGCTCTTACACAGGGAAGAGCTGCTCTCTGTGGTCATAGAGACTGCTCTTACACAGGGAAGAGCTGCTCTCTGTGGTCATAGAGACTGCTCTTACACAGCTTTCCCATAAAAAAGATGTTTATTACGGACCCTCAGCTCATTTCATTCAGAAGTGACGTGACTCATACCACAATCTGGCTGGCAGACTACTTTTCCAGAGCGCATATTTTTAAACACTCCAATTTCATATTTTAGCCACTCAAGATAAACACAACAGGGTCAGAGACAAATGCTCCTTAAAAATAATTCCATGGGGCATCTGTGAATTAATTTAGCAAAGTCGACGCAGCTCTAAAACACGAGTGTTGGAACCACTCGGAGCTGAGTTACACACTATCGCTTGTTTCCTGAATGACTTGAGCGTTTCAATCCCAGCAGAGAGATGCCTGAGGGCTCCAGCTCTTCATTAATCTGGAGAAATCTTTCAATAAATTTTAAATATGATAGAGGGCCTTTGAGGGATATCTGTAATACAGGGATACCCGTGACACAAGCACATCTATAACGCAGGCCCTTGGAGGGATACCCGTGACACAGGCACATCTATGACGCAGGCCCTTGGAGGGATATCCGCGACAGGGGCACATCTATGACGCAGGCCCTTGGAGGGATATCCGCGACACAGGCGTATCTATGACGCAGGCCCTTGGAGGGATATCCGCGACAGGGGCACATCAATGACGCAGGCCTTTGGAGGGATATCCGCGACACAGGCACATCTATGACGCAAGCCCTTGGAGGGATATCCACAACACAGGCACATCTATGACGCAGGCCTTTGGAGGGATATCCGTGACACAGGCACATCTATGACGCAGGCCTTTGGAGGGATATCCACGACACAGGCACATCTATGACGCAGGGCCTTGGAGGGATATCCGTGACACAGGCGTATCTATGACGCAGGCCTTTGGAGGGATATCCATGACACAGGCACATCTATGACGCAGGCCTTTGGAGGGATATCCACGACACAGGCACATCTATGACGCAGGCCTTTGGAGGGATATCCACGACACAGGCACATCTATGACGCAGGCCCTTGGAGGGATATCCGTGACACAGGCACATCTATGACGCAGGCCTTTGGAGGGATATCCACGACACAGGCACATCTATGACGCAGGCCTTTGGAGGGATATCCACAACACAGGCACATCTATGACGCAGGCCCTTGGAGCGATATCCACGACACAGGCACATCTATGACGCAGGCCTTTGGAGGGATCTATGACGCAGGGCCTTGGAGGGATATCCGTGACACAGGCACATCTATGACGCAGGCCCTTGGAGGGATATCCACGACACAGGCACATCTATGACGCAGGCCTTTGGAGGGATATCCTGACACAGACACATCTATGACGCAGGGCCCTTGGAGGGGTATCTAGCCGCTGTACGGCACTGATCAGTAAGGCGCCTGAGGTGATATGAGAGTTTATAACAGGCTCTCCTGCACTTTCCAACGTCACATTCCCCACAGCTGATTCATGCTCTTTACCACTCTCACACTTTTTTATACTTTTTGATGCTGTTTTAGACTCACTGATGCTCTTCCACTATTTCATGATGTATGACACACTCTTTCACTGTTTTATAACTTTGGATGCTCTCTTATGGAGTTTTATTATCGTTGATGCTGTTACACTGTTTTATGATCTTTGCTGCTGTTACACTGTTTTATTATCTTTGCTGCTGTTACACTGTTTTATTATCTTTGATGCTGTTACACTGTTTTATTATCTTTGATGCTGTTATGCGGTTTTATGATTTTCAGGCTGTTCACTCAGTTTTATGATCATTGATGCTGTTACACTGTTTTATGATCTTTGATGCTGTTACACTGTTTTATGATCTTTGATGCTGTTACACTGTTTTATGATCTTTGATGCTGTTACACTGTTTTATTATCTTTGATGCTGTTATTCAGTTTTATGATCTTTGAGGCTCTTCCCAGAATTGCTAATACTTTGTCCTATGACACAAACACTGCTGTTTCCATTGTAACTTCAAGGAACATTAACAAGTCCATTAGGACAGCTCAGCCCCCCTGGCCAATCAGAGAAGAGCAGGAGAATTTGAGGGTTGTTTCAGTCCCCAAGCTGGGAACAGCGATAGAGGTCTGAAAAGTCCTGCTTTTCTGGGGAACCCCATGTTTTTTGGGGGTCTCCTGAGCGCACCCAAGTTTGGACAACTGTGTAGATGCTACTCTCTCTCAACAATACCCCCGGCCCCCAATACCCCCCCAGCTGCATGGGAATTAAGGGCTTTACTGGCTGATTTCTGAATGAAATGCACGAGTGACACACTGACAAACAGAACGTCCTGTTTGTCTTCTTCACACTCACCCAACGGAGGAGGAAAAAGCCGCAGGTCTGCAGCAGAAGCTACGCTAGTGACCCACACGCTCCGTGCTCATTCACAGCAAACCCCTTCGTCAACCAGAATCCAAACTTTGTGTTTTGGAAATTCGGGATCCTGTCCATCAGGATGTGATTTTTGTGCCTATTATGTGGAGAGGGTGAAATTATGCAGAGATAATGCAAGGTGACATTAGCCTGTCACTGAGCACGCTCTGTCCTGCATGCCAAGCATTGTCCATCAGGCCATCTCCGAGGGCAACCATCAAAGCCACACCCACCAGAGGCTCCGCCCAGGATTGGCTAACAGGAGCACCACCTGCCACACAGGATAAAGCGAAACGGCTTTGCTTAAAGTGAAAGTCTTGATGAAAGCCTGATAAGAGGGATCGGTCAGGAGAACCACCCCCTCCTTTTGACCACTAATCTTCTGACTTGTACCTCAGTGCTGCTGCTTTAAAGCAATGGAACTGATAAAAGCAAACATGCAAGCTTCCTAAATCTTAATTAAAGCTCAGCTAAAGCTGCTCTTTTCAGTCTTCAGCTGAAAGCTGGATTCCTCCCCCAGACCAGATCGCGGGTGGGAGGGGGGGCATTGGGCATTGGACAAACACACACACACACCTCATACACTCACACACACACACACACACACACACACGCAAATCACTCACTCTCACATACACGCACACAAACACACACATACACACACACACCTCATACACTCACACACTCACACACACACCAAAAGCACACGTACACACACACTCACTCACTCACACACACACGCACACACACACACACTCACACGCACCCACTCACACACACACACACACACACACACCTCATACACACACATGCACACAAATACACACACACCAAAAGCACACGTACTCACACTCACTCACTCACACACACGAACACAAACACACACACGCATACCCACTCACACACGCACACTCACACACACACTCACACACCTCATACACTCACACACACACACACACACACACACACACACACACACCTCATACACTCACACACACACACATGCACACAAATACACACACACACTCACTCTCACACACACACACCAAAAGCACACGTACACACACACTCACTCACTCACACACACGCACACACACACACACATACACACACTCACACACACACACACACACACACACACACTCACACACACACATGCACACAAATACACACACACACTCACTCTCACACACACACACACACCAAAAGCACACGTACACACACACTCACTCACACACACAAACACACACACACCTCATACACTCACACACACACACACACATGCACACAAATACACACACACACTCACTCACACACACACACCAAAAGCACACGTACACACACACTCACTCACTCACTCACACACGCACACAAACACACACATACACACACACTCACACACTCACACACACACACGCACCCACTCACACACACACACTCACTCTCACACACACACTCACATGCATGCACGCGCACACACACAAACACACACACAAACACATACACACACTCACTCTCACACACACACTCACATGCACATGCACACACTCACACACGCACTCTCTCTCTCGCGCACACACACACACACACACACACACACACTTTATTTGGCAGATGAATATGAGGTGAAGATGCGCCCTATCCCTGGCGAGCAGCTCGGCACAGACCTGCTGGCAGACGGTGCGGAAATCTTCAGCGCCAGAGCGACTCCGCACACATCAAACGCAGTGCATTATGGGACAGCTTGGCGTTACACCAGGGTGCTGTGTGTTGGAAACTGTCTGTCCAAGACTCCCCCTCAAAAGGACAGAGTTCAACACACACATGCACAACCCCCACTCCCTCCACACAAACACACACATGCACATATGCACAACCCCCACTCCCCCACACACACAAACACACACACGCACATACATGCACAACCCCCACTCCCTCCACACACACAAACACACGCACATATGCACAACCCCCACTCCCCCACACACACAAACACACACATACATGCACAACCCCCACTCCCCCACACACACAAACACACACATACATGCACAACCCCTACTCCCTCCACACACACAAACACACGCACATATGCACAACCCCCACTCCCCCACACACACACATACATGCACAACCCCCACTCCCTCCACACACACAAACACACGCACATATGCACAACCCCCACTCCCCCACACACACACACACACATACATGCACAACCCCCACTCCCTCCACACACACAAACACACGCACATATGCACAACCCCCACTCCCCCACACACACAAACACACACACGCACATACATGCACAACCCCCACTCCCTCCACACACACAAACACACGCACATATGCACAACCCCCACTCCCCCACACACACACACACACATACATGCACAACCCCCACTCCCTCCACACACACAAACACACGCACATATGCACAACCCCCACTCCCCCCACACACACAAACACATACATGCACAACCCCCACTCCCTCCACACACACAAACACACGCACATATGCACAACCCCCCCTCCCCCACACACACAAACACACACACGCACATACATGCACAACCCCTATACCCGCCACACATACAAACACACACACATATGCACAACCCCTACACCCTCCACACATACAAACACACACACACATATGCTCAACCACCACTCCTCCACACACACACACATGCACAACCCCCACACCCCCACATGCATCCACACACATACACACATACACAAACACACACACACACAGAGTAAGACACACATTTCTCTGGCTAACACACAAATTCACAGACACACAAGTACACCTCATCCTGTCAGACATGTGCATCCGGCAGGAGCACAGATGTGACTCAAAGCAGATGAGCAGGAGAGCAATGTAAAGACCTGAGTTTGGAAACCTCTCTTCCTGCCATTCCGAGGCACAGTATGCATTTAGGAATATAGACACACCATGTCCATAGCCCAGTGTCTGGGAGGTTTCTAGCATGTCAGCTCCATGCCCATAGGACACCAGCTTTAACAGCCTTGTGGGTGAGCCACTGTCAGTAAAATATCATAGTGTATGTGTGAACTGTCATAACATGTCATGTCAAATTAAATCTCAGACAAGACCTCCTCTTTTTGAGTCATTATAACCTCCAGGAAATCAACATAAACTGGATAATACTGACTGGCTGAAATAAGTAACTTCCTACAAGAGGGATTAGCACTAACCTTGGATATACCATAAATAGGATGGATATACTTCCCCCTTTCTTGATTTCACAATATTTTTCATAATAATTTTGCACTGTTTACAAGAATAAATGACCAAAACAGCATTCCAAGCAGCCAACCCTCTGAAGAGAATTTTATCAAAACCTTTTTTAGTCAAATGTGAAAGAAAGGACACAAATGGGGTAACTGACTAAAAAATGACTGTAGAATTAAGGAAGATGACTCAGCAAATCTACCAGAGCTGCAGTAGAGAGTACCTCCACTTTCCTAAAATACCATATAACATTCAATACCGAACTTCTGCTGGGATCCACTGTGTTTCAGTGCTGAGGGACAGAAGATCTGCTGGGATCCACTGTGTTTCAGTGCTGAGGGACAGAAGATCTGCTGGGATCCACTGTGTTTCAGTGCTGAGGGACAGAAGATCTGCTGGGATCCACTGTGTTTCAGTGCTGAGGGACAGAAGATCTCCTGGGATCCACTGTGTTTCAGTGCTGAGGGACAGAAGATCTGCTGGGATCCACTGTGTTTCAGTGCTGAGGGACAACAGAAGATCTGCTGGGATCCACTGTGTTTCAATGCTGAGGGACAGAAGATCTGCTGGGATCCACTGTGTTTCAGTGCTGAGGGACAGAAGATCTGCTGGGATCCACTGTGCTATAGTGCTGAGGGACAGAAGATCTGCTAAGATATTTGGTTAAAGGATCCCCATCCAGAATTAAAGAAAGCCTAGATGCATAGTGCATACCAGTGATTCCCTCCTAACCAAAATAATGACTTTATGAAATTCCTTCAGCAAATGTAATTTTTTTACAATGCATTTTGCTATGTGATGACATATATCTGTACATTTCCTAAAAAAAAAGTAATTGCCAAAAAATAATTGTTTTGAACCAGACAAATCCAACAGGCTGAAAAAGAATGATTCAACCTACAAACAATTTTACTGGCTTTACTTGTGCCAAGTTTCCATGGTGATGAGAGCCAACTGAAAATGTGTGGACTGAGTGACTTAAAAAGGCCTTTTTCTGCAGAAACACAACACCTAACATGCCAAGAAAGGGGTCGGGAAATGACTGCAGAGGATAACAGAGCCTTTTCAAAAGACACCTCTTAATACAAAGACATAACAACCCTCTTTATCTCATCACGCGCTAGGACGGGCTCCTAGCTCAGCCTGCTTGTCTGCGCGCATCTCCTCGCTTGTTTAACCTGTCGCACTTCCATGCTTCCACACGATCATACATTATCTTTTATAAACAAAAGAGCAGGAGAAGCCAGCCAGCAGCCTATCATTAGGGACAAAGGAGAGGCAGACCCAGCATTTTTTCGGGCACAAATAGAGATTTCTGCTTTAATTAGCATATTCCACAGCCATGCAGCACAACATGCAGAGAACGGGTTGGCCGCTTTAGAGAGACGGAGCACGTCTGCTCATGAATATTAATGAAGGCGGTTAACATGTGAAGCACAGCCAATGGGCTGGAGCCCTGCTCCGCGGGGGTGTGGGGGCCGTTAGGAGCGAACGGGCCGGAAGCTGTGTCCCGCTGTGGAGGCGCGAGAGGAGAGGCGGCGGGAGGGAACTCACAAAAACGCATCAGCGGGAACGAGGCAGAGGCACAGTGTGCGCTGACTCCAAGAGAATCCTGCCCCACAGTTATTCCGTTTTATTCTGCTGTTCCCAAGAGGAACTGATAGCAGGTATTGAGATGGTATAGGGAAGGTATTTTGCCAGTATTGAGCAGGTATAGAGATGGTATAGGGCAGGTGTTCTGCCAGTATTGAGCAGGTATAGAGATGGTATAGGGCAGGTGTTCTGCCTGTATTGAGCAGGTATAGAGATGGTATAGGGCAGGTGTTCTGCCAGTATTGAGCAGATATAGAGATGGTATAGGGCAGGTGTTCTGCCAGTATTGAGCAGGTATAGAGATTGTATAGGGCAGGTGTTCTGTCAGTATTGAGTAGGTATAGAGATGGTATAGGGCAGGTGTTCTGCCCGTATTGAGCAGGTATAGAGATGGTATAGGGCAGGTGTTCTGCCAGTATTGAGCAGGTATAGAGATGGTATAGGGCAGGTGTTCTGCCAGTATTGAGCAGGTATAGAGATGGTATAGGGCAGGTGTTCTGCCAGTATTGAGCAGGTATAGAGATGGTATAGGGCAGGTGTTCTGCCCGTATTGAGCAGGTATGGAGATGGTATAGGGCAGGTGTTCTGCCAGTATTGAGCAGGTATAGAGATGGTATAGGGCAGGTAATTTGCCAGTATTGAGTAGGTATAGAGATGGTATAGGGAAGGTGTTCTGCCAGTATTGAGCAGGTATAGAGATGGTATAGGGCAGGTGTTCTGCCAGTATTGAGCAGGTATAGAGATGGTATAGGGCAGGTGTTCTGCCAGTATTGAGCAGGTATACAGATGGTATAGGGCAGGTGTTCTGCCAGTATTGAGCAGGTATAGAGATGGTATAGGGCAGGTGTTATTTCACTCTAAATCCACCCCCCCCCTCCCCTTTTCATGACACTCATTACATGTTCCCCCATCCCAGCACTTTTTGGTAATTTGTATTTGTCCTAATATTGTAGCTTGTTCTTCTGCCTAGTTGGCTTTGCAGAGGTTGGGTCAGAATAGTGTTCACTGTGTGAACTAAACTGTGTTCTTGGCTAGAAATAGCTGTACAAAATAAGTATTGTATTTTATTGAACCTGTGTTTTGTAGTTGTCCATGACCATGAAATGCACTTTTTGTACGTTGCTTTGGATAAAAGCGTCTGCCAAATAAATGTCTGGTAATGTAAATTCAAGGTATAGAGATGGTATAGGGCAGGTATTTTGCCAGTACTGAGCAGATACTATGAGCATATATTGCTGGAATTCAATCAATATTGAGAAGGTAGGGAACAAGTGTATGATTACACATTCCTGAAGAATAATTATCTTTATCTATATAATCTACATATGGTAGCAGACACAACCTAAATTAGATGTGCTTTTTTCATTAAGACTGAATCTTCATATTCATTTTCTGATTCATATACAACGATGCATTTCATGCGTGAGACAAAAAGGTTTGTGCAGAAAAACATTTACAGATGGAAGCAGCCACATGCTCTGTCATTCTGTTATTTTCTTATTTAATGAACTAAAATTTGGAATCAATAAGGGAGATGATTCAATTAACTTCCACATCTAATAAACCAATGTTTCTCATGTTTAGGGTTACGCTTTTAATGATTGTTTTCCAAGGTATGAAGGTACTGTGCTCTGAGTGAGGTCTTAAGCTAATTAGTTAATTTTTCTTTACTGGGCTGCATTACGTGCACACACCTGCAGGTGGAGATACTCTTCCAAATCTCCAGAGGGACAGGTGTGGGCCCACAGCACCCCAGGCTCCACCCAGGCAGCACCCTAACTCTGACTGGGTCGGGTCGAAGGGACTGGAGCTGCTCACTTGTAATCAGGGCAGCTTGCACACCTGTATTAGGCCAGTCTGCACACCTGTATCAGGGCAGTCTGCACACCTGTAATCAGGCCAGTCTGCACACCTGTATCAGGGCAGTCTGCACATCTGCATCAGGGCTGCACACCTGTATCAGGCCAGTCTGCACATCTGCATCAGGGCTGCACACCTGTATCAGGCCAGTCTGCACATCTGTATCAGGGCTGCACACCTGTATCACAGCAGTCTGCACACCTGCGTCAAGGCAGTCTGTATACCTGTATCAGGGCCGTCTGCACACCAGTATCACAGCAGTCTGCACACCTGTATTAGGGCTGCACACCTGTATCAGGCCAGTCTGCACACCTGTATCAGGGCAGTCTGCACACCTGTATAAGGGCAGTCTGCACACCTGTATTAGGGCTGCACACCTGAATCAGGGAGGTCTGCACACCTGAATCAGGGCAGTCTGCACACCTGTATAAGGGCAGTCTGCACACCTGTATTAGGGCTGCACACCTGTATCAGGGAAGTCTGCACACCTGTATCAGGGCAGTCTGCACACCTGTATAAGGGCAGTCTGCACACCTGTATCAGGGCAGTCTGCACACCTGTATAAGGGCAGTCTGCACACCTGTATTAGGGCTGCACACCTGAATCAGGCCAGTCTGCACACCTGTATCAGGCCAGTCTGCACACCTGTATCAGGGCAGTCTGCACACCTGTAATCAGGCCAGTCTGCACACCTGTATAAGGGCAGTCTGCACATCTGCATCAGGGCTGCACACCTGTATCAGGCCAGTCTGCACATCTGTATCAGGGCTGCACACCTGTATCACAGCAGTCTGCCCACCTGCGTCAAGGCAGTCTGTATACTTGTATCAGGGCCGTCTGCACACCAGTATCACAGCAGTCTGCACACCTGTATCAGGGCAGTCTGCACACCTGTATAAGGGCTGCACACCTGTATCAGGCCAGTCTCCACATCTGTATCAGGCCAGTCTGCACATCTGTATCAGGGCTGCACACCTGTATCAAGGCCGTCTGCACACCTGGATCAGGGCTGTCTGCACGTGTGTAGGTATTTATTGAAGGTGACAAATTGTCAGTGCTTAGTGCGTTCACCTTTCACAGTGATTACTGCCTGTTTGGCACTGATACCACCAGCTTATGCAACACCTCCCCAACACTTTCCCAACATTACACACCCCATCTTCCATTTCACCCAGGCACTTTCCCAACACTTCCCACCTCATATTCCATTTCACCCAGGCACTTTCCCAACACTTTTAACCTCATCTTCCATTTCACCCAGTACTTTCCCAGCATTACACACCCCATCTTCCATTTCATCCCAGCACTTTCCCAACACTTCCCACCTCATCTTCCATTTCACCCAGTACTTTCCCAGCACTACACACCTCATCTTCCATTTCATCCCAGCACTTTCCCAACACTACACACCTCATCTTCCATTTCGCCCAGGCACTTTCCCAACACTTCCCACCTCATCTTCCATTTCACCCAGGCACTTTGCCAACACTTTTAACCTCATATTCCATTTCATCCCAGCACTTTTAACCTCATATTCCATTTCATCCCAGCACTTTCCCAGCACTACACACCTCATCTTCCAACACAAATGATCTGTAGATGTTTGGCCTTTTACCTCCCCCCATACTCAGTAATGCATTCTTGAAAAAGAAGTATAATTGGAGTATCATAATTGCATTATTCCTTGATAAATAATGAAAACACCTTGGTTGTGTCTTCAGACTGTGTCCCCACTGTGTTTCAGCTCAGAGAGCACAATATTGAATTTCTGCTAGTACAGTATCTCTGCATAATTTCTACACACTGTAAAGCTACAGTTTACTTCAGAAAGAGAGAGTGTGTGAGTGTGTGTGGCACACACATATGTGCCCACACATGCAGGCATGCACACACACACATGCAGACATGTACACACACACATGCAGACATGTACACACACATGCAGACATGTTTGCACACATGCAGACATGCACACACACATGCAGGCATGCACACACACATGCAGACATGCACACACACATGCATACTCCAGAAGTGGTGACTGGGGAAATGTTAGGGCTGTTGGCCGGTCCATAGATCACAGTCATCGATTCACTGACTGACAACAGCAGTTACAGTGCACTAAAGTGTGCAACGAGGACAGGAAGTCAATTAAGATGCAGTGGGTTAAGCAGCCATCAGCCACACTCAGGTGCAGAAGCCATAACAGCACATCACAGCAACCACAGCCGCAACCACAACACAACTGCTGAGCACATATCAGCAACCACATCCGCTGAGCACATCACAGCAACCACAACACACCGCTGAGCACATCACAGCAACTGCAACCACTGAGCACATCACAGCAACCACATCCACTGAGCACATCACAGCAACTGCAACCACTGAGCACATCACAGCAACCACATCCGCTGAGCACATCACAGCAACCGCAACCACTGAGCACATCACAGAAACCACATCCACTGAGCACATCACAGCAACCACAACACAACCGCTGAGCACATCACAGCAACCACATCCACTGAGCATATCACAGCAACTGCAACCACTGAGCACATCACAGCAACCACATCCACTGAGCACATCACAGCAACCACATCCACTGAGCACATCACAGCAACTGCAACCACTGAGCACATCACAGCAATCACATCCACTGAGCACATCACAGCAACCACATCCACTGAGCACATCACAGCAACTGCAACCACTGAACGCATCACAGCAACCACATCCACTGAGCACATCACAGCAACCACATCCACTGAGCACATCACAGTAACTGCAACCACAACACAACCGCTGAGCAGCAACAACATCTACTGAGCACATCACAGCAACCGCATCCACTGAGCACATCACAGCAACTGCATCCACTGAACGCATCACAGCAACCAATACACAACATAATGAGCACAATTCAGCCATAACATAATCTCATGAGTGCTTTTCAGGAAAACTACAGTCTTATGTGAAGCACTGAGCATGAACACAGTCATTGTGTTTATGAATATGAGTCCTGTTAAGAATACTGAGCTGTGCTGCCTCCCTGTACATATACAGAGAAGCTCCCGAGGCAGTGTGCTACAGTTTTCCACATCTCTGTGCCACGGCACCACTTCTAAAACAGACCGTCTCGTGCATTTCTGCTCTATCAGGCATCTGATCAGAAAAGAGCGGAACTTTGTAAGTTTATTCATCCATGAAGTGTTTTTATTCTTGCAGAGCAGACGACAAGGCATGAAGGCTGTGCTTCTAGGGCCTTCCCTCACACAGAACCACTCTCCGTTACTAAGCTACACTCACTGAAAGGGCTGTGCTATGCGGTGGGATTGGCCATTTTAGAAAGTAAATGAAGAGTGTATACATTCTGCTATGCCTTGGAATATAAACCACACAGTAATTAATCAGGACAATTTCTTTCACTTTCTACTGCTGAAAAACGTGGAACCGTTTAGGGTACTATTATTAAATATTCTTTTATCTTCTAAAATTCATAATAGTTATTTATAATACATACTTACACTAATGGAAGCAAACATCTTGTGCTACTTGATTTGCTTGCTGAGAAGGCTCTTGTTGTGGCTGGTCCCTCACTGGCTCTTTCCTCATGTATAAATCAGGTATTTACTGAAAAAGCACATTTTATACTTTATCACTGGTGCCACGGTGTTCATATGAATAAAAGATATGCAACCCTATGGAAGCAGAAGCTGGATTCATTATAGATAACAGCAACAGGTCTCCTTGTCTGAAACATAAATATTACATATTTTTCTGTCTGTAATGTAAAAAACTGTTTTATTATTTAATTTTTTACAGATACAAATTGAGAGAACATAGGCAAATACAAAATATACAAAATAATACATGACAAGCAAAACTTTTACAGACACTCACAGCCTAACAAATGCATACTTACTCTGATCAGAAGAAAGGCCTAATTTAGACATTACTGAAACACTGGTCTATAGCCTGTAACGTTACTGAAACACTGATCTATAGCCTGTAACATTATTAAACACTGATCTACAGCCTGTAACGTTACTGAAACACTGATCTATAGCCTGTAACATTACTAAACACTGATCTACAGCCTGTAACGTTACTGAAACACTGATTTACAGCCTGTAACGTTACTGAAACACTGATCTATGACCTATAACGTTACTGAAACACTGATCTATGACCTGTAATGTTACTGAAACACTGATCTATGACCTGTAACGTTACTGAAACACTGATCTACAGCCTGTAACATTAATAAACACTGATCTACAGCCTGTAACGTTAATAAACACTGATCTACAGCCTGTAACGTTACTGAAACACTGATCTACAGCCTGTAACGTTAATAAACACTGATCTACAACCTGTAATGTTACTGAAAAACATTGTAAAATGGCCACTTGCACAGAGATTCAGAATACAGGGGCAGAATGCAGGGAATGTGAGTGTGTTCGAGGATGGCCGGTAGGATGGGGGGGCTGGCAGGAGGGAGCGAGGGGCGGTAGAAGGAAGGGGGTTTCAGTAGGATGTGGGGGGGGGGGGGCTGGCCGGAGGCGGGGAGGGCTGGCCGGAGGGAAGGGGGGCTCTGTAATAATGTGTTGTACTTCATTGGGCGTGTGCTTGGATCCCACACCAGCACACTCACGCCTCTATTCTCTGAGCTTTTTACTGCAAGAAATGAAGTACAAAACCACAACAGTCCCCCTGGGGCAGCTGGACTGAGGTTAAATAAGCTCCACCCCCTCTGCTCTCCCCCACTGGATCATCAGCATCTCCATAACTGCTGGGCCCCCTGGACAACCCTGTCTCTTACAGTGACCTGTAACCACGACCAACTCAGCATGAGTGAGAGGATGAAGTCGTAACCGGGGGAAACAAAGGGTGAGTGAGAGGATGAACTAGTAACTGGGGGAAACTCAGGGTGAGTGACAGGATGAAAATTGTAACTGGGGGAAACTCATTGGCCATCACATCAGTGGAACTGAAACAACACTTGCTCGCTGTTGCCCTGGATATGGAGAGGCCTGCAGCCATCCTCAGTGACCTTTGACCCCGAAAGACCCAGGCTGACCCCAGCTTTGTATGGCAGCTCTAGGCTACAGCATACGATCAGATCAAATGATAAATTACACCAATAATGTTCAGTGTTAAATTAACACTCATACTGTGCCTTTAATCCCTTTCATAAACTCTAACACTGCACATTTTATACTGAGTATAGTGAGCATGTGTGTGTGTTTGTGTGTGTGTGCATTATCTGTGTGTGTGTGTGTGTGTGTGTGTGCTATCTGTGTGTATGTGTGTGTGTGTGTTTGTGCATGTGGGAGTGCGTTATATGTGGTGTGTGTGTGTGTGTGTGTATGTGCGCATTATCTGTGTGTGTGTGAGAGTGCGTTATCTGTAGGTGTGTGTGTGTGTGTGCATTATCTGTGTGTGTGTGTGTGTGTGTGTGTGTGTGTTGTGTGTGTGCATTATCTATGTGTGTGTGTGTGTGTGTGTGTGTGTGTTTTGCTCCAGTTCAGAGCTATCGGGACTGAACTTGCCACCAGATCAGTCACTGATATTCTGCAGTAAGCAGCTGGAATACTGAAATACCTGCAGGTGTGTCAGCTGGCGAGGCGAGTGGCCGACTGCACATGAGCAGCTTGCTCGGGAAACCTGCACACGCTCATTTGCATTCTGTCACACACAAGCTGTGCCATGCCTGTGTTCATCCATTCCCATGCACACAAGCTGTGCCATGCCTGTGTTCATCCATTTCAAGATACACAAGCTGTTCCATGCCTGTGTTCATCCATTTCCAGATACACAAGCTGTGCCATGCCTGTGTTCATCCATTTCCAGATACACAAGCTGTGCCATGCCTGTGTTCATCCATTCCCATGCACACAAGCTGTGCCATGCCTGTGTTAATCCATTTCAAGATACACAAGCTGTGCCATGCCTGTGTTAATCCATTTCAAGATACACAAGCTGTGCCATGCCTGTGTTCATCCATTTCCAGATACACAAGCTGTGCCATGCCTGTGTTCATCCATTTCCAGATACACAAGCTGTGCCATGCCTGTGTTCATCCATTCCCATTTAGATGCCTTTAACCCCGAAGGCTGGATGATAATCACCTTTCACTGGACAGATGGAATAACTGGAGGGAGGCATCAACAATGACAAGCCTGGCCGATCACATAATCTGTACTGGAGTCAGGAGAGAGTTATGAATATATACTGGAGTCAGGAGAGAGTTATGAATCTATACAGGAGTCAGGAGAGAGTTATGAATCTGCTTGTGAGTCAGGAGAGAGTTATGAATCTGTATGTGAATCAGGAGAGAGTTATGAATCTGTATGTGAGTCAGAAGAGAGTTATGAATCTGTATGTGAGTCAGAAGAGAGTTATGAATCTGTATGTGAGTCAGGAGAGAGTTATGAATCTGTATGTGAGTCAGGAGAGAGTTATGAATCTGTATGTGAGTCAGGTGAGAGTTATGAATCTGTATGTGAGTCAGGAGAGAGTTATGAATCTGTATGTGAGTCAGGAGAGAGTTATGAATCTGTATGTAAGTCAGGAGAGGGTTATGACGAGAGTTATAAAAATATTATATGATAATCATATCAGTAAGCATTACTGCCAATTGTAAATATCTATTCTTCAGATTATAACAAATATTTGGCCAGTCAGCCAAATATTTGGCCAGTTAATAATAACAAAATCATTTTCAGATTTATTTTCTAATATAAAGTTTGAATGAAACATTAATATTCCGGTGACTTTATGGGCATATAGGATGTTGGTGTCTTTCAGGGGTGTCCCAGTGCATTTAAAAGTGATATAACTCATTTCATTACTCCCACTGAAAGTGAGCGGAGAGATCTGACACTTATGAGCGTAACCACATTAAACAAACTGCCGTCAGCACTGTCATCTCCCCTCAGCTTGCAAAGCAAGAAATATGTTGGAATAACTTTGGCTAATATGATTTCAGTGATAAGACATATTGCTGGCTATAAATATGATATATTATAGGAAAACCAGCTGTGCTGCAGTAGAATATAATCACTCAACAGCACTGAAGTCTACAATTTTAGAGATATTTTACAGAGGTGACTCTGTAAGGTGATTAATAAACTACTTTTACTATTCATTTATGATTTCAACAATAAAAATAGCAGAAAATTTTGTTTAAAAAATATAATAATATTTTTAATTTAATAATAATAATATTATACTTTCCTTTACTGCTCTCCTCTCCTCCTCTCCTCCTATCTCCTCTCTTGCTCTCCTCTCCTCCTCCTCTCCTCTCCTCTCCTGTGCTCCTCTCTCCTCCTCTTTGTGGCCCAGTGCTGGAAGACTCAGCCATCTCATATCAGAACCCTGAAGGAGCTCCCGTTAGGACAGTCTGTTGCATCAGCAACTTCACACACTTACAATGAGCAAAAACATGGATTTAAGACACTGGAAATAATGAGTGGAACAAACCATTAATTCCTGGGGTGCCCAGACAAGGCAGAAGAACTGAGAACCCCTCTCCCCTCTCCCCCCACCCCCCCGTCACCCCCAATCTCTCAGCCCCCCTCACCCCTCTCCCCCCACCCCCCCGTCACCCCCAACCTCTCAGCCCCCCTCACCCCCTCTCCCCCCACCCCCCCGTCACCCCCAAACCCTCTCAGCCCCCCTCACCCCTCTCCCCCCACCCCCACGTCACCCCCAATCTCTCAGCCCCCCTCCCCCTCTCCCCCCCACCCCCCCGTCACCCCCAATCTCTCAGCCCCCTCACCCCTCTCCCCCACCCCCCCACCCCCAAACCTCTCAGCCCCCCTCACCCCAAACCTCTCAGCCCCCTCACCCTCTCCCCCCACCCCCCCGTCACCCCCAATCTCTCAGCCCCCCTCACCCCCTCTCCCCCCACCCCCCCGTCACCCCCAACCTCTCAGCCCCCCTCACCCCCAAACCTCTCAGCCCCCCTCACCCCCAAACCTCTCAGCCCCCCTCACCCCTCTCCCCCCCCCCACCTCCCTCCGTCACCCCCAACCTCTCAGCCCCCCTCACCCCCCCAATCTCTCAGCCCCCCTCAACCCCTCTCCCCCCCCCCCCGTCACCCCCAACCTCTCAGCCCCCCTCACCCCCCAACCTCTCAGCCCCCCTCACCCCTCTCCCCCACCCCCCCTCACCCCCAAACCTCTCAGCCCCCCCTCACCCCCCAACCTCCTCACCCCCCTCACCCCCTCTCCCCCCCCACCCCCCTCACCCCCAACCTCTCAGCCCCCCTCACCCCCAAACCTCTCAGCCCCCCTCACCCCTCCCCCCCCACCCCCCCGTCACCCCCAATCTCTCAGCCCCCCTCACCCCCAAACCTCTCTCCCCCCCCATCACCCCCAAACCTCTCACCCACCCCCCCAACCTCTCAGCCCCCCTCACCCCCTAACCTCTCAGCCCCCCTCACCCCTCTCCCCCACCCCCCCGTCACCCCCAAACCTCTCAGCAGCCCCCCCTCACCCCCCAAACCTCTCAGCCCCCCTCACCTCCCAACCTCTCAGCCTCCCGTCACCCCCAACCTCTCAGCCCCCCCGTCACCCCCAACCTCTCAGCCCCCTCACCCCCCAACCTATCAGCCCCCTCACCCCCAAACCTCTCAGCCCCCCCTACCCCCTCCACCCTACCCCCCAACCTCTCAGCCCCCCTCACCCCCAAACCTCTCACCCCCCCCCCCAACCGCTCAGTCCCCCCTCACCCCCAACCTCTCAGCCCCCCTCACCCCCCTCCACCCACCCCCCAACACCTCTCAGCCCCCTCACCCCCCCAGCCTCTCAGTCCCCCCTCACCCCAACACCTCTCAGCCCCCCTCATCCCCCTCCACCCACCCCCCAACCTCTCAGCCCCCCTCACCCCCAAACCTCTCAGTCCCCCCCTCACCCCCCAACCTCTCAGCCCCCCTCACCCCCCAACCTCTCAGTCCCCCTCACCCCCCTCCACCCACCACCCCAAACCTCCCAGCCCCCCTCACCCCCCCAACCTCTCAGCCACCCTCACCCCCCAACCTCTCAGTCCCCCTCACCCCCCAACCTCTCAGTCCCCCTCATCCCCCTCCATCCACCCCCCAACCTCTCTCAGCCCCCCCTCACCCCCAAACCTCTCAGCCCCCCCTCACCCCCAACCTCTCAGCCCCCCTCACCCCCCAACACCTCTCAGCCCCCATCATCCCCCTCCACCCACCCCCAACCTCTCAGCCCCCCTCACCCCAAACCTCTCAGCCCCCCCTCACCCCCCAACCTCTCAGCCCCGCCTCACCCCCAACCTCTCAGCCCCCCTCACCCCCCTCCACCCACCCCCAACCTCTCAGCCCCCCCCTCCCCCCAAACCTCTCAGCCCCCCCCCTCACCCCCAACCTCTCAGCCCCCCCCCCCCCCCAACCTCTCAGCCCCCCTCACCCCCAACCTCTCAGCCCCCCCCACCCTCCAACCTCTCAGTCCCCCTCACCCACAAACCTATCAGCCCCCCCCACCTCCAAACCTCTCAGCCCCCCCCCCCCTCACCCCCCTCCACTCACCCCCCAACCTCTCAGCCCCCCTCACCCACCCCCAAACCTCTCAGCCCCCCCCACCCTCCAACCTCTCAGTCCCCCTCACCCACAAACCTATCAGCCCCCCCCACCTCCAAACCTCTCAGCCCCTTCACCCCCCAACCTCTCAGCCCCCCCACCCCCAAACCTATCAGCCCCCCCCCCCACCTCCAAACCTCTCAGCCCCCCTCACCCCCCCTCCACTCACACCCCCCCAACCTCTCAGCCCCCCCCCTCACCCCCAACCTCTCAGCCCCCCTCACCCCCCCCCAACCTCTCAGCCCCCCCTCACCCCCAACCTCTCAGCAGGCCCCCCCCCCCCCCAAACCTATCAGCCCCCCTCACCCCCCAACCTCTCAGCCCCCTCACCCCCCCCAACCTCTCAGCCCCCCCTCACCCCCCAACCTCTCAGCCCCCTCACCCCCAACATCTCAGCCCCCCCACCCCCCCAACATCTCAGCCCCCCCCCACCCCCAACCTCTCAGCCCCCCTCACCCCCAACCTCTCAGCCCCCTCACCCCCCAACCTCTCAGCCCCCCTCACCCCCAAACCTCTCACCCCCCCCCCCCCAACCTATCAGCCCCCCTCACCCCCAACCTCTCAGCCCCCCCACCCGCCAAACCTCTCAGCCCCCCTCACCCCCTCAACCTCTCAGCCCCCCTCACCCCCAAACCTCTCAGCCCACCCTCACCCCCCAAACCTCTCAGCCCCCCTCACCCCCAAACCTCTCAGCCCACCCTCACCCCCCAAACCTCTCAGCCCCCCTCACCCCCTCCACCCCACCACCAAACCTCTCAGCCCCCTCCCCACCCCCAAACCTCTCAGCCCCTCCCCCCACCCCCAAACCTCTCACCCCCCCCCCCAACCTATCAGCCCCCCTCACCCCAACCTCTCAGCCCCCCTCACCCGCCAACCTCTCAGTCCCCCTCACCCCCTAACCTCTCAGCCCCCCTCACCCCCAAACCTCTCAGCCCCCCTCACCCCCCTCCACCCACCCCCAAACCTCTCAGCTCCCCTCACCCCCAACCTCTCAGCCCCCCTCACCCCCCTCACCCCCCAACCCTCAGCCCCACTCACCCCCCCCCCCAACCCCCAAACCTGCAGGAGACGCACAACTGAACACTTTCAGCTCTCCACACAGCTGTTACACACCCACACCCTGAAAAATCACCACAGATATTCCACTGAAAATTAGTTTTAAACACAGCTGTGCAAAATCAGCCATGCTGGCAAAAGATAACGTGTTCAACATTTAGGGTTAGGGTTAGGGTTAGTAAAAACATTTAGTACGGAGATAAACTGCCTGTTTAAGAGTTTACAAAGCGCTTATATTTCTACAGGCTTTAAAATCCTGCTGGATACAGTCGACATGCGTTTGCACAATTTCTCTGCAGCAAGGAGAAGCCGGGTCCCGTCCTACGCTCTGAAAATCTCCCGTTCTGGAGCTCTCTATCTGCAGCAAGATTAGCGCTTTTCTGCCACACTGACATGATTGACACTTGGGGGGGAAAGCTGAAGCCAGGGAAACGGGTGGCAGTTTGAGCTCAGTCTGATAAGCCACTTGCATATGTAAGACTAGGACTCTACACTGCTTCTTTAGCGTGAACGGCTGCCTTTGACACACACAGACCACCACATCCCCTCTTTTAAATGAGCTCCCGCAGATGTGAGGAGTAAAGGAATTGAGGAAGAGGTCAAAGCAAAGCCATCCCCAAGACTCTATCCCCAGCAATCTATTCCCACACTCTATCCCCAGTGCTCTATCCCCAGTACTCTATCCCCACACTCTATCCCCAGTGCTCTATCCCCAGTACTCTATCCCCACATTCTATCCCCAGTGCTCTATCCCCACACTCTATCCACCGCAATCTATCCCCATACTCTATTCCCAGCAATCTATCCCCAGTGCTCTATCCCCACACTCTATCAACAGCAATCTATCCCCACACTCTATCCCCAGTGTTGTATCCCCACACTGTATCCACAGCACTGCCTGTGTGTGTGTGTGTGTACCTGTGTGTGTGTATATGCATGTGTGTGTGTGTAAGAGTGTATGTGTGTTTATGTAAGAGTGTGTGTGTGAGTGTGAGTGTGTGTATGTGTGTGTGATTGTGTGTGTTTATGTAAGAGTGTGTGTGTGTGTGTGAGTGTGTGTGTGTGTTTATGTAAGAGAATGTGTGTGTGTGTGTGTGTGTGTGCAGTACTGCATGCTTTATTAACCCCTTTCCTGTTTCCATGGTAAGCCTGCACTGTACCCATAATCCCTGAGCCGTCAGTAGGGCTGGCGATGTCCTTTCTTTCATGTGGACCTTTTTAAAAATCATCTATCAAAACTGTCAAAGAAATATTCAGCGTCAATAAAGCCTGTAGATAATCACTATCCATCCATCAGCAACATATAATAAGTGTATTTCATATCTATATGAAACACGTGGCGCTGAGCAGGAGGGAGCTGTGTGACGGAGCTGAAGCCTGTTAATCAGACGCTGTCCCCCGCAGACACCCTGCTATTTACTGCTCATTTCTTCATTAAAATCTGGCTGCTGTAGATCTGCATTAACCTGCCGCATTAAGCCGAGCCAATCAAAGCTCTTGGTCGGATGGAGAGCACGTCTGTGACAAACAAGGGCTTAACTCTGGAGCCTCCCCCTACGCCGAATATCTGTACGCCACAGGGAAAGTTCCGCTGACAACTTCAAATTAATCTTTGCGGGCTGTCAGCTGCGTGAGGCGGCAGTGAGGCGGCAGTGAGGACGAACGCGGAGGGAGAACTTCCTGTGATGAAGAGTCTGCCTGAGAACTGGCCCTCTGACTAAAGCACTGTAAGGAGCGGACTGACTAAAGCACTGTAAGGAGCAGACTGACTCCATGACTAAAACACTGTAAGGAGCAGACTGACTCCATGACTAAAACACTGTAAGGAGCAGACTGGCCCTCTGACTAAAGCACTGTAAGGAGCAGACTGACTCTATGACTAAAACACTGTAAGGAGCAGACTGGCTCTATGACTAAAACATTGTAAGGAGCAGACTGGCTCTATGACTAAAACACTGTAAGGAGCAGACTGGCTCTATGACTAAAACACTATAAGGAGGAGACTGGCCCTCTGACTAAAACACTGTAAGGGGCAGACTGGCCCTCTGACTAAAACACTAAGGAGCAGACTGGCTCTATGACTAAAACACTGTAAGGAACAGACTGGCTCTATGACATAAAGCACTGTAAGGAGCAGACTGGCCCTCTGACTAAAACACTAAGGAGCAGACTGGCTCTATGACTAAAACACTGTAAGGAGCAGACTGGCTCTATGACATAAAACACTGTAAGGAGCAGACTGGCTCTCTGACTAAAACACTGTAAGGAGCAGACTGGCTCTCTGACTAAAGCACTGTAAGGAGCAGACTGGCCCTCTGACTAAAACACTGTAAGGAGCAGACTGGCCCTCTGACTAAAACACTGTAAGGAGCAGACTGGCTCTCTGACTAAAACACTGTAAGGAGCAGACTGACTCCATGACTAAAACACTGTAAGGAGCAGACTGACTCCATGACTAAAACACTGTAAGGAGCAGACTGACTCTATGACTAAAACACTGTAAGGAGCAGACTGACTCCATGACTAAAACACTGTAAGGAGCAGACTGGCTCTATGACTAAAACACTATAAGGAGGAGACTGGCCCTCTGACTAAAACACTGTAAGGAGCAGACTGGCCCTCTGACTAAAACACTAAGGAGCAGACTGGCTCTATGACTAAAACACTGTAAGGAACAGACTGGCTCTATGACATAAAGCACTGTAAGGAGCAGACTGGCCCTCTGACTAAAACACTAAGGAGCAGACTGGCTCTATGACTAAAACACTGTAAGGAGCAGACTGGCCCTCTGACTAAAACACTGTAAGGAGCAGACTAGCTCTATGACTAAAACACTGTAAGGAGCAGACTGGCCCTCTGACTAAAACACTGTAAGGAACAGACTGGCTCTGTGACTAAAACACTGTAAGGAGCAGACTGGCCCTCTGACTAAAACACTGTAAGGAGCAGACTGGCCCTCTGACTAAAACACTGTAAGGAGCAGACTAGCTCTATGACTAAAACACTGTAAGGAGCAGACTGGCCCTCTGACTAAAACACTGTAAGGAGCAGCCTGGCTCTATGACTAAAGCATTGTAAGGAGCAGAGAGGCCAAACTTCCGGCCTCCAGTACACGCACTTAAAAGTGTGCAGAGACGAAGCGAGCAGCTTTAGCACCGCTAACACACTTAGGGTTAGGGTTATCACTTATGCTCAGCACCACACGGCCATTCTGCTAGGCAGCCATTTTGTCGAGCAGCCATTTTGGAGAACTCGGGAGAGGCCTGTTGGGTGGCTGTTGGGTGTGGAAGGGCTGAGTTTCCAACATCCTGTCAGCTGAACTGAACTGGCCCATGAGCACACAGGCTCCAGTCCCCTCACCACACCCTCATCTAACCTGCACAGTTTGGGTCAGAGAGATTTCTCCCACTCCCACTAACCCACTCTCACTAACCCTCTCCCACTAACCCACTCTCACTAGCCCATTGCCACTAACCCACACTCACTAACCCACCCCCACTAACCCTCTCTCACTAACCCACTCTCACTAACCCACTCTCACTAACCCACTCTGACTGACCCACTCCCACTAACCCACTCCCACTAACCCTCTCTCACTAACCCACTCTCACTACCCCACTGCGACTACCCCACTCCCACTGACCCACTCTGAATAACCCACGCTCAATACCCCATCTTGACTAACCCACTCTCACTACCCCACTCTCACTAACCCACTCCCACTAACTCACTCTCACTACCCCACTCTCACTACCCCACTGCCACTACCCCACTCCTACTGACCCACTCTGACTAACCCACTCTCACTACCCCGCTCTCACTAACCCACTCCCACTAACTCACTCTCACTAACCCACTCCCACTAACTCACTCTCACTACCCCACTCTCACTACCCCACTGCCACTACCCCACTCCTACTGACCCACTCTCACTACCCCACCCTCACTAACCCACTGCCACTACCCCACTCCTACTGACCCACTCTCACTACCCCACTCCTACTGACCCACTCTCACTACCCCACTCTCACTACCCCACTGCCACTACCCCACTCCTACTGACCCACTCTCACTACCCCACCCTCACTAACCCACTGTGTTCTCCAGACAGGGATGATCTAGCTGTCTCGTTCTTGGTGCGTATAGCACTACACGATCATCTCCATCATTTGCATTTCCATGCAGATAAATTTATTTCAAGTCATATTAAGAGTTTATCACCACGGAGCCTGCTCAGGGAGCTTAGGCAAATTCAGGCACAAATAAATATCTCAGTGGCACATTGTCAGTTGGAACAAATAATAATTCTAATAAATATGATGGATATGGTACAGGGGTACAGTGGTACAGACTTGGCCCGATCCAGGACTCATACACCCTGGATGGTTCCCCATTTATCTTGATATGAGACAACCCAGGGCTTCTCTGTCTCTCTCCCCTCTCAATCTCCCTCTCTCTCCCCCCCCTCATCCTTTGTCTCCCTCTTTCCCTCCCTCCCTCTCTTCCTCACTCACTCTCTCTCCCTATCACTCTCTCTGTGTCTCTCTTCTATCTCCCTTTGTCTCCCTTTTTCTCTCCCTCCCTCTCTCCCTTACTCACTCTCTCTCTCTCCCTCACACTCTCTGTGTCTCTCCCCCCTCTTCCTTTGTCTGCCTCTCTCTCCCTCACTCTCTGTCTCTCTCTGCCCCCTCCCCCTCTCTCCCTCTCTCTCTCCCACCCTCTCTCTCTCACTCTCTCTATGTCTCTCTCTCTCTTTGAGAGGGTAGAATACTCTTACTATAAACTGCTAGGGAATCTGCTGCAGTTTGTGAATACCTGGGGGCTGCAAAGCACCTTGTGTTCAGTCGATGATGATGGCAGCTTACTAATTCATTTCTAATTTGTATTCCTTTTCTCCATTCATGTAATTTGTCTATTTGGCTGTTTTTTGTCTTTGTTTGTTCATTACTATTATTATTGAGAATGTGTTATTGTTTTGAAATGGTTAATGTCTAAATAAAGGGTTTTTTAAATTAAAAGATTTTCTCTCTCCCCTCTCTCTTCCTCTCCCTATCGCTTTCTCTCCCCTCTTTCTCCCATGCTCTCTTTCTCTCACTCTCTCTCAAATTCAAATTCAAAATGGCATTATTGGCATGACATATTTTGAGGTACATATTGCCAAAGCTAACTAATCAATCAGAATAACAACAACAATGATGACAGGAATAACAACACCAATAAATATGAGGATAAGAATAACAGGCATAACATGTATATTAGTATACATTCTCTCTCTCTTAGCACTCCATTTGAGTGAGCAGGACACAAAGCAGATGATAACTGATAGGTCAAAAATGACCCTATCCTGAGTTTAACAGAAGTGAAAATCCCCAAAATAAATTTTTTCAGCATGAAATTTTATGACCTTTCCTGTACTGTTACACCATCAGAGTTTTAAAAAAGTATTTTTTAACCCTGCAGTTAAAAAAAGAGGGAAAGTGAGATTAGTATTAGGTTAGGGTTAGAGTAGTGTTAGGGTTAGGGTAAAGTAGTGTTAGGGTTAGGGTAGAGTAGTGTTAGGGTTAGGGTAAAGCAGTGTTAGGGTTAGGGTAGAGTAGTGTTAGGGTTAGAGTAGAGTAGTGTTAGGGTTAGGGTAGGAGCAGTGTTAGGGGGTTAGGTTAGAGTAGAGTAGTGTCAGGGTAGGGTTAGGGTGTAGGTTAGTAGAGTGCCTGTTAGGGTTAGGGTAGAGTAGTGTTAGAGTAGAGTAGTGTTAGGATTAGGGTAGAGTAGTGTTAGGGTTAGGGTAGAGCAGTGTAAGGGTTAGGGTAGAGTACTGTTAGGGTTAGGGTTAGAGTAGAGTAGTGTTAGGGTTAGGGTAGAGTAGTGTTAGGGTTAGAGTAGAGTAGTGTTAGGATTAGGGTAGAGTAGTGTTAGGGTTAGGGTAAAGTAGTGTTAGGTTTAGAGTAGAGTAGTGTTAGGGTTAGGGTAAGGGTTAGGGTAAAGCAGTGTTAGGGTTAGGGTAAAGTAGTGTTAGGGTTAGGGTAGAGTAGTGTTAGGGTTAGGGTAGAGTAGTGTTAGGGTTAGGGTAAAGTAGTGTTAGGTTTAGAGTAGAGTAGTGTAAGGGTTTGGGTAAAGCAGTGTTAGGGTTAGGGTAAAGTAGTGTTAGGGTTAGGTTAGAGTAGTGTTAGGGTTAGGGTAAAGTAGTGTTAGTGTTAGGGTTAAGTAGTGTTGGTGGATTCTGCGGGCAGGGCTGAAGCATTCTGTGTTCAGTAGTGTCTCCGTGCTCAGAGTGGGTTTACTGACCCCTGTGATGTCACTACTTTAAACTGCAGTCCATGTTCAGAATGCCTCAGGCAAATGAACCACTCAGGACAAACACCGACATTGCAAAGCCCAACACCAACTCTGCACAGTCCAACACCAGCACTGAAAAGCCCAATACCAACAATGCACAGCCCAACACCGACACTGCAAAGCCCAACACCAACACTACACAGTCCAACACCATCAATGCACAGCCCAACACCGACACTGCAAAGCCCAACACCAACACTGCACAGTCCAACACCAGCACTGCAAAGCCCAACACCAGCACTGAAAAGCCCAACACCAACAAAGCACAGCCCAACACCAACACTGCACAGCCCAACACCAACACTGCACAGCCCAATGCCAGCACTATACAGCCCAACACCAGCACTGCATAACCCAACACCAGCACTGCACAGCCCAACACTAACACTGCATAAGCCAACACCAGCACTACACAGCCCAACACCAACACTGCATAACCCAACACCAGCACTGCACAGCCCAACACCAGCCAGATTCTGGAGTCAAAGGAAACAGCAGTTAGGAGAAAAGCAGAAAACACTCCAGAGGAGGAACATGCCCCCCGACCCGGCCCCCACCACCCCATATTATGGGGCAGTAGGGCTGACCATTCCACACATGGAATGAAGACTTACATTTACATCCGTCATGTTCATGCAACTTTGCACTACTGCAGCCATCATGGAAAAACATTTAAATAATGATTTCTCTGTGATTTAACGTGCCATTTATTCCAGGCGAAATATAAATAAACACCATCCATGCACAACCCCTCAGCCCGAACGCTCTGAACATTAAGTCCAGGACCTGCAACACAATGTTCACCCACCACACAGACGCTTCAGTAAACACAGCAGGGCTTTGCCATGATTTGAGCCCTGTTTTTGAGTGCTCTTTTACAGGAGTACAGAGACTTTCTGAGAAACTTTCTGAAAAGAATCTCTCGTATTTTGATGTCTGAGCACAAATGCTATAAACTGTGACCTCGTTTCAGCACTAAAGCCGTTTAGACTAAGCAGATCAATAGTGAAAATCTGTGCCTGAAACTGCAGGGGTGGTGCATCAAAGCTGTGTGCAAGACCGGCTCAGCCCTCTACGCAAATTGGCTACGCAGATGCCCCACAGTACATACAGCACATCTCCTGCATGCCCCACAGTGCATACAGCACATCTCCTGCATGCCCCACAGTGCATACAGCACATATCCTGCATGCCCCACAGTGCATACAGCACATCTCCTGCACCTCCACAGTGCATACAGCACATCTCCTGCATCCTCCACAGTGCATACAGCACATCTCCATCATGCCCCACAGTGCATACAGCACATCTCCATCATGCCCCACAGTGCATACAGCACATCTCCTGTATGCCCCACAGTGCATACAGCACATCTCCTGCATGCTCCACAGTGCATACAGCACATCTCCTGCATCCTCCACAGTGCATACAGCACATCTCCATCATGCCCCACAGTGCATACAGCACATCTCCATCATGCCCCACAGTGCATACAGCACATCTCCTGCATGCCCCACTATACATGCAGCACATCTCCTGCATCCTCCACAGTACATACAGTACATCTCCTGCATCCCCCACCTTGCATACAGCACATCCCCATCACGCCCCACTATACATGCAGCACATCTCCTGCATCCTCCACAGTACATACAGCACATCTCCTGCATCCTCCACAGTGCATAAAGCACATCCTCATCACGCCCCACTATATATGCAGCACATCTCCTGCATGCCTCAGTGTGAATACAGCACATCTCCTGCATCCCACACAATGTATACAGCACATCTCCTGCACACCCCCCCCCCCCCCCCCCCCCCCACCCGCCCACCCTGCTAAATCCCACCTTATAATGCTGGACATTCAGCAAATGACATTTCTGAAAAGTACATTTGAAAACTCTTGGCTTGAGTTTTTGCTGAAAAATCACACTCACACTGGACTTAATCCCAGTAAGATACCAATAATATAACACAATTTTATTTCACTGGGAATGTAACAATTTTTTTCTGCCATTTTGGAGACCCTTATCAGTGAACTGATAAAATTGAATATTCAGTGCAATGTGAACCAAACTGTTCATGTATGACAGAGTTAACGGGGCTCTGTTTTAAGTGAATATGGCATTTCCCACAATATGACGACTTCATTTTCAGTAACTGATATTTTAGGTGTGAAAGGGGTTAACTCACATTAAACCAATGGCAGCGAATTGCTGGGGAAATACTGGTGTATTGTAGGAAGTGAGTGAGAACGGGCTTCACGCGCTGTCCATGTCAGCCAGATGAATTTGATAGGAGGGCCACATCGAGCGCGCGCGGTGTAAAGGTGGAGCCACCAGATGTCAGAAAAAATGTAATTAATACAAAGCACGCACGAGACGATAGCACCACGCGGCAGGTCATCTCATTACCCATACTATTTACTAACAGCCAGATGTATCGGAAAATAATGCTGGGATTAGCACGCGATTTGCTTCTCAATTTCAGGACATTACAGATAAATGTAACATGATCTTCCAGTTCGTTTCCATAATAATGCGAGCATAATTGCACCATTTGCTAATCAATCTTCAGAATGTGTAATTTGCAGTTTGTCATTCTGTGTTTTTATTACTCTAATGTAATTAATCCACAGCTAAGACTTTCCTGATGAATTAATCAGTAATTACCTCGACAGCTGTACTTCATAACTAGTTTTTTTTCAGCGTTACATTAAAATCCTCAGATGAAACAGTGCTTAGGCCACCGCTGACGCGCAGAAATGACTGCGTATATTCTGTGCTTTGCAGAGAATTACCTTACAGTGCACGGTCCGTTTAATAACTACACCTGAAACATCAAAAATATGAAAAACATATAGTGATGTGTTTTTGAAACCTACCTACCCAAAACTGTTATTTTTTTCCCTTGTTAGGAAGCCGTACCTCCTTGGTGGCTTAACTGGTATGCACACAAGCTTCAAGTTATTTTAAAATAATACATTATTTTATAAACACTTTAGTACAGCAACGACCCCCCCCCCTAAAACGTATTATTAAGTGCGCGGTGTATTGAACTGAATGTCTAACGTCTCACTGACTCAGGAGCCCAAATACATTCAGTACTGCGTGCCGCCGTCCAGCACGTATCTGCATCTCGCTGTGCAGTTCCACACAAACACCAAATTTTAATTTCTTATGATAACAATTATGGACTGACTTAAATGGCTAAATCTATTCACCACCTGCCTCACAGTACACAGTGCAGGAGAGCTCGGGGAATTCACTTCGAGCGCAATCCCGTGGGACAATCCTGAGTTTGATCAATGATAACAGCCGATCTTTTAAACAGAATTATAAAGGAAAAGTTGAGAAGGCATCAATTTCGCTATTTAAACACTAATTTAGTCCATACAGATTAAACTATAATGACAGGCATATGAGCCCCGGTGTCAGATCACATTGTGAATGTTTTGGATTTAAACGAGTTAACCTATAGGACTGACCTACAAGTGTGCTGAACCGGACAGTTATTGTTTTGATTATACTCAATAAAGCGGACACCGTCTTTGACACATCAGACCAGCATCAGTCCAGTTATGTTTAATTTAAATCCAGTCGACCCATTGCCCGGGGGTCTAACGCACGTTGCTCCCAAAGCATCGAACTTTACCAGAAAATACTGCAAATGAGGGTTCGCAGCATACAGGATTTATCATTAGGTTAAGGTTAGGATAACTGATGGCTTTGCTCTCTCTCCCTATTCTGTTGTTTTCGGAGAAAGCACGGACACTGCAAAGCAGTTAATTTAACTAAATTATATAAATATATAACAGCAATGCCGATGAGCATAGCCCGGTACATGTACAAATACAGTCTGCCGACGTTGTTGCTGCTACGACGGGCGAACCCTTTCGTCCACCACCGCCACACACCTGCCGCCAGACAGCGAGTTGTGCACTTAGTTTCTCTGAATCTTTGCTAAGTTTTGTTTTCGTGCCCGCAGCACGTTTCTTTTACAGCGACACTTTTGCATGAAAGTTTTTCAGTGAACCGGCAGTGTCTATTTGGTCGCATGTTTGGAGTCACGCGTAAGAAAACTAATTTTAACCACTGGCACAGACATGTGCTTCAATGCACGCTAGGGACAGTTTTTCAGTTTTTAGTGTTTTCCTTGTCGAAAGCTCCCCTGCAGATCAAACAACCCATTTATGAGAATCCGAGCACGTGTCCGACAACGGTCAAACATATTGAACAGACGTCAATGCCCTATCCTCGGAGCGTACCTTATACTTGATATTACACATAATTTTACCATCATCTCAACCTCGGAACAAGTAGCAGAAGTAGACATAGCGCCAACAGATTCAGTCAAAAACCAGAAGCATCCCCACGGAAGGGCTGCATTAAACTTTTAAGGTAAACACCTTAATGGCAATACAACAACTTTTCCCGGCGTCCGAAACAAACAGGTACATTTTGATGAAACAAAAAACTTACCAGCCGTGAGCTGGGATCCAACACAGACCGCGGTAGAGAACAGTAGGACACAGCTGAAGAAGATAGTATCCATGCCTTTACACTGAGTTTTCGGTGCTTTTTAACTATGTTGCGAAGTCTTGGTTTATCCCCGTCTGTCCTCGCGTTCCATTCTCACGGGTTTGCACTCTCCGCTACTTTGTTTCTCTGCGAGCGGAGAGAATGTTCGTGACGTCATCTTCCCCTAATTCAAGTGCCAGCGTTTGGAAACGAAGCCGCGGCAGAGAACTCAAGCGCCCTCTGCCGTTACTCGATGGTATAGCAGGATGTCAGTTACCGGGATTGATCCGCAACCGACTGGAAATTGAACGGTGTGTGCGTAAGAGGGCTGCATTCGAATATACAGCAATGATTCTTTTCTAAACAGGTCACCTGTGATTATAAAGTGCACGAGAATCGCAAGTCAAAAACACGCTTTTGCGCTCTTACTGAAATACAGATTTTATTGTGCTTATACGATGAGGTTGTCGTACAATTTGATTATGTTCTAGACCGACAGAATCTGTTGTTCTGTTCTGAGTTCTGAGTTGCACACGCACTGTACGGCTGAACGCAGAGCGGATTGTTTGCACATAAAGTGTCTAAATATCTGCTGAAAATAGATACGGTTTGAAAAACTGACCTATACACTTACGTCTCACGAGACAGAACGAAACAGCGAGACAGCGCACGCGTACAGACAGTGCATAGGCCTATTTTGTTTGATCCTGTGAGCAAAATCCTTTATTTTTGGTTAAAAAAATTAAAGGCTGTCATATGCGGACCAGTTACTGCGCTATAAAGCCGAACACCTGCAAATATGGACACTGTGACTGCGTGCATAACATCCCTCCATCCTGAGTCCAATTAAACAGAACTTCACTCCGATTAATTTCTTATTACAATAATTGTCAAGTTCATCCAGAGGATATTGCTTAATAATAAATTTGAATAACTTCATATGTTGGTTTAACATTCACCTCAACTGGAAATGGGTTTCTACTTTAGTTTGAGGAATAACATGCTTTTTTACAAGTTAAATCGAACAAAATTAATATTTTATGGGGCATGAAAACTCGGTGGACTAATGCAAAATGAAAAGAAAAACACTTCTAAAGCTACTACTTATTAAGGAAAATCAAAGATCAGCATGTGTGTGATTTGTTTATTTATTTATGTATTAGCTTTGAAAACCGAAATGAGGGACTTCTCTCCGTCTGATGTCAAAGTGCCCTGAACCCGAGTCGAGTTTGTCTGATTCCTTTGACGGCGGCCGGTGTTAAAGATCAGGGAAATGACATGATTGCATTTGATGTGGGCATGTAATTACATCCCGCGGAAGTCTGGCTGTCAGAACCTTATCAGAAGCTGCAGCTTTGCCGGCGGACCGCGGAGACGCGCGCTCGAGTTGCGCGCAGTGGTATCATGTAAACATTTTAAATCAAAAGCTCTGTCAAACGTACCATTGAACGGAACGGACCGGGAGCCTTCGGACGGTGCCAAAGCACTCAAAATATTTGAACAGTATATAATCAGACCTCGCCTTGCAACACCTACCAAATAACCGTGATACACTCTCTCATCAATTCACAGAGGGGAGTTCGGCGAAGGGCGATGCTGACAGAACAATGCAGGACTGAAGTGGGGAAGGATAGACTGTAAGAAACAGCGAAGTGAATGTGTTCTACTAGCAGAAGGCCCAAGGCTGTCAGCTGCTCCTTATTATTGAGAAGAGAAAAGGGGGAAACACAAACAAGCCGCTGAAACGGCAGCTTTGATTACAGCACTAGGTGCGCACTGCAGAGAGAGCAGGCGTATTAAAACAGCGTTCACCTGCGGGGGGGGGGGGGGGGGGGGGGGGGGGGCAATCATTCGCAGCGCTGCCAGTAAGGATTCAGCAAACAAGCACACTTTCTGATCCGCCGATTTCATTCATGGTATGTGTACTTACCAACATATTAGCTGGTTCCTAAACAGGATTTGCTTTTTAAAAATGTTATTATTAGCTGTATCTGCGGTATATCAGATTCACTAAAACAGATTCATCTACAGACTGGAAATCCTAATGAAATAGATTCTACGAAATATTTCAACATACCTGCCAATGTACTGAATATGAGAGCCAGTTGTTTATGGTTAGGGCAAAGATTCCTTTATATCATCTTTGCATTTATTAGGAGAAACTAGCCGAAATCTCTGGAGTATGAAACTCAGATTATAGATTTTTGGTATAATTCTCTATTAGTCTGCAGTGGTGATAATTCTCTCTGTCTCTGGATCACAGGCAGCATGATTGCAAACTCTCAAAGCTGCATTATACACGTGTGTAACTGCAAATGCACAAATGACAGTGAGTGGCACAGACAGACAGTTTATTTCAGTGGCTGACACATCTCACTGCCACGCAGCGTTTCAGAGATTAAGGGATTGAACTCTGTTTATTGTGGACATTCAGACAGAAATGATTCTAATAAATCATTATGCCGAACACAGCTAGGGTACAATAAAGTGCAGGTTTTACACGGTGTGTTTGACTAACTGCCATGTCTTTGCTTTACGTGGCCTGTCTGTGTAACTCAGTAATAATACATGTTTTATGTGTCAGATGTTGATTTTATATGTCAAGCTGATTTTAAGTTCATGGTTTCAGGCACCTCTGGCACCCTCCTTCATTCACAGGGTTTGTGCGGGATCCCTGCCACACCTGGGCACAGGTGAGGTAGAACACTGCTGCTAACTACCCCAGAACCCCTCATTAGTCTGCTAATCTGTGTTTTACTCAGTCACTGAAAATGAAGAACGAGTCATCTTAAGGAATGTTATATATTCACTGAATACATATTTAGTAGTCATTTTAAGATTCATTTTATGGTTTTATACATATTTAATATATCATGATACTCATTTTAACAAATGTTATGTGTGTGTAAAATCTATGTTTAGTGGTCAAGAACCATTAAATGACTACAACAAAAGAAAAATGAATGTTTCTAATACTAAAAGTAAGAAACCTCAGTAAATTGCTTATTTTTTGTGTTTGCTAAATTCATACTGTTCCCACCGTGACTGCACACTTTTACCAGCTCTGAACTTTACATTTTTTAATCATTTTCAGTTTTCATGATAACATGCACAAAGATGCCTGATTGTCTGCTTTTGTTCAGTCCCAGATCTACCTCTCTTTCTTTCTCTTTATCTCTCTACTTCTTTCTTTCATGTGAAAGGGTCCCTGTGTGTCCTCTGACCCGACTGCTTCTTCACAGAAGTTTCTGTTAGTCGGAGGTGCTGCCAGTGCACAGGAGAACAATCCTCGACCTTGGAACGCCTGCGCTGTTTCACAGCCGGAGACCAGGCCTTCAGAAGGCTTTTTACCTGCGGGAGCCCGGGTGGAATGTGTCAAGCCTGCTTCACCACACCGAGCTGAAAGCACACACACCGCGTGCCTTACTTTACCAGCAGCAACGTGCAGCAGCCCTGCCAGACTGCAGAGAGGCCCAAGATGTATGAACAGTCTCAGACTGGAGAGATAGCAAGCAGGAGAGGAGGAGAGGAGGTTAGCAGGAGAAGAGAAGAGTGGGAGAGCAGGAGAGGAGAGGAGTGGAGGTTAGCAGGGGAGGATGAGAGGAGGAGAGGAGGTTAGCAGGAGAACAGGAGAGTGGGAGAGCAGGAGAGGAGGAGAGCAGGAGAGAGGGAGAGTGGGAGAGCAGGTGAGGAAGAGAGCAGGAGAGAGGGAGATTGGGAGAGCAGGAGAGGAGGAGAAGAAGAGAGCAGGAGAGTGGGAGAGCAGGAGAGGAGGAGAGGATGAGAGCAGGAGAGGAGGAGAGGAAGAGAGCAGGTGAGGAGGTGAGCAGGAGGGGAGGAGAGCAGGTGAGGAAGAGAGCAGGGGAGCAGATGAGTAGGAGAGAAGGAAAGCAGGTACACACATAAACACCCTACAAAAACCCTACACACATGAACCCCCTATAAAATAGCTACACTCATAAACACCCGATAAAAACCCTACACACAGGAAACCCCTATAAAATAGCTACACTCATAAACACCCGATAAGAACCCTACTCTGATAAACACCCAATAAAACCCTACACCCATTAACACCCTATAAAGCCCTTCAAACAAAAACACCCTATAAAAAACCATACGCCATTAACCCCCCTATAACAACCCTACACACAAAATACCCAGTTAAATCCATGTACACCTAAAACAGTAAAGTCCTGGCACACAAGACCCTGTAAACATCTTATAAATATTAGCATCCTGCATACATAAACACCCCTATATACATAAACCCCATGTGAACGCCCTGCATACATACATAAACCCCATGTGAACAAACACCCCTATATACATCCCTATAACCCCATGTGAACACCCTAAACACCCCATACATAAAACCCATGTGAACACCCTGCATACATAAAACACCCTATATACATAAACCCCAAACACCCCATAATACATAAACAACCCCATAAACCCCATGTGTGCATACATAAACACCCCTATATACATAAAACCCACCCTGCATATACATAAACCCCACCCCTATACATACATAAACTCCATGTGAACGCCCTGCATACATAAACACCCCTATATACATAAACCCCATGTGAACACCCTGCATACATAAACACCCCTATATACATAAACCCCATGTGAACGCCCTGCATACATAAACACCCCTATATACATAAACCCCATGTGAACGCCCTGCATACATAAACATCCCTTAAAACCCATAAACACACCGCTGACACCCAGTTAGAGCAGCACTGACCCATCTGGAAATGCAGACACGTGACCTCAGATAACTCTGACATCTTCCCTCAGCGCCAGTAGCGTTTAATAACCCCTCTCTTAATCAGCCAGCCACAGGGACATCTGCAGCCTTCTCCTACACAGGAGCCAGAGTGATAGGCACAGACACGCCACGCCTCGGAACACATCTGTTTGAAGTGACAATATGTACCTTCATGAATAATAAAAGTTCATTTTGCAACTTTAATCTTTAAATAGAGAAAATGAATGACAAAGGACATGCATTCATTGTACTAAACACTCTGACGATCACTAAAAATAGCCTAAAATATCACAAAGCTTCTTCAATGCTTCTGACATTGTATTTGTATTTAAACTGGTTTTGTTTGTGCAGATATATATCATAATAATGCATTGTGTTAATTAATCGTTATTTTTTTGCTAGATATTTTTACTTTGTATCTTTTTCATTGGTGAGACACGGCCACCTTCTACGCATATACATGTCCTGATGTGGGTTTTTTTACCTTCTTGGTTGTTTTTCTACAATTACTGTCGCTTGCTGCTTCTGCCACTTCCTTTCCTGTGTGTTTGGAATCTGTTTTTTTGTGTTTGTTTTGTAAAGCGGTTCTTTTCCAGCTTCCTCCTCCATTGCTGTTTAAATATTTTACAACTCCTTCATTCTGTTTCATTTCATTTTCTCCTGGCATTTCATTCTCTGTCTCTCCTGAAGACTCAGGAAATACTGATCGATTATTCATGATCATATTCATATTTATCGCATCAACACCACCAGTCCGTGCTCTGGCGGAAATTGTGCTGACGGAGCTACTCACCCTACACAGCTGAACTGTGACTCATAATCATGTGAGAATATACGCTGATGCTGTTACACGCTGCATAAATGGTGCCGTAACGCTGACGTAATGTTGCTAAAATTTTGCTGTAGTGTTGTTAAGAACGCTACAATGCTGCTAGAATGTGTCACGTTGTACAATTGAGTCTGAGTAATGTGTACAGTTTACAGTTGGGGCCTTTAACAGACCGTCTGAATACACAGCGATTCACAGTAGGCGCTTTTCACATGGCTGGAAACCAGCTCTGCTGCTGAAGCCATGTGTTACAGTACAGGAGCCTCACACTGGCTCAGCAGGATCTGACCTGAGATAAGACAGATCTCAGTAATGGGACACATCAGGTTACTAATTAAGTTTGATCCTGCCAAACTGCAATGCAAATTTGACTTTTTGATTTTTTTTTTTTTTTTTAGAAAATGAGAAATATCCAATTAGCAATTAAATTGGATGCTTGGGGCTTCAAATCACATAAATTATGTAGCAGAAGAAATCAAGGGAGGAGAAATTCAAGGTTAAGGAGCAATTTATTAAAATGGTGTCTAAGAGGGGTAAATCTCAGCAGCTCAGCTAATGAGCTCTTTGTCCTGTGGAAATCTGCTTTACTGAATGTTTACCTGTTAGAACACAACACACATAAACTATACTTCAGCCAAACTATAAACTATAACCAGCCAAACATTGATTGTACTGTGCATTGATTATTATTATGTTAATAATGGACAACTTAAAGTATTATTACTCAAAATGCTGACTGTTTGAAAAATGCTAACATTAGGCTGTAGAGTGACGTACAGTGTGCTTAATAGACCAGACGCCTGTCAATCAGCCTGTCAACTCCACAGTACAAACCACAGCCCCCCAGAGCATAAAGGAGGTGCCTTTATCAGTGCAGAGGATCAGCATGTAGCAGTTTATCAGTGCAGAGGATCAGCATGTAGCAGTTTATCAGTGCAGAGGATCAGCATGTAGCAGTTTAGCAGTGTAGAGGATCAGCATGTAGCAGTTTAGCAGTGTAGAGGATCAGCATGTAGCAGTTTATGCAGAGGCAGAGGATCATCTGTAGAGCAGCATGTAGCAGTTTAGCAGTGTGTAGAGAGGATCAGCATGTAGCAGTTTAGCAGTGTAGAGGATCAGCATGTAGCAGTTTAGCAGTGTAGAGGATCAGCATGTAGCAGTTTAGCAGTGTAGAGGATCAGCATGTAGCAGTTTAGCAGTGTAGAGGATCAGCATGTAGCAGTTTTAGCAGTGTAGTGGATCAGCATGTAGCAGTTTAGCAGTGTAGTGGATCAGCATGTAGCAGTTTAGCAGTGTAGAGGATCAGCATGTAGCAGTTTAGCAGTGTAGATGATCAGCATGTAGCAGTTTAGCAGTGTAGAGGATCAGCATGTAGTTTAGCAGTGTAGTTCAGCAGTAGCAGTTTAGCAGTGTAGTGGATCAGCATGTAGCAGTTTTGCAGTGTAGAGCATGTAGCAGTTAGCAGTGTAGTGGATCAGCAGCCGTTTAGCAGTTTAGCATGTAGCAGTTTTAGCAGTATGGATCAGCATGTAGCAGTTTAGCAGTGTAGTGGATCAGCATGTAGCATTTTGCAGTGTAGTGGATCAGCATGTAGCATTTTAGCAGTGTAGTGGATCAGCATGTAGCAGTTTAGCAGTGTAGTGGATCAGCATGTAGCAGTTTAGCAGTGTAGTGGATCAGCATGTAGCAGTTTAGCAGTGTAGTGGATCAGCATGTAGCAGTTTAGCATGGATCAGCATGTAGCAGTTTAGCAGTGTAGATGATCAGCATGTAGCAGTTTAGCAGTGTAGTGGGCATAGCAGCATGTAGCATGTAGCAGTTTAGCAGTGTAGAGGATCAGAGCATGTAGCAGTTTAGCAGTGTAGAGGATCAGCATGTAGCAGTTTAGCAGTGTAGAGGATCAGCATGTAGCAGTTTAGCAGTGTAGTGGGTCAGCATGTAGCCAGTTTAGCAGTGTAGAGGATCAGCATGTAGCAGTTTAGCAGTGTAGTGGATCAGCATGTAGCAGTTTAGCAGTGTAGAGGATCAGCATGTAGCAGTTTAGCAGTGTAGAGGATCAGCATGTAGCAGTTTAGCAGTGTAGAGGATCAGCATGTAGCAGTGTAGTTGGATCAGCAGTGTTTAGCAGTGTAGTGGATCAGCATGTAGCAGTTTAGCAGTGTAGAGGATCAGCATGTAGCAGTTTAGCAGTGTAGAGGATCAGCATGTAGCAGTTTAGCAGTGTAGTGGATCAGCATGTAGCAGTTTAGCAGTGTAGAGGATCAGCATGTAGCAGTTTAGCAGTGTAGTGGATCAGCATGTAGCAGTTTAGCAGTGTAGTGGATCAGCATGTAGCAGTTTAGCAGTGTAGTGGGTGCAGCAGGGTAGCAGCGTAACAGGTGTAGCAGGGTAGCAATGTAGAGGGTGTAGCAGTATAGCAATGTAGAGGGTGTAGCAGAGTAACAGCAGTAGCAATGTAACGGGTATAACGGGAGTCGCAGTGTAGCGGGTGTAGTGGATGTAGCGAAGTGTAGCAGGTGTAGCAGGTGTAGCGGGTGTAGCAGTGTAGCGGGTGTAGCGTGTGTAGCAGTGTAGCAGATGTAGAAGTATAGCGGGTGTAGCAGTGTAGCGAGTGTAGCATGTGTAGCAGTGTAGCGGGTGTAGCGTGTGTAGCAGTGTAGCAGATGTAGAAGTGTAGCGGGTGTAGCAGTTTAGCAGGTGTAGCAGTGTAGCGGGTGTAGCAGGTGTAGCAGTGTAGCGGGTGTAGCGTGTGTAGTAGTGTAGCAGATGTAGAAGTGTAGCGAGTGTAGCAGTTTAGCAGGCGTAGCAGTGTAGCGGATGTAGCAGTGTAGCGGGTGTAGCAGGTGTAGCAGTGTAGCAGGTGTAATGGGTGTAACAGTGTAGTGGGTGTAGTATACTTGTTACAGGAGCAGGAGCGTGTAGGAGGTGTATTTAGGAGTATGTAGGAGTTATATTTACGAGTCTGTATAGGAGGTGTATATTTGAGTGTATAGCAGGAGTGAGTTTGTGGGAGGTGTATTTAGGAGCATGTATGAGGTATATTTAAGAAGGATCTTGGCAATAAAATATAGCATATTTTAGCCGATACAATCAAACATTTTATTCCTCATGGAGAGAGTTGGCTATGCACTTTAAAACTTTAGCTAATGCAGAATAGGCAGATTTTTACCTTACATAAAATAATGTACATTACTGTATATACATTTTGGCTAGAGTGTACAACAGGTCACAGAACAGCTTTCCCTTGGACAGAAATATGCCAGCTGGCTTCATTCCAACTTCTCCCTTTCAAAAAGGAGGTGATCAGAGGATTCTGTAAAATCTCTGTCTTCCACATGATGTGGTTTGACAAATCCAGTTTGCTTATTGATTAAAAGGTTGGCAAGTGCTTTGTATTTCTGACAGTTCAATACACTAACCAATTATGTCAGCACTGTTCCTCTGCTAATTCCATTTGTGAAAATAATTGCCTTGGCCATGTAAATAACGTACTTCAGAGCTACAGAGCCACAGTAACAGGGCCAGCTCGCGTCCTGCCTTTGTTAAAGATCAGTTTGCTTTCTCTATTTCTGATTCATCTTTGGATTTCTCTTCTTCTCTTATTCTTCCCATTTCTGTACTGTCAGTGGTGTGTCAGTATTGTGCATATGGCTTTTTAGATTAATGATAGTTGTCTGACATACAGCACAAATGTAATACAAAACAGCACTAATATTTATCAGGATAAATAATATGTATGAGGGTGTGGTCAGTGTGTATGGTCATTGGGCTGGGTATGAGGGTGAGGTCAGTGCGTATGGTCAGTGGGAGGGGTATGAGGGTGTGATCAGTGGGTATGGTCAGTGGGAGGGGTATGAGGGTGTGGTCAGTGGGGGGTCTGTGGGTGTGGTCAGTGGGCTGGGAATGAGGGTGTGGTCAGTGTGTATGGTCAGGGGGCAGGGTATGAGGGTGTGGTCAGTGCGTATGGTCAGGGGGCAGTGTATGAGGGTGTGGTCAGTGGGTATGGTCAGGGGGCGGTGTATCAGGGTGTGGTCAGTGCGTATGGTCAGGGGGCAGTGTATGAGGGTGTGGTCAGTGGGTATGGTCAGGGGGCGGTGTATCAGGGGGTGTGGCCAGTGGGGGGTCTGTGGGTGTGGTCAGTGGGAGGGGTATGAGTGTGTGGTTAGTGGGTATGGTCAGGGGGCTGGGTATGAGGGTGTGGTCAGTGGGGGGTCTGTGGGTGTGGTCAGACATTTGAGGGGGTGGGTGCGGACAGTGAGGGGTACTCCACTTTATGGCAGTGTTCAGTAAGGCCTTCAGTGAAAAGTTGATTAGTTCTATTTCACTGGACTTGATTAGATCTCTTATCTCCAGTGTCCTAATTACCAGGCAATTATCCAGAAGGGATGGTTATGCATATGTGTTTTAGACCACATAAACAGAATAATGAGGCAAAATGCTATATGTTTATATCATGAGCAGAGGTGCACTTTAGAATTCTTACTCTGGGCTTATGAAATGAAATGGAACATGAGTAGGTCTTAAGAGCAGGTCTGAAATCTACATTTCCAGGTCCATTTTTGGTACTTGGAGCCCATGGAATTTCTTTAGTGCAGGGCTGGGGCAGATCAGGGCTGGGGCAGATCAGGGCCGGGGACAGATAGGGCTGGAGGCCGGGGCTAGATTGGAGCTGGGGGCAGGGGCAGATCAGAGCTGGGGCCAGATAAGGGCTGGGGACAAGGGCAGATCAGGGTTGGGGACTGGGGCAGATCGGGGCAGGGGGCAGGGGCAGATCAGAGCAGGGGCAGATCAGGGCTGGGGGCCGGGGGCAGATTGGGGCAGGGGGTAGGGGCAGATCCGGGCAGGGGCAGACAGTTCTGGATGCAGGAGCAATGAGGCTGACCTCTAACAAGAAGAACTTTGCCTTGAAGAGACAGGAGCTGAATGATTGGCAAGTGCATATTGAAACACAGTCACACTCTGTTATGATTGGACCAGAGTGACAATCACATGTGATGCTTTTGTACCAATTAGGGAGTAAATTGCGAGGCCACATCTTTCCATTTTTAAAGCACCTGCTAACTTACTGACAGTCTCTTACCAGAGAAAATTAAGCATTTCAATTAAAATTTTGGTTTATTTTAAAACAAAATTATGTTTATTTAACAGGAGTGCCTGTGTGTATTTTACAGCAGTGACTGTGTGTATTCTACAGCAGTGCCTGCGTGTATTCTACAGCAGTGCCTGTTATTTTACAGCAGTGTCTGTGTGTATTTTACAGCAGTGCCTGTGTGTATTTTACAGCAGAGCCTGTGTGTATTTTACAGCAGTGCCTGTGTGTATTTTACAGCAGAGCCTGTGTGTATTCTACAGCAGTGCCTGTGTGTATTTTACAGCAGTGCCTGTTTATTTTACAGCAGTGCCGGTGTGTATTTTACAGCAGTGTCTGTGTGTATTCTACAGCAGTGCCTGTGTGTATTCTACAGCAGAACCTGTGTGTATTTTACAGCAGTGTCTGTATGTATTCTACAGCAGTGCCTGTGTGTATTCTACAGCAGAACCTGTGTGTATTTTACAGCAGTGCCTGTGTGTATTTTACAGCAGTGCCTGTGTGTATTCTACAGCAATGCCTGTGTGTATTCTACAGCAGTGCCTGTGTGTATTCTACAGCAGTGCCTGTTTATTTTACAGCAGAACCTGTGTGTATTTTACAGCAGTGCCTGTATGTATTTTACAGCAGAGCCTGTGTGTATTTTACAGCAGTGCCTGCGTGTATTTTACAGCAGAGCCTGTGTGTGTTCTACAGCAGTGCCTGTGTGTATTTTACAGCAGTGCCTGTTTATTTTACAGCAGTGCCGGTGTGTATTTTGCAGCAGTGCCGGTGTGTATTTTACAGCAGAGCCTGTGTGTGTTCTACAGCAGTGCCTGTGTGTATTTTACAGCAGTGCCTGTTTATTTTACAGCAGTGTCTGTGTGTATTCTACAGCAGTGACTGTGTGTATTCTACAGCAGTGCCTGTGTGTATTCTACAGCAGTGCCTGTTTATTTTACAGCAGAACCTGTGTGTATTTTGCAGCAGTACCTGTGTGTATTTTACAGCAGTGCCTGTGTGTATTCTACAGCAGTGTCTGTGTGTATTTTACAGCAGTGCCTGTTTATTCTACAGCAGTGCCTGTTTATTTTACAGCAGTGTCTGTGTGCATTTTACAGAAGTGCCTGTGTGTATCCTACTGCAGTGACTGTGTTTATTTCATGTCTGTGCTAACTACTGCAACTTAAATTATTTTACAGCCTAGACTGTGATTTGTTGTCAGTTATGACAGCACCTTGTTGATAATGGAGCGTTTTGTCATTTCTGCTCCATGAAATGAAATCATTATTGACACGGTTGTTAACTCCACAGCTATTTCACTGTGTAAAGCAAAGTGGCATTCTTGGACAGCATACTGCTGGGCTGAGAACACAGAGAGAATCAGTCACAGACAGGCGCTGGGGGAAGAGAACACGCTCCTAATAGAAATTAATCTGGGAAAATGAATCATATTTCAGTGGACTCATTGTAAAAAGAGACCATGCCAGACTGCAGTCCTTCTGTGATAAGAAAATGGGTAAACAGCAGACAGAAGTCCTGCATGATGTATATAAATATGTAATATCTCCTGCACACCAAAGCGAAGGCATCTCCTCTTTGTCTTTCTGTGCATGCGGAGCTCCTGCTGTCAGGTTAATCCACCGCAGCAGAGAGTAAGGAGATAGGGGGCGATGACAGCACTGTATTCAGATTCCTGCGCTGACAGGACGGCTCTCATTGTCACATTCTGAGCCTGATTCATGTTTAGAGCAGACGGGAGCCCACAGCACACTCCTCTCATCACGTTTAAACGCATCCGCAGGTTCCCCCTTCGCCGTGGCGGTTCTGCGTTCACCGTGGCGGCTCCTCCGCTCAGAGAAAGTCCCAATATGTCATCAGCTCCTTCATATTTGCCAAAGTATTTGCCATATTTGGTAGAAATTCAGTTCATTGTCATGTACTCACAATGCTAGCGGATCTGCGTTGGCCTTACGTTGGTAAAACACACTGGAAAAACTGTAGACTGTAGAGTCTGGGGCTAGGGACTGTATAAAGCTGCTATGCAAATTAGCAGTAATATTCTTCCCCAAAAACATTAATTTAATGTGACACTGTAAAGTGGTGAACACGCAGAGAAGCTGGAATCCCAGAGTTTGGACAGGTAAGAGGGGCCTTGGGTAGTTACTCTGAGGGCCGCTGGATGCGAGGTTGTGGACTTGATGCCAAACTGTGCTGTTACCGGCTGAAGCACCGGAGAGCCATTAATTTAATCCTGTTTAATGAGCAGGGCCATAAATTTGCACATATGACAAGAAGCAGTTCTTTTATGAAACGGTGAGTGTGTTAGTTGGCGTAAATGTAAGCTGTAATTAAAAATTCGGAGTGTATTGTGAAGCCCCTTTTATGATCTGCACATGTTCATCTGTGGGACGAGGACCAGGCACCTCTCCGCACTCCCCCATTGTCCACGGACACAGTAAACACGCAGTGCTCTAATGATATGGGTGATCACAAATGCGCACAACACAGACCTATTGAGCCGCTCGTTATTAACATGCTTATTTATTCATTTGATTGATAGTGTTGTGAGTGCTTGGGCTGAAAGCCTCAGATGGCCGTTCGCTTTGAGGGAGGAAGGGGGGGGGGGGGGGGGGCGGGTGAAGCACTCCATCTGTGATGGAGAGAAAGGGAAGAGAAGAAAGCACACCCTCCCCTCTCTTTCTCTCCGCTCTCTCTCACACTTTCCCTCCTGTCTTCCCCCGCTATTCAATAATAATAATAATAATAATAATAATAATAATAATAATCTGACTGTGGCAATATCAGAGTTTTGTTTTCCAAAGGAAATCAAGCTTAACTCTACAAACTAATTGATGTGACACCGATCCATCCTGAGGCTGTTTTTATGGGACACTCAGCATGGCAACGGTTGCTATGTGGGACCTTCGTAAAGTGCAGTGTATATTATAATGCACAGTGTATAGTATAATGCAATGTATATAACAATGCAGTGTATAGCACATGCAGTGTATATTATAATGCAGTGTATAATATAATGCAGTATATAGTATAATGCACGGTGTATATTACAATGCAGTGTCTAGCACATGCAGTGTATAGTATAATGCACAGTGTATAGTAGAATGCAGTGTATAGTAAATGCACAGTGTATAGTAAAATGCAGTGTATATTACAATGCAGTGTATAGCACATGCAGTGTACAGTATAATGCAGTGTATACTACAATGCAGTGTATAGTATAATGCACAGTGTTTAGTATAATGCAGTGTATAGTATAATGCACAGTGTATGTTACAATGCAGTGTCTAGCACATGCAGTGTATAGTAAAATGCAGCGTATAGTATAATGCAGTATATATTATAATGCACAGTGTATAGTATAATGCAGTGTATAGTAAATTGCAGCATATAGCATAATGCAGTGTATATTATAATGCACAGTGTATAGTATAATGCAGTGTATAGTACATGCAATGTACAGTATAATGCAGTGTATAGTATAATGCACAGTGTATAGTACAATGCAGTGTATAGTCTAATGCACAGTGTATAGTTTAATGCACAGTGTATAATATAATGCAGTGTATAGTATAATGCACGGTGTATATTACAATGCAGTGTATAGTATAATGCACAGTGTATATTACAATGAAGTGTCTAGCACATGCAGTGTATAGTATAATGCAGTGTATAGTTTAATGCACAGTGTACAGTATAATGCAGTGTATAATATAATACAGTGTATAGTATAATGCACTGTGTATATTACAATGTAGTGTATAGTATAATGCACAGTGTATATTATAATGCAGTGTCTAGCACATGCAGTGTATAGTATAACGCAGTGTATAGCACATGCAGTGCATAGTATAATGCACAGTGTATAGCATATGCAGTGCATAGTATAATGCACAGTGTATAGCATATGCACCATGTATAGTATAAGGCTTCTTGAGCACAAGCTCAGGCAAACTACTGTAAAGTCAGAAAGTGGGGCGAGGTAGGGGGTGTCTGTCTCCCCTCTCTCTCGACCCCCCCCTCTTCCACTCTCTCTGTTTCCCTCGAGATTTCTGTTTTCCTGTTATCCTCACTGCTGTAGTGGTGAAGGAGGTTATTGATGCGTGTGCTGAAGCTGCTTATGTTTGATTTATGGGCAGGAAACTTCTCCTCAGTTGTTGCATTTATAACAAGTACCTACACATATACCCCCTTACACCTCTACACACATACCCCCTTACACCTCTACACATACCCCCTTACACCTCTACACACATACCCCCTTATACCTCTACACACATACCCCCTTACACCTCTACACACATACCTCCTTATACCTCTACACACATACCCCCTTACACCTCTACACACATACCCCCTTACACCTCTACACACATACCTCCTTATACCTCTACACACATACCCCCTTATACCTCTACACACATACCTCCTTATACCTCTACACACATACCCCCTTACACCTCTAAACATACTTCCTTACACCTACACCGTTCACACCTACACCCTTACACCTGTACACATCTTTCAAAAAATTTAAGTGTACTTGAAGTACTTGAAAAAATAGCAACATTTAGTGTAAAATCAAATAAAACTGTTAATAAGTGTGTACAAAATCAAATAAAGTAACTAACCTGCTTGATCTTGTACAGTACAGTTCTCTAGCTAAGCTGAAGCTGGACTAAAACCACCATCACCGTTCTAGCCAAACAGCATTTTACACTTGTCACATTGTAGAAAGCTGTGAAAATCTGGTGTTCCTGTAATTTTATCGGGTGATTAAAGAATTTTCTTGTGTAATAAATTAGGAATGTGATATGGATATATTTAAAACAAAGCTGGAAAAAGTAGTGGTTATGAAGCCATTAAAAAAATAGCTAAAATACGATAAATAACAACAAGCTTACTGCAACACTGGAAAATGTTTTGCAATGCAATAAAGTTTTGTGGAAGATGAGATGATAGGCCAAATTAAAATACGCTCATGCTGTAAATGTTGTTCACAAAAAAACCGAATGGTGACTGTTCTCTCTGCTCTGCTGCTTTCCGGGTTCTACGGGTTCTCTGGGTTCTCCTAGTTCCGGTGGTGTGCATCTGTGTTGGGTGAAAATTGAGAATAAAGAGCTGAGAATGAACAGATAGGATTGCTGATGGAGCATGTTCATCTGAAAAGTGTGTTAAAACATCTCACTGTCCCACAGGAAACAGAGAGATGGGAGAGTGAGGGAACATCTCGCTGTCCCACAGGAAACAGAGAGATGGGAGAGTGAGGGAACATCTCACTGTCCCCCAGGAAACTGTGAGGGAACATCTCACTGTCCCACAGGAAACAGAGAGATGGGAGAGTGAGGGAACATCTCGCTGTCCCACAGGAAACAGAGAGATGGGAGAGTGAGGGAACATCTCACTGTCCCCCAGGAAACAGAGAGATGGAAAAGTGAGGGAACATCTCGCTGTCCCACAGGAAACAGAGAGATGAGAGAGTGAGGGAACATCTCGCTGTCTCACAGGAAAAAGACTGGCTAATGTTCAGGCCCATGAATCTAAGATCCAGACTGGCTAATGTTCAGGGCTGCGTTTCCCAGTTTCGATGTACCTTAACATTTTGCGAAGGTTTCTAAGGTATACCTTTCAAAGGGAAACTTTTTTTAGGAGTGTTTCCCATACTATACCTTAACAGTTGCCTTAAGGGACACTTCCAAAGGCACGTTGTAAGTTGGAGCTGGCCTTCACTGTGGTGCTGAAAAGTTTATCAATCGATTCCAAGCGAATCGATTGTCTCACTTGTAAAGGCTTATGAATGATGTTTTAATATAACAAGTGTTGTCATAATCATTTTACATCAATCTAATATTGCAGAAGAGGAAGCTATGCCTACTAAAGATCATCTGCTAATCTCTTTAGGAGTCAAGTCGAGACCTTGTGATAGTTTCAAAAAATACGTACATACAGGCTACAAAAGATAAAATAAAGAGCATCAATCGGGACATATAAGCCATAGTCTGGGACTTCTTGGAAGCCCAGGAAAAAGGATACAGGCTACATATGGGTGAATTATTTTGTTCTTATGGAAACAAAGGTCTAATATTAATTTGTTTTTGTCACACAATATATAGGCAACTGTAGCGGCATATCCACTGATTCCCGCGGACTTTTCTCTGCAGTGCAAAAATTATCGTAGATGAAAGGGTTAGGGTTAGGGTCATGATCATGATTGATCATGATTGATTATGATTAATTCTATACCGGGTATGCCTTATGAATAGGCCTACCTGTTAAAGTGATATGTTCATCCACTTTGATTTGCTGTTGGATAATCTTAGGTTTAACCAAGAATATCATTATTGGGTTGTTTACCGAAAATCGTAAAACAACATGGTAAGAAAGAAATATTGATATTTACCCAGTGCTATTTTGTTTATATAGGAGGGGGATGTAGATCATTTGTCGTGTTTGTTCATTATGAGCCACCGTACCTGTATGTGTGTTTATGGCTAGGCCAATCAACATGGTCTAGTTCCCTCTAGTTCGGTCAGGTAGACTCACTCAACGTCGGCTTTGCTCACACAGGTTTTATATTCTTAATAAACCGGCGGTTTGTTCCAAGTCAGTGTGATCATTGACTCACACACAAACAAACTAATTTCTACAGGGTGTGCAGTCAGAAAAGCCATATCCTCAGCTAGCTCCACTACGTATAAATTTAAATTATTATTTTTTTTTTTCACAAATTGGATTAGTATTATGAATAGGCCCTATACTTAAATTACCATCATGATGGGAATAGACAGGTGAAACAACAACATTCTCTTGACGTGCTATGCACAGAAACGTAGATTGGATAATTAATTTTCGTAAAGTTAATATTAAACGATCTATGTCATTTTCACGTGCAGATGTGCTACTAGATGCGCACTGTAGTACAACTGTCGATTTGAAAAGCAAAATGTTGGCATAATAAGGCTAAAAGATGAGTGGAGCGCATCACTAAGGGACAGCTTACGAGTGCCTCAGACCACCCTTTTAAAGGTATACCTTTCAGAAGGTATACCTTAGCTAAGGAGGCGCTGGGAAACAGCTCGAGACCTAAAGGAAGAACTTAAGGTATACCTTACAGTGCACGTAGCACTAAGGAGACTCTGGGAAACACAGTCCAGGCCAATAAGCTCTAAGATCCAGACTGGCTAATGTTCAGGCCCATAAGCTCTAAGATCCAGACTGGCTAATGTTCAGGCCCATAAGCTCTAAGATCCAGGCCCATGAATTTTGTTGATTTGTCTGTAGTTCTTTCCTCCAACACCAAAGCAATGATACAAGACTCTGTGATGCTATTTAATTAGCAATACACTTATGGTTCCTTAATTAGCTCAGTTAATCGTTCAGTTAGCACCGGGGTGTCCAGTCTTATCCAAAAAGGGCTGGTGTGAGTGAATTCATTTGTTCCAGCCCAGTGCTAAAACATCTGATGTAATTAATGAATTAATCACTGCCTGTAATCAAGACCTTGATTAGTTAAGTAAGGTGCCTACATTGACTCTTTCTGGATAAGACTGTACCTAGTTTAGAAACTTACAACCTTGTGCCAACAAACTTTACAATGTGTCCTTGATTGTACTGTGTATGTGAGCATGTGAGTGTATGTACATGTGTGCATGTGTATGTGTGCATGTCTGTATGTGGGTGTGTGTGTGTGCATGTGTTTATGTTGGTGTGTGTGCGTGAGTGCACATTTCAGACACTGTAATAAAATAAAGGGGGATTACAGGAGAGTACTGTCTCACGTCCTCCTGTCTCACGTCCTCTCGTCTGCTGAAGTAATTCACTCAGCCCCAGACTGCAGGGTCTGTTCATGCTACAGGAGACAAACACATCTCCTTTATTCAACAGGAAACACATCTCCTTTATTCAACAGAAGAAGAAGAAGAAGTGCAGACAGCACCAGATTTCAGAATCCTCCTGTCTGAGCATGTGCAATGTGATGGGAGGGGCATCCTGTCTGAGCACGTGCAGTGCGATAGGAGAGGCCTGCTGTCTGAGCACGTGCAGTGTTATGGGAGGAGCCTCCTGTCTGAGAGCGTGCAGTGCGATGGGAGGGGCCTCCTGTCTGAGCGCGTGCAGTGTGATGGGAGGGGCCTCCTGTCTGAGCGTGTGCAGTGTGATGGGAGGGGCCTCCTGTCTGAGCATGTGTAGTGCGATAGGAGGGGCCTCCTGTCTGAGCAGGTGCAGTGTGATGGGAGAGGCCTGCTGTCTGAGCATGTGCAGTGCGATGGGAGGGGCCTCCTGTCTGAGCATGTGCAGTGCAATGGGAGGGGCCTCCTGTCTGAGCGTGTGCAGTGTGATGGGAGGGGCCTCCTGTCTGAGCATGTGTAGTGCGATGGGAGGAGCCTCCTGTCTGAGCGCGTGCAGTGCGATAGGAGAGGCCTGCTGTCTGAGCATGTGCAGTGCGATGGGAGGGGCCTCCTGTCTGAGCATGTGCAGTGCAATGGGAGGGGCCTGCTGTCTGAGCGCGTGCAGTGCGATGGGAGGGGCCTCTTGTCTGAGCATGTGCTACTCTGAGATTACTGCAGCTCTACTCTGAGTTTACTGCAGCTCTACTCAGAGTTTACATCAACTGAACTCTTACAAATGCAAACATGCCCCAAACATCAAATGACAAAAGAATTGATTAAATCTCTGTGATGGTCATTTATTTCTACAGTATCTAACAGAACATTTGTACTGAATGACAGGGAGAACTGAGGGCCGGTAGAATAGGACTCTGACGCATCCATTAATCTCTGGATACATACTCATTATACAGCCCCCATTGAGAGAGAGAGAGAGAGAGAGCGCAGGCTGGGTAGGAATTAATGCATCGCAGAGCACAGAGGAAGCTCTTAAGGACACTGATATCAGCTGCACATACAACCCCTTCATCCTGCGAGCTTCATTACAGCACTTCACCTCACGCTAACACAGTAACACACACAGCGCAGATCAGACCAAACTAACTAAATAAGCACAGGAGAGATCAGACCAAACTAACTAAATAAGCACAGGAGAGATCAGACCAAACTAACTAAATAAGCACAGGAGAGATCAGACCAAACTAACTAAATAAGCACAGGAGAGATCAGACTAAACTAACTAAATAAGCACAGGAGAGATCAGACTAAACTAACTAAATAAGTACAGTGCAGATCAGACCAAACAAACTAAATAAGCACAGGACAGATCAGACTAAACTAACTAAATAAGTACAGCGCAGATCAGACCAAACAAACTAAATAAGCACAGCGCAGATCAGACTAAACTAACTAAATAAGCACAGGACAGATCAGACCAAACTAACTAAATAAGCACAGGAGAGACCAGACCAAACTAACTAAATAAGCACAGGACAGATCAGACCAAACTAACTAAATAAGCACAGTGCAGATCAGACCAAACTAACTAAATAAGCACAGGAGAGACCAGACCAAACTAACTAAATAAGCACAGGAGAGATCAAACCAAACTAACTAAATAAGCACATGACAGATCAGTCCAAACTAACTAAATAAGTACAGCGCAGATCAGACCAAACAAACTAAATAAGCACAGGACAGATCAGACCAAACTAACTAAATAAGCACAGGGCAGATCAGACCAAACTAACTAAATAAGCACAGCGCAGATCAGACCAAACTAACTAAACAAGCACAGGACAGATCAGACCAAACTAACTAAATAAGCACAGGAGAGACCAGACCAAACTAACTAAATAAGCACAGGAGAGATCAGACTAAACTAACTAAATAAGCATAGGAGAGCTCAGACTAAACATAACTAGCAGAGTAGAGGTCAGAGTAATTCATCTAAACCACAACAACAGTGAGCATCTGAATGCCAAAGACAGTAGAGATCAGCATTAATAAGCACAGGAGAGCTCACACTATACATAGCTAGCAGAGTAGAGATTAGCATTAATAAACACAGTAGAGATCAGCATTAATAAGCACAGTAGAGATTAGCATTAATAAACACATTAGAGCTCAGACTACTCAGACTAAACATAGCTAGCAGAGTAGAGATTAGCATTAATAAACACAGTAGAGATCAGCATTAATAAACACATTAGAGCTCAGACTACTCAGACTAAACATAGCTAGCAAGTAGAGATTAGCATTAATAAACACAGTTGAGATCAGCATTAATAAACACAGTAGAGATCAGAATTAATAAGCACAGTAGAGATTAGCATTAATAAACACAGTAGATACTACTCAGACTAAGCATAGCTAGCATTAATGAACAGTAGATATCAGTAATATCAGCATTAATAAGCACAGTAGATATCAGCATTAATAAACACAGTAGAGATCAGCATTAATAAACACAGTAGATATCAGCATTAATAAGCACAGGAGAGCTCAGCAGAAATTAACACAGTAATACACTGATGTACAGTGTGTGGTTTAATACTGAATTAATGTTGTTTACACATTAATCCTGGACACAGGAATCTTTATGAAATTTCCTCCAGTTGAGTATATTTCTTGAAAGGGTCTTTGTGTCTCAAACTCAGCTCCATTAAAAGCCGAGTTGTGTGGTTCTAGGGTTCGTAAACTGGGTTCAGAAGCTTCTCGGCAGTAAAGATTCCCTCACACGTCCTGTGCTTTTATTTACTTCCAGCCCAGATGGTGTTTAATATGCTTCTTAGAGGCGGTAGTTTGTGTGTGAATGTATAAAGGAACATCATAAAACATAGTAAAAAAAAAATAAAAAAAAAAACTAAATAACATTAATAGTATATTTTAATATCTCACACTAGGGTTGTCAAATTGTTATTTGATATGTACTTCCAATAGGAAAAAAACATTCAAATTGTTTAAAAATGTATTTTTGAATGTGTAATCACATATGCATGGTAAAAAACTTGCTCCCTGTCTAAAAACGTGAGCTCTTGCTTCTGAATGACCTCATATATATATATATATATATATATATATATATATATATATATATATATATATATATATATATATATATATATATATATATATAGCCTATAAAGAATAACCAGGACAGGCAGTCCATGATTATATATTTGTTACTTTTATCTTAATTAATTTTTATCTTAATTGACTTCATCTGCTGAAAATGAAATATCCTTCTGTGGCCCTTAATAATATTGCTTTACCTTTGTCAAGTAAAACACTCCTTGATGGTTCTATTTGGACCATTGCTATGCAGAATTCTGGTTGACAGTTCTATTTGCACCAGTGTTAAGCAAACAGCCCTGGTCGTTAATTCTATGAAAACTATGATTCTTTCAGAAAAAAATAGTTCCATCTCATTTTTATCCCATAAAATTAGCACCAATTCAGTTTATTTTTGTCATTACATTATTTAAGAAAATTACATAACCCTAACTCAATCGAATTTATCTTCATAGCCCTTTCTTGCTTTTCAAAATGGAGCGGTTACGCAGTGTAGACATAGCTAGCATCTTTCTAAGACCCTCTGAAACCAGGTTAGAATTCAGCTAGCTTTATGCTAGGTTTGCCGTCACTTGTTACCTAGGCAATATTAAAATCCAGCTGGGCTTTAGGTCAAAATGGTCTCACGGCATGCTTGTTATCCCAGCTAGCTAGCTAGCTAACTATTGAATTATATTAAAAACAGCGGTTACTATTGTACTAATGCAATCATAGCCATGAGTTAAATACGGAACGCCTATTCTCCTGTCCAAATAAGGTACGACTCCGTATTTTGCGGGATGGTGGCAACCCTAAATAAAGCTATAAGCTACAGTAGCTAGCACCTTGATTCAACATTTCCGTTAATTGTGAAATGGGACATTGAAAAGGGGAGGGGATATACAGTCTCTGGGATATAACATTAATTCAAAATCGAAATAACTGCGTTGCTGTTTAACTGCTTTAGAATGTTGGATTTTCTAGTGCATTGATTTTAGAACTGTTAAAACGTCAAGGTGTCCCATTATTGAAAATTACTGCACCCCATTGGACCAATCAGAATCAAGTATTCAGCAATACCGTTGTGTTGATACATATGAATATCGAATAAATTAATACTTTAATATTAATCCCTGTGGACGTTTGTTACATGCCTGACAATCACATGGAACAAACATGAACTACAATGACTGCACTACATGGCAATGACAAAGACATGGATTTTTCACAAGACAAATTAACAATGAGGTACATCAACATTTTGAAAACAACATAAATTAACAACAGTAACTGCCACAGTGGCTCCAGGGGTCTGGGGAGGGAGGGGGCGGGGGGGTGTTATGGTTAATGTCCTTTGTGAACTGATGGAGACTGGAATGAAAGGCCTTGGTGTTCTGGCTGCCCTGCACATGCAGTGTGTGATCTGAATCTGAAGAAGATCTCGGTGGATGGAGCAGAAATGTCCCTCATGATGTCACTTTTCTGGATGGCCCGGGTTTGAATAAACAGGCATTTTAGCTGAAGTGATTTTAGCTGAGTTGTTTACAATTTTTGATATTCTATTGTTGGTGAGTGTAAGTAAACTTTACCAGGCAGGAAATCCAAAGGTCATTGTGCATTCAGTGAATATTTGGTAAAACCTGAAGAGAGTTGTGTTACCCACATGAGATTTTCTTAGTTTATGGCATAAATGCAGTTGTTGTTGTCCTTAGCTGAATAGTTTCAGTGTCTCTGTACCAGTTGAGCTTATTAGGCTATCAATTTCTGTTTTCAGATACCGGTTCTCTCATTGACGTTTCAATAATGTGATCGTCTATCTGAAATGGTGCCAAGCTGATTTTGTCACCTCTTAAATCTATTATCATTTCTATTGTTTTCTTGGTGTTTAAGATGAAATTATTTGATTTGCACCATTCTGAAAATTTGCTGACAATATTCCTGTAATGGTCCTCAGTGTGGGTGTTTCATGTGAGTTCTGTTATAGCCGTGTCACCAGCCAGTTTGACAATGTGACAATTTTGTGAGGGACAGTTAAAGTCATTCGTATAGATAGCGAATAAGACTGGAGAATATATATATATATATATATATATACATATATATATTATATGTATGTGTGTGCATGTGTGTGTGTGTGTGTGTGTGTGTGTGTGTGAGTGTGTGTGTGTGTGTATATGTGTGTATGAGACAGTGAGCAGATCTGAGCAGTATGAGGGACTTCGTAAGCTGCCCAGCACAGCCTTTAAACTGAACATTAAACAGATAGATGGGCTGTTGCTCTGTCCTTCCGACTCTTTCATTAAAATGCCTGTGCGTTCAGACACTTTCAGAGTCATGTCATTCATAAAACTAAAAATTAAAATCCTGCAGTAGGTTTTTTCAGCTGTTCTTTGCAGTTCATGTAACCGTGAGCCTGGAGATAGAGGGCTGCAGAGACCTGACTTTGCGTCTGATTCTGTTTGGGTAAATGAGTCAGACAGACCAGGCTTCCAAACTCTGCACACCTCCTTGGATGCCATGGATGCACAGCATGGGATTTTTTTCTGCTCAATGCCACAGTCCCAGCAATCATGCTCAAAGGACCTTTTAAGAAGCAGGCAGTGTTTTCTGTGTTTGAGGAGGGAAGAGACCCAGGGTCCTCACAATGTATGTAGTCAGCAGAGGCATAGCAGGGCAGTGTGGCTCAGTAAACCCAGACAAACCTGCTGCTTGTCTGTCCCCTGTCCCTGCAGGCCATCTGCCTCAGCAACACTTTCATATTCAGGGCCAAGAATAAGCCCACTTTCACTCAGACTTACTTTATACTGAGTAGATTTACTTACACTCAAACTTGCTTTTTACTGAGTCCACTTACAATGAAACTTACTTCTTAACGTCAGTGAAGAGGTGAATCCAGTATTGTATAAATTTATGTGCATAAAACTGGAGGTAATATGGATCCCATCATACATGCCATATATTTACAACACTTGTCAAATCTGTCTAAATAATTAGACAAATATTTTTCTTTAAATAATTTTTGGGATTTTGAAAGTTGTGTAGTGTGAGCCTGGCTTAAGGGCTCTATTTTTCAGACTCAATGGCACAGAGGCACACTGGGCGTGGCTGCTGAGTTCTGGTATTGTCTGACCAGAGGCAAGGGAAGCACAGCGCACAGCGTGCGGGGCAGGTGGAACAGGGACTGGATTAGACTGAATATATTATTATCAGTGTGTATGTGGCAACCAGATTTAATCATAGCCAATCAAATGACCCTAGCCTGCTCTCATTTCCTGTAAGAACCATGTACTTTACATTCCACTTTACATTCCGGCATACTGCCTGTGGTCTGCCACTCCAATGGAAGACAAAGATACACTCATCAGAGGAAGCATCGCCCAAAAGGAATCTGACATTCTTGTGTGGGAAATGTAGGGAAGTAGGAAGAGTAGAGCTGTCTTTTTTTTAAATTGAGTTTGAACAAATATCATAAATTAAATAATAAATTCAATTTTCTATAGTCAAATTTCAGTGAAAGATTGTCTAAATGTATAATTATTTTGGCCCAGTTTTAATTTCCTGTTAACCTCTTACTAAATAGCTTACATTGGCTATGTTATAACTAAGAAATAATAACAACAGTATCTTGAAGTTTTATTAAAACAAAATAAAAAAGAAAGATCATAACAATGTCAATTAATTAATTCACGGCAATAAAATAACCCAGTAGATCAGCAGTCACAGACTCACACACACACACGGACACTCACACACACACACGTGCTCACACACACGCACTTGCTAGCAAGCAAGCAAGCAAGTGTGTGTGTGTGTGTGTGTGTGAGTGCATGTGTGGCAGTATGTTTGAGTGTGTGTGTGTGTGTGTGTGTGTATGTGCATGCGTGTGTGTGTGTGTGTGCATGCACTGCTTCTCCTCTCCTTGCCTGCTTCTCATCCCCTTGTTACGGGAGTGCCGCAGGGATTTGTACTAGGTCCTCTGCTGTTCTCCTTATACACCAAATCTCTTGGTTCAGTTATTAATTCACATGGCTTCTCCTATCATTGTTATGCAGATGACACGCAACTCTTCTTTTCTTTCCCCCCTTCAGCCACACAAATGGTCAATGATAAGATATCTTCCTGCCTGGCAGACATCTCCACCTGGATGGCCAGCCACCACCTGAAGCTCAACCTCAACAAAACTGTGCTGCTCTTCCCATGCAAGACCTCCTTACTACGTGAGCTCTCAATCACGGTTGATGGCACCACAGTGACTGCCTCTCACTCTGCCAAGAGCTTGGGGGTGGTCCTGGATGACCAACTGGACCTCAAGGAGCACATCAAGGCAACATCACGGTCCTGCAGATTCCTTCTGTACAACATCAGAATGATTCGACCATACCTGACGACGCACTCCACCCAGCTGCTCGTCCAGGCTACGGTGACCTCTCGCCTTGATTACTGCAACTCTCTCCTTGCAAGCCTGCCAGCTTGTGCCATACAGCCACTACAGATGATTCAGAATGCCACCGCCCGACTCATCTACAACCTTTCAAAATTCTTCCACGTCACTCCTCTGCTGCGATCACTCCACTGGTTATCGGTCGCTGCCAGGATCCAGTTCAAAGCCCTGACCCTTGCCTACACTGCAGCCAACAGGACAGCCGTATGTTTGAGTGTGTGTGGGAGCGTGCGTGTGGGGCAGTATGTTTGAGTGTGTGTGGGAGCGTGCGTGCGTGTGGGGCAGTATGTTTGAGTGTGTGTGTGTGGGCGTGTGGGCAGTATGTTTGAGTGTGTGTGGGAGCGTGCGTGCGTGGGGCAGTATGTTTGAGTGTGTGTGGGAGTGTGCGTGCGTGTGGGGCAGTATGTTTGAGTGTGTGTGGGAGCGTGCGTGTGGGGCAGTATGTTTGAGTGTGTGCGTGTGGGGCAGTATGTTTGAGTGTGTGTGGGAGCGTGCGTGTTGTGGGGCAGTATTGTTTGAGTGTGTGTGGGAGCGTGCGTGTGGGCAGTATGTTTGAGTGTGTGTGGGAGCGTGCGTGTGGGGCAGTATGTTTGAGTGTGTGTGGGAGCGTGGGAGCGTGCGTGCGTATGTTTGAGTGTGGGCAGTGCGTGTGTGGGGCAATGTTTGAGTGTGTGTGGGAGTGTGCGTGCGTGTGGGGCAGTATGTTTGAGTGTGTGGGAGCGTGCGTGTGGGGCAGTATGTTTGATTGCGTGTGTGAGTGTGTGTGGGCGTGTGCGCATGTGGGGCAGTAGTAGTGTGTTGTGAGTGTGTGGGGCAGTAGTTTGAGTGTGTGTGGGAGCTTGCGTGTGGGAGCGTGTGGGGCAGTATGTTTGAGTGTGTGGGAGCGTACGTGTGTGGGGCAGTATGTTTGAGTGTGTGTGGGAGTGTGCGTGTGGGGCAGTATGTGTGTGGGAGGTGTGGTGCGTGTGGGGCAGTATGTTTGAGTGTGTGGGAGTGTGCGTGCGTGTGGGGCAGTATGATTGAGTGTGTGTGCATGCGTGCGTGTGGGGCAGTATGTTTGTGTGTGGAGTGGCGTGTGTGTGGGGCAGTATGTTTGAGTGTGTGTGGGAGTGCGTGACGTGCGTGTGTGGGGCAGTATGTTTGAGTGTGTGTGGGAGCGTGCGTGTGGGGCAGTATGTTTGAGTGTGTGTGGGAGCGTGCGTGTGGGGCAGTATGTTTGAGTGTGTGTGGGAGCGTGCGTGTTTGAGTGTGTGCGTGCGTGTGGGGCAGTATGTTTTGAGTGTGTGTGGGAGCGTGCGTGTGGGGCAGTATGTTTGTGTGTGTGTGGGAGCGTGCGTGTGGGGCAGTATGTTTATGTGTGAGCGTGTGTGTGGGTGCGTGTGGGAGCGTGCGTGTGGGGCAGTATGTTTGAGTGTGTGTGGGAGCGTGCGTGTGGGGCAGTATGTTTGAGTGTGGGAGCGTGTGGGGAGTGTTTGAGTGTGTGTGGGAGCGTGTGGGGCAGTATGTTTGAGTGTGTGTGGGAGCGTGCGTGTGGGGCAGTATGTTTGAGTGTGTGTGGGAGCGTGTGTGTGGGAGCGTGCGTGTGGGGCAGTATGTTTGAGTGTGTGTGGGAGCGTGCGTGTGGGGCAGATGTTTGAGTGTGTGTGGGGAGCGTGGGGGCGTTTGAGTGTGGGGCAGTGTGGGGTTTGAGTGTGTGGGGGAGTGTGCGTGTGGGGCAGTATGTTTGAGTGTGTGTGGGAGTGTGCGTGCGTGTGGGGCAGTATGTTTGAGTGTGTGTGGGAGCGTGCGTGTGGGGCAGTATGTTTGAGTGTGTGTGGGAGTGTGCGTGCGTGTGGGGCAGTATGTTTGAGTGTGTGTGGGAGCGTGCGTGCGTGTGGGGCAGTATGTTTGAGTGTGTGTGGGAGTGTGTGTGTGGGGCAGTATGTTTGAGTGTGTGTGGGAGCGTGTGTGCGTGTGGGGCAGTATGTTTGAGTGTGTGTGGGATGCGTGTGTGTGGGGCAGTATGTTTGAGTGTGTGTGGGAGTGTGTGTGTGGGGCAGTATGTTTGAGTGTGTGTGGGAGCGTGTGTGGTAATGGGATTATGCTGAATGCATAGACTGTGCCTAATCAGAACCCCCCACATTTAATGAGTGGCTGAACAGGAAGCTGTAATAAGGGCAGGCCCGCCCCCTCCCTGTGTTTAGAATTACCTCCTCAATCACTGCACCGCTGTCTGTCACTGAGCGTTACCGACGGCAACACCAGCGCTTCCTCCAGTGGTCAGATATTACACAGAGCTACTCTGCTCTTATGGCTCGCACATGGACAGCATCAGCAGTAACAGCAGAGTATCATATTGCTATGATAACTGAGATTAAATAGATTACAATTCATTATAATGAACAATAACTGGGCCCCCTCAGTTGCTGCTCAAAGCTACCTGGCCCCAGAACAGCTGCAGACCTGACCCTACCTGGTCCCACCCACACCTGCCAGTATGCTAACGTGCTAATGTGTAATTAAACCCTACCTGGCACCACCTGGCAGATCCAGCATGATGATGTGTAATTAAAGAGAAGAATCTTATGAGGGAGAATCTCTGCTTTGGAGAGGTCACAGACTCTCTGCTGCTGAGTCTGTGCAGAGCGCCAGGCTCCTGATGTCCTGCAGGATCCACCCAGGAGGAGAGGGTGTGCTACACAAACACAAACCTCACTTAAATGTGGGACCAGCACACTGTACTGTGAGAGAGTCCAGAAGGTCAGTACTGCAGGAGAGCCAGCACACTGTACTGTGAGAGACCAGTAGGCTGTACTGTGAGAGAGACCAGCAGACTGTACTGTGAGAGACCAGCACACTGTACTGTGAGAGAGTCCAGAAGGTCAGTACTGCAGGAGAGCCAGCAGACTGTACTGTGAGAGAGTCCAGAAGGTCAGTACTGCAGGAGAGCCAGCAGACTGTACTGTGAGAGACCAGTCCAGAGAGACCAGTCACTGTACTGTGCAGGAGAGACCAGCAGACTGTACTGTGAGAGACCAGTAGGCTGTACTGTGAGAGAGACCAGCAGACTGTACTGTGAGAGACCAGCAGGCTGTATTGTGGGAGAGACCAGCAGACTGTACTTTAAGAGAGACAAGCAGGCTGTACTGTGAGAGAGACCAGAAGGTCAGTATTTGTTGCTGTGCATGCTGTTCTGTCATAGCATAAGGCCGTTGTTCTCCACAGTCATCCTGGGTGACTTTTCATCTCAGATGGCTCGACTGTCCAATTGGGGAGGCACTCATTTTCACTACACCGCTGGTGTAAATACTGCATTTACATGTCTAGTTTATATACAGATCTTTTTTTTATTTTTATTTAATGGGAGAAACAGATTAAATAAAAGTGACATTTATGTGAATTTGTCTTTGTTGAAGCCTGTTGGCCTAGCCTCATTAGCTCCACTGCTGCACTGCCAGACATTCCCACACACATTAACTGTCTTCATAAAAACATATTATTTAATTCATATTTAATCAGCATGACTCCATCTTTACTATGAGGGTGATGTGTATGAGAGGTCTGTGTGGAGCTGCTGCAGGAACTTGTCTTGTACACACCAGAGATGAGTTAGCCCTGGCCTTATTCCCATAAGTATTTAATACCAGCAGGCTAGCCAGACCATACAGGACTACAGGACGTTTCAGAGCAGAGATTTACGGGAGTAAAAGCTACACGGGGGTTTCAGAAGCCTTGGAAATCTCCCAGATAATGGAAAATGGGGGCTTTTGAGGGATACTTTGGGAATTAAAAACCTTGCCTCCAGCAACTGTAACTACCAGCTAGCAAGTGCTGTGCATCTGCAGGGATTGGGTGAGGAGTTATGACTTAATGTATCATGAGTATGAAGCTACGTGTCCAGAGTTAAGAACTCAGCGTTGCTTCAGGTGTACATATTTCCGGATAATTTGTTTGTTATGAGACACTGATATGAACCATTAACCAAACTGTAACAGCAACCCTTGGGGCTTTTTTTGGTGACAGTGGCAGCACAAACAGGCCTGGGTGCTCAGGGGTATTTTTCAGGTCTGTCACACTTGGTCATTTCCTGGTTTACTATAAAGGCCTTTTCTTCAAAATGGGACGGCAGCAAAATCGGGGGTGTCAATAAATCAATTTGGAACCATGCGACAGTGGTCCAGACCAATTTTAAAGGGGGGGGGGGGGGGGGGGGGGGGGGGGGGGGGCAAATTGGGCACAGAATTACATAGGGGCAGACATCTATGAATAAACAAATTTGACTTATGTGTGGCTATCACAACAAATGTAATTTTAATCCAATACTGCCAAATGTTCATTTTACAATTTCTCCGATCATCACAGTTAAATCTTACAGACTACTAATAAAACCATTTGTAAGATACGGAAAAATCCTGTGTCGAGCCTGTTCACGCATGACCATCCAGGATAGATTAAGCAAGGCAGCGTGACTACCCTCCAAGCAAAACAGGACAAATATATTAACGCTGCTGCTTTCGTTCACACTAGAGATCTGGTAGAAAACTTCAGTTAGTCGTAATCATGCCGACCAGAAAAACTGGAAAATGAACTGCAGCTCTGTTCACATGTTTAAGGGTTGAGCTGCATGTGTGGAAGCTGGGCCTTTATATTCCTGCGCTTGTTTTTCAACATGGAACCTCACTAACGGAACAGCCCATAGAGCTTACATAGCAACCGGAGAGGGTAGGAGGGGCCAGGCCATAGAGCGTACATAGCAACCGGAGAGGGTAGGAGGGGCCAGGCCATAGAGCTTACATAGCAACCGGAGAGGGTAGGAGGGGCCAGGCCATAGAGCTTACATAGCAACCGGAGAGGGTAGGAGGGGCCAGGCCATAGAGCTTACATAGCAACCGGAGAGGGTAGGAGGGGCCAGGCCATAGAGCTTACATAGCAACCGGAGAGGGTAGGAGGGGGGCCATAGAGCTTACATAGCAACGGCCAGGGTAGAGCTTACATAGCAACCGGAGAGGGTAGGAGGGGCCAGGCCATAGAGCTTACATAGCAACCGGAGAGGGTAGGAGGGGCCAGGCCATAGAGCTTACATAGCAACCGGAGAGGGTAGGAGGGGCCAGGCCATAGGCCATAGCCAAGCTTACTAGCAACCGGAGAGGGTAGGAGGGGCCAGGCCATAGAGCTTACATAGCAACCGGAGAGGGTAGGAGGGGCCAGGCCATAGAGCTTACATAGCAACCGGAGAGGGTAGGAGGGGCCAGGCCATAGAGCTTACATAGCAACCGGAGAGGGTAGGAGGGGCCAGGCCATAGAGCTTACATAGCAACCGGAGAGGGTAGGAGGGGCCAGGCCATAGAGCTTACATAGCAACCGGAGAGGGTAGGAGGGGCCAGGCCATAGACTTACATAGCAACCGGAGAGGGTACCGGGAGGGGCCAGGCCATAGAGCTTACATAGCAACCGGAGAGAGTAGGAGGGGCCAGGCCATAGAGCTTACATAGCAACTGGAGAGGGTAGGAGGGGCCAGGCCATAGAGCGTACATAGACTGGAGAGAGGGTAGGGGGCCGGCCATAGAGCTTACATAACCGGAGAGGGTAGGAGGGGCCAGGCCATAGAGCTTACATAGCAACCGGAGAGGGTAGGAGGGGCCAGGCCATAGAGCTTACATAGCAACCGGAGAGGTAGGAGGGGCCAGGCCATAGAGCTTACATAGCAACCGGAGAGGGTAGGAGGGGCCAGGCCATAGAGCTTACATAGCAACCGGAGAGAGTAGGAGGGGCCAGGCCATAGAGCTTACATAGCAACCGGAGAGGGTAGGAGGGGCCAGGCCATAGAGCTTACATAGCAACCGGAGAGGGTAGGAGGGGCCAGGCCATAGAGCTTACATAGCAACCGGAGAGGGTAGGAGGGGCCAGGCCATAGAGCTTACATAGCAACCGGAGAGGGTAGGAGGGGCCAGGCCATAGAGCTTACATAGCAACCGGAGAGAGTAGGAGGGGCCAGGCCATAGAGCGTACATAGCAACCGGAGAGGATAGGAGGGGCCAGGCCATAGAGCTTACATAGCAACCGAGAGGGTATTAGGTAGGGGGGGAGGCCATAGAGCTTACATAGCAACCGGAGAGGGTAGGAGGGGCCAGGCCATGGAGCTTACATAGCAACTGGAGAGGGTAGGAGGGGCCAGGCCATAGAGCTTACATAGCAACTGGAGAGGGTAGGAGGTGCCAGGCCATAGAGCTTACATAGCAACCGGAGAGGGTAGGAGGGGCCAGGCCATAGAGCTTACATAGCAACCGGAGAGAGTAGGAGGGGCCAGGTGGTGAACCCAGGAAGTTAACAGGAAACAGCCTCTGCTGCGCATGCTGAGGGCAAAAGAGCTTGCTGCTCATAATATTTATTTTTTTAAATGTTTAATTAAAATTTACATATTATGTATTACAAATTTTTTACAATCCGCTTCTCATATGAAATCTGATGATTGTTAATGAAAATACCAATGGGGAAGTTTTATTTTGCCTTCAAAAGGCTGATATTCCCCATTTGTTTTAATGCCAGTGTTTGCCCTCAAGCATGTGCAGTAGAGGCCTAGATCAGCTGAAGGTTAAATATGCATGTCTATAGAACAGCCCAGACTGTAGTCAGTGCGATTGACAACCTAGTGACCAATCATTTTCCAGAGAGTGTAGGGTCACACCTGTGGTGGCCAATCAAATTCCTCTTTGGGTGAGTGCTACCACATGCCCCTCTGTGGACATGCACCTGTCATGCTAAGTTGATGTAAAGTTATTTATTTACAAGTGCACACATATGAACATAATATGGAGCACACAATTCATCACACAAAGCTGTTGAGATCAGATCAGATACACGCTCATGTATGATGAGAACCTCTGAGATATGAAGTCATAGGGGAGGAAGGTTGTATGGAACTGGAATGTTTCTGCAGTAACTTAGGCCAATTTAAAGAATTGGAATTATTTCATTAAACATATTAGTTATATTATGTATTTTTAAATAAACTACTTTCATTTTACAGCCATAACGCTCAGGTTAAATGCACCCATAATCCAGCCAGCAGTACTCAGGCCCATCAGAACTGCTTTTTCTGCATCTCCTTTCAGTGACTATCTATCTTTGGTTTCCTTTTGTGAACCGTTTGATTTTATTCTGGCCCACATCTCTGTAAAGCTGTTTTGTGAAAGTGCCCTTCATAAAAATCACCATACAAGTAAAACTGGACTGAATTTAAGACACACACAAACACATGGCAACACACATGCTCACTCACACGTGAATGCACGCACCCGTGTGTGTGTGTGTGTTAAAGAGTCCCTATGACACTGACCTTTGCCTCTTCCTCATCTTCTTCTTCTTCATTCTTGGCCTGGCAACATACCCTCACTGCAAACATTACTTTGCCTCCAGGTTTAAAAATGATGATTTAAAAGTTATTGCTATGATGTCAGAAAATGACATAATTATGGAGCTGACATACTGTAAAACAGAGCAAACATGGCAATATGGCATTCTGCCGCTCCATGTAGCACAGAGGCACACGCATCCCTCACGCTACAATAATGCACAAAACACGAGGCTGTTGCATCCCTACGTGCCTTGTTTCCTCTGATAAGCCATTAGTGCTGTGATATGTGCATTACGAATGACAGCCAGCGTCCTAATGAATTTCAGCCTGAATTCTGCCCTGTGATTCAACATGCAGATGCACAACATGCACTGGGCCAGCATGCATACCCACAACATGCACTGGGCCAGCATGCATACCCACAACATGCACTGGGCCGGCATGCATACCCACAACATGCACTGGGCCGGCCTGCATACCCACAACATGCACTGGGCCAGCATGCATACTCACAACATGCACTGGGTTTGAGCATGAAATGCACAGCACTTTTCCATGTGTGTGTAAATGTGTTTGTGTATGAGTGTGTGTGTGTGAGTGAGTGAGTGAGTGAGTGTGTGAGTGAGTGTGTGTATGTGTGTGTGTGTGTGTAAACAGGCGAAGCTCCTGCAGATGAACCCAGAATAGAGGATTCAATTTCCCCTGCAGCACAGAGGATTACAGTTGCCACATCATTCTCTGCATCAGCTGCTGCTTTGAGAATACAACAGGCTGGAGCTGAACGGTGTGTTAATGGTGTGCACACATTCAAAGCACAGATGAGCTGGTAATAATAACCTGCCACATAGGCACAGTCTCCCCAGTCATGTCTGAGAAGAGCGTATCAGACTGCAGGTAGAAGGAATGCTGTTTCTGTGGCTTGAGCCATAATGGAGACGTTTTTGTAGTTTCTGTTAAGCAACATTGCTAAGTGATAGCGGCAGTGTCCACATCGTGTTGAGCATGGTGTGAAACTTCCATTCATAAAGCCCACCATATCTCCCTGGACCTGCAAGGACAGACTGAAGTTTTCAGGCTGCAGTTTAATGTTTATGATGAACAGCATTCAGACCAGATCTGTACCAATTCACACACTGCAGCGCTGCATTTAAAAAAACAAATCATTTCACTGCATAAAGTAACTGATTCAAATGTTCTACATGCTAAGGAGCATTTTCATCAGGCAGCTGTGTCTGGTGCTATGTGCTGCATGTTGCGTGTGGCGTGTTGTGCCTGCTGTGTGTGGCGTGTTGCGTTCTGTGTGTGGCATGTGGTGTGTTGTGTTTGGCGTGTTGCTGTGTGTGGCGTGTTGTGTGGTGTTGTGTGTGTGTGTGGCGTGTTTGCGTGCTGTGTGTTGGCGTGTGTGCGTGTGTGCGTGCTGTGTGTGTGGCGTGTTGTGTGTGTGTGGCGTGTTTGCGTGTGTGGCGTGTTGCGTGGCGTGTGTGTGGCGTGTTGCGTTCTGTGTGTGGCGTGTGGTGTGCTGTGTGTGGCGTGTTGTGTGCTGTGTGTGGCGTGTTGTGTGTGGCGTGTTGCGTGCTGTGTGTGGCGTGTTGCGTGCTGTGTGTGGCGTGTTGTGTGTGTGTTGCGTGCTGTGTGTGTGTTGTGTGCTGTGTGTGTGTGGTGTGTGTTGTGTGTGGCGTGTTGCGTGCTGCATGCTGTGTGTGGTGTGTTGCATGTGGTGTGTTGCGTGTGTGGTGTTGTGTGTGCGTGTGTGTTGTGTGTGCGTGTTGTGTGCTGTGTGTGTGTGTGTGTGTGTTGCGTGTGTTGTGTGTGTTGTGTGCTGTGTGTGGCGTGTGCGTGTGTGTGTGGCGTGTTGTGTGCTGTGTGTGGCGTGTGTGTGTGTGGCGTGTTGCATGTGCGTGTTGTGTGTGGCGTGTGTGTGTGTGTGTGTGTGTGTGTGTGTGTTGCGTGCTGTGTGTGGCGTGTTGCGTGCTGTGTGTGGCGTGTTGTGTGTGGCGTGTTGTGTGCTGTGTGTGGCGTGTTGTGTGTGGCGTGTTGCGTGCTGTGTGTGGCATGTTGTGTTGCATGTGTGTGTGTGTGGCGTGTGATGTTGTGTGTGTTGTGTGTGTGTTGTGTGTGGCGTGTGTGTGCTGTGTGTGGAGCGTGTGTGTGTGTGCGTGTGTGTGTGTTGTTGTGCTGTGTGTTGCGTGCTGTACGTGTGTGTGCTGTGTGTGCGTGTTTGTGTGTGTTGAGTGTTGTGTGCTGTGTGCATGTGGCGTGTTGCGTGCTGTGTTGTGTTGCGTGCTGTGTGTGTGTGTGTGTTGTGTGTGCTGTGTGTGTGTTGTGTGGTGTGTGTGCGTGCATGTGTGCATGCTGCGTGCTGTGTGTGTGTTGCGTGCTGTGTGTGGCGTGTTGCGTGCTGTGCATGTTGCGTGTGTGTGTGGCGTGTTGTGTGCTGTGCTGTGTGTGGCGTGTTGTGTGTGTGCTGTGTTTGGGTGTTGCGTGCATGTGCATGCGTGTGTGTGTGCTGTGTGCTGTGTGTGGCGTGTTGCTGTGTGTGCGTGTTGTGTGTGTGTGTTGTGTGCTGTGTGTGCGTTGCGTGTGTGTGTGGTGTGCTGGTGTGGTGTTGTGTGTTGCGTGCGTGTTGCGTGTGTGTGTGTGTGTGCTGTGTGTTGCATGTGTGCATGTTGTGGTGTTGTGTGCTGTGTGCGTGTTGTGTGCTGTGTGTGTGTTGCATGTGCCATGTTGCGTGCTGTGTGTTGCGTGTTGCGTGCTGCATGTTGCATATTACGTGTTGCGTGCTCTGTGTTGCGTGTGGCATGTGGCGTGCTGCGTGTTGCGTGCTGCATGTTGCGTGCTGCGTGTGGCGTGTTGCATGCTGTGTGTTGTGTGTGGCATGTTGCGTGTTGTGTGCTGCATGTGGCGTGTTCCATGTGGCGTGCTGCATGTTGCATGTAGCGTGTGGCGTGTTGCGTGCTGTGTGTGGCGTGTTGCATGTGGTGTCATGTCCTGTGTGTGTGCTTGTGTTGCGTGTGTGTTGCATCCTGTTGCGTGTGTGTGTGTGTTGCATGTGGTGTGTGTTGTGTGTGTGGTGTGCATGTGTGTGCTGTGTGTGTGTTGCATGCTGTGTGTTGCGTGTGTGTGTGGTGTGTTGCATGTGCTGCGTGTTGTGTGTGTGTTGTGTGCTGTGTTGCATGTGCATGTGTGTGTGTGTGTTGCTGTGTGTGGTGTTGCGTGCTGCATGTGTGCGTGCATGTGTGCGTGGCGTGTTGCGTGCTGCATGCATGTTGCGTGTTGCATGTGTGTGCGTGTTGTGTTGCGTGTGTGTGTGCGTGCGTGTGTGGCGTGTTGCGTGCTGTGTGTTGCGTGCTGCATGTTGCGTGCTGTGTTGCGTGCTGTGTGTGGCGTGTTGCGTGCTGTGTGTTGCGTGTGGCGTGTTGCGTGTTGTGTGCTGTGTGTTGCGTGTGTGCGTGTTGTGTTGTGTGTTGTGCTGTGTGTGCGTGTTGTGCTTGTGTGGAATGTGTGCGTGCGTGTGCTGCATGTGTGCTGGTGTGTGTGTGTTGCGTGTTGCATGTGTGTGCGTGTTGCGTGCTGTGTGTGGCGTGTTGCGTGCTGTGTGTTGCATGTGGCGTGTTGCGTGCTGTGTGTTGTGTGCTGTGTGTTGCGTGCTGCGTGTTGCGTGCTGTGTTGCGTGCTGTGTGTTGCGTGCTGTGTTGCGTGCTGTGTGTGGCATGTTGCGCACTGTGTGTTGCGTGTGGCATGTGGTGTGCTGCGTGTGGCGTGCTGCATGTTGCGTGCTGTGTGTGGCGTGTTGCATGTGTGTGTTGCGTGTGTGTTGCGTGTTGCGTGCTGTGTGTGGCATGTTGCGTGCTGTGTGTTGCGTGTTGCGTGTGCGTGTGTGTTGCGTGCTGTGTTGCGTGCTGTGTGTGCGTGTTGCGTGCTGTGTGTGGCGTGTTGCGTGCTGTGTGTTGCGTGTTGCATGCTGCGTGTGCATGTTGCATGCTGTGTGCATGTGTGTTGCGTGCTGTGTGTGTTGTGCTGTGTGTGCGTGTTGCATGTGTGTGTGTGTGTGTGTGTGTGCTGTGTGTTGCGTGTTGCGTGCTGTGTGTGGCGTGTTTGCATGTGTGTGTGCATGTGCATGTTTGTGTGTTGCGTGTGTGTTGGCTGTGTGCGTGTGCTGCATGTTGCGTGCTGCATGCGTGTGGCATGTTGCGTGCTGCTGTGTGGCGTGCTGCATGTGTGTGGCGTGTGGTGTGTGCATGTTGCGTGTGGCGTGCTGCGTGTTGTGTGCGTGTGTTGCATGTGCATGTGCGTGCTGTGTGTGGCATGTTGCGTGCTGCGTGTGGCATGCTGCGTGCTGTGTGTGGCGTGTTGCGTGCTGTGTGTGGCGTGTTGCGTGCTGTGTGTGGCGTGTTGCATGTTGTGTGTGGTGTGTTGCATGCTGCGTGCTGCATGTGGTGTGTGGCATGTTGCGTGCTGCGTGTTGCGTGTGGCGTGTTGCGTGCTGCATGTGGCGTGTGGCGTGCTGCATGTTGCGTGCTGCGTGCTGCATGTGGCGTGTGGCATGTTGCGTGCTGCATGCATTTTGCGTGTTGCGTGCTGCATGTTGCGTGTGGCGTGCTGTCTGTGATTATCATTCACAACATTCTGCCTTTCAGAGAGCACGCCCCCAGAATGCATGGCCACTTCCTCATTAATATTACATTACAAATTACAAATCAGCAAATCTGGGTGGAGCTTGGTGTTTATTTGATTTTGAGTGACAGCGGGGCTACAGTGACTGGCGGCTGGTTTGGGTGGAGCTACAGTGACTGGCGGCTGGTTTGGGTGGAGCTACGGTGACTGACGGCTGGTTTGGGTGGAGCTACAGTGACTGGCAGCTGGTTTGGGTGGAGCTACAGTGACTGATGGCTGATTTGGGTGGGGCTTGCTCCCCAGACAAGACAGAGATATAATGGCTTTCTCAGCAGGCTTTACTGCAACTGCAATGTTCAGTGATGTGGCTTTGGGTAAAAAAGGCCCTTTCATGGCTTCAGGAACGGGATCTTTAGAGAAGTGCAGTTTATTCTTAAGGAGTAAACAAGCATTTCTAATGGCTTGCTATGTTATTGAGTCCACAATGATCTAAGAGATGAAAGCTTATAGATGTATATGTAGATGTGTGTATGAGTGTAGACCAGGGGTGGCCAACCCAGGTCCTGGAGAGCCACAGGGTCTGCTGGTTTTCATTTTTACGCAGCAGTTAATTGATCAATTAAAGCAGCTGATTACACAGATAACTCACCTCACCTGGTTTCTTTGCTCCAAGTGGTTGTTGTATTTAAAGTGAGAACAAAAACCAGCAGACTCATGTATGTGTGTGTGTGTGTGAGTGTGTGTGTGTGTTTCTGACAGTGTTTCTGAAACAGTGGGCTACAAATTTATTTTTCTGAAAGGTGTTATTATCTTTCACTAGTCTGTTCATTTCATCTACACAAAGTTATTTTTCTGTCAGTGAATCAGGCGGTTGTGCTGAGATCAGGTGATCTTTCGCTCAATTTTATTTGTATAGCGTATTTTACAACAGTTGTCACAATACACTTTACAGACAACCCTAGCCTAAACCCCCACAGGAGCAAGCCTAAGGCAACCGTGGCAAGGAAGAACTCCCTGTGGCAGATGGGGAGAAACCTCGGAAGGAACCAGGCTCAAGGGGGAAATCCATCCTCCTCTGGTCGGCTCAGGGTGCCGAATGGTGACCAGCATGTCAGCCAGTTTATGCACTGATAGATTGGTGATGATGGGTAGGGCCGGGTGGCGGTGGCGGTATGGGGAACAGCAGGTGGCGGCAGATGTGGGCAAATGACGAAAGGGGCTGGACCGCAGAGGTGGGGGAGACCTGACTCTCAAAGCAGTCTCGAGGGTTGCAGGTATGGAAAGGCAATGTGTTCAGGTTGTCTTGGAATGTGTTCAGGCGGTCCTGGTTGTGAATGTGTTCAGGTTGTCTTGGTTGTGAATGTGTTCAGGCAGTCCTGGTTGTGAATGTGTTCAGGCAGTCGTGGTTGTGAATGTATTCAGGCGGTCCTGGTTGTGAATGTGTTCAGGCAGTCCTGGTTGTGTGTGTTTGTTGTGGTTGTGAATGTGTTCAGGCGGTCCTGGTTGTGAATGTGTTCAGGCAGTCCTGGTTGTGAATGTGTTCAGGCGGTTGTGGTTGTGAATGTGTTCAGGCAGTCCTGGTTGTGAATGTGTTCAGGCAGTCCTGGTTGTGAATGTGTTCAGGCGGTTGTGGTTGTGAATGTGTTCAGGCAGTCCTGGTTGTGAATGTGTTCAGGTGGTTGTGGTTGTGAATGTGTTCAGGCGGTCCTGGCTGTGAATACAGAGACTGATTCTCTCTCTTTGATGCTCCCACAGCTTTGGCCCAGGCACATCACAGAAGCCCTTTGATTTCTGCAATTACTCTTTGTGTCCCTGTGAAACCGAACATTACTTTGATGTGAACTTTCCATTAAAGTGAACTATCTGCCATTGTAGCCCTCAGAATCAGGCAAAAAATGTTTAATGTTAGTAATAATGTTAGTAATAATAATAATAATAATAATAATAATAACAATTATAATAATAATAATAATAACTTGTTCTTGGGAACACTGGTGACCAGATTATGGTTTTCTTTCCCCCAGCCCATAGATATAGCTCAAATGCCTGTTCTACTCAGAATTTTATATGTTTTATAATATAAATTCTTACTGAAGAAATAAACATATAATTTCAGTTCTTAATTTCTACATCAATTTCTAAATCAGAGCAATTAGCACATCTGACAAAATGCATTAATTAGAGCTCAGTTACTGGGAAACAGGTTATGAGGTAATTAAATTCCTCATTCCCTCAGTAAAAATAAAAAATAAAAAAAGTTTTTTTGTGCAACTTAATTGGTTTTTATTTAAAGTTTTTCTGAATCAAATGATCTGACTTCATCAGAAAACAATCAAGCACATTTAATCTTCAGGTTCCTTCAGGACATTTGAATAAGTGCTAAATTATATCTATAGAGAGATGGACAGACAGATGTATTCAAGACAGAGAGGGAGAGAGAAAAAGAGGAAGAGACAGACAGAGACAGAGAGGGAGCTCACACACATGCTTGTCCATTTGAAAACAAAAGCCAAACAGAGCGTGGAACTGTATGTAGTGTTGCTTTAAAAGTAATGATGCCCTAAAGCTGTTATTGATTAAAACTGTTGTTCTCCGCATGTCCAGTCAGTGTGATTTAATAAAGCTGAATGCCTGCTGAACGTTCTCTAACTGGGTGTTCAGCTCAGTGTCTTTCTCAGTTGAAATGTCCGCAAAATGCACTGATGCCAATGAATATGTCCACTCTTTCCCAAAGACAGATGTCACAATAGCCACAACACGCCCAATAAGAGCAGCTATAGCCACAACACGACCAATAAGAGCAGCGATAGCCACAGCACGATCCAATAAGAGCAGAGATAGCCACAGCACATCCAATAAGAGCAGTGATAGCTACAGCATGTCCAATAAGAGCAGCGATAGCCACAGCATGTCCAATAAGAGCAGTGATAGCTACAGCATGTCCAATAAGAGCAGCAATAGCCACAGCATGTCCAATAAGAGCAGCGATAGCCACAGCATGTCCAATAAGAGCAGCGATAGCCACAGCATGTCCAATAAGAGCAGCTATAGCCACAGCATGTCCAATAAGAGCAGCGATAGCCACAGCACATCCAATAAGAGCAGAGATAGCCACAGCACATCCAATAAGAGCAGCGATAGCCACAGCATGACCAATAAGAGCAGCGATAGCCACAGCATGTCCAATAAGAGCAGCGATAGCCACAGCACATCCAATAAGAGCAGCAATAGCCATAGCACGTCCATTAAGAGCAGCGATAGCCACAGCATGACCAATAAGAGCAGTGATAGCTATAGCACATCCAATAAGAGCAGCAATAGCCACAGCACATCCAATAAGAGCAGCGATAGCCACAGCATGTCCAATAAGAGCAGCGATAGCCACAGCACATCCAATAAGAGCAGCGATAGCAAAAGCACATCCAATAAGAGCAGCGATAGCCAAAGCATGTCCAATAAGAGCAGCGATAGCCACAGCATGACCAATAAGAGCAGCGATAGCCACAGCATGTCCAATAAGAGCAGCGATAGCCACAGCACATCCAATAAGAGCAGCAATAGCCATAGCACGTCCAATAAGAGCAGCGATAGCCACAGCATGACCAATAAGAGCAGTGATAGCTATAGCACATCCAATAAGAGCAGCGATAGCCACAGCATGTCCAATAAGAGCAGCAATAGCCACAGCATGACCAATAAGAGCAGCGATAGCCACAGCATGTCCAGTAAGAGCAGCGATAGCCACAGCCTGTCCAATAAGAGCAGCGATAGCCAAAGCACATCCAATAAGGGCAGCGATAACGACAGCACGTCCAATAAGAGCAGCGATAGCCACTGCACGACCAATAAGAGCAGCCACAGCCTGTCCAATAAGAGCAGCGATAGCCACAGCCTGTCCAATAAGAGCAGCGATAGCCACATCATGTCCAGTAAGAGCAGCGATAGCCAGAGCACAAACAATGAGAGCAGCCACAGCCTGTCCAATAAGAGCAGCAATAGCCACAGCACATCCAATAAGAGCAGCGATAGCCACAGCATGTCCAATAAGAGCAGCAATAACCACAGCACGTCCAATAAGAGCAGCGATAGCCACAGCACGACCAATGAGAGCAGCCACATCATGTCCAGTAAGAGCAGCGATAGCCACAGCATATCCAATAAGGGCAGCGATAGCCAAAGCACATCCAATAAGAGCAGCGATAGCCACAGCCTGTCCAATAAGAGCAGCAATAGCCACAGCCTGTTCAATAAGGGCAGCAATAGCCACAGCATGTCCAATAAGAGCAGTGATAGCCACAGCACATCCAATAAGAGCAGCGATAGCCACAGCACGTACAACAAGAGCAGCGATAGACACAGCATGACAAATAAGAGCAGCCACAGCCTGTCCAATAAGAGCAGCGATAGCCACAGCCTGTCCAATAAGAGCAGCGATAGCCACAGCATGTCCAATAGCAGCAGAGACATGTAGAGATTATTTGAAAAGCCTGAAGAAAGCATTGAAGAAGTGATTACAGTAAACAGCCGGGCCATTCCGGGGCAGGGGAGGGGCTGAGCTGTCATCACTGGATCTGACCAATCATATGGCTTCGCTGGGTGAACAGCAAACAATTCTCATGAGACCAATTATGGTGAGTAGAGTCATCTAATTATGTCAAGAGCACTCAGGTTTTATTGGGCCTGAAAAGACTCAGAGCCTGAGAGAAAACCCCTTTCTTGTTTCCTTAGTGAGTGCATTAGCACAGCTTGCATGAAAGCAAACCTGCAGGAAAATCCCCCTTTAATGTGGCACCACCAGCCTCTGCTGCCTCTTCCTGCATTCAGGATCACATGTCATGGATATTAGATATGTCACATTTAATGACTGGAACTATGATTTTAAGTTACATTCTCCATTACACAGGATATTCAGTAACCTGTGTGTTTGTGTCCTTGCACATCTGAAAATGGGGTCATACGCATGTGTGTATTTGTGTTTGTGAGCTTGCATGTGTCTGTATGTATGTGTGTCTGTGTGTATGTGTAGTGTTTCTGTGTGTCTGTGTGCATGTGTGCAGTGTTTCTGTGTGCGTGTGTGTCTGTGTGTATGTGTGTATGTGTGCAGTGTTTCTGTGCATCTGTGTGCTTGCATGTGTATGTGTGTCTGTGTGCATGTGTGTATGTGTGCAGTGTTTCTGTGCATCTGTGTGCTTGCATGTGTATGTGTGAGAGTGTCTGTATGTCTGTGTGTCTGTGTGTATGTGTCTGTGTGTCTGTGTGCATGTGTGTGTGTCTGTGTGCATGTGTATATGTGTATGTGTCTGTGTGTCTGTGTGCATGTGTGTATGTGTCTGTGTGTCTGTGTACATGTGTGTATGTGTGTCTGTGTGCATGGGTGTTTGTGTGTATGTGTGTATGCGTGTTTGTGTGTATGTGTGTGTGTATCTGTGTGTATGTGTATGTATGTGTGTATGCGTGTATGTGTGCATGTGTGACTGTGTGTATGTGTGTCTGTGTGCATGTGTGTATGTGTCTGTGTGCATGTGTGTATGCGTGTCTGTGTATGTGTGTGTATGTGTCTGTGTGCATGTGTGTCTCTGTGTATGTGTGTGTGTGTGTATGTATGTGTATATGTGTGTGTGTGTGTGTATGTATGTGTGTGTATGTGTATCTGTGTGTATGTATGTGTGTATGTGTGTGTATCTGTGTGTATGTGTGTGTGCGTGTATGTGTATCTGTGTGTATGTGTATGTATGTGTGTATGTGTATGTGTGTGTATCTGTGTGTATATATGTGTGTATGTGTGTGTATCTGTGTGTGTGTGTGTGTGTGTGTGTGTATGTGTATCTGTGTGTATGTGTGTGTGTGTATGCGTGTCTGTGTGTGTATGCGTGTGTATGTGTGTCTGTGTGTAGTCTTTAGCCA
>CM045883.1:93825212-93897712 GCA_025169545.1 Anguilla japonica
TCTGTATGCAGACAGGGTGTACCCAGTGTATACAGACAGGGTGTACCCAGTGTATGTTCTCCTGTATGCAGACAGGGTGTACCCAGTGTATGTTCTCCTGTATACAGACAGGGTGTACCCAGTGTATACAGACAGGGTGCACACACTGTAAGTTCTCCTGTATACAGACAGGGTGTACCCACTGTAAGTTCTGTATACAGACAGGGTGCACACACTGTAAGTTCTGTATACAGACAGGGTGTACCCACTGTAAGTTCTGTATACAGACAGGGTGCACCCACTGTAAGTTCTCTGTATACAGACAGGGTGTACCCACTGTAAGTTCTGTATACAGACAGGGTGTACCCACTGTAAGTTCTCCTGTATACAGACAGGGTGCACACACTGTAAGTTCTCCTGTATACAGACAGGGTGTACCCACTGTAAGTTCTGTATACAGACAGGGTGTACCCACTGTAAGTTCTGTATACAGACAGGGTGCACCCACTGTAAGTTCTCCTGTATACAGACAGGGTGCACACACTGTAAGTTCTCCTGTATACAGACAGGGTGTACCTACTGTAAGTTCTCCTGTATACAGACAGGGTGTACCCACTGTAAGTTCTGTATACAGACAGGGTGCACCCACTGTAAGTTCTGTATACAGACAGGGTGCACACACTGTAAGTTCTCCTGTATACAGACAGGGTGTACCCACTGTAAGTTCTCCTGTATACAGACAGGGTGCACCCACTGTAAGTTCTGTATACAGACAGGGTGCACCCACTGTAAGTTCTGTATACAGACAGGGTGTACCCACTATAAGTTCTCCTGTATACAGACAGGGTGCACCCACTGTAAGTTCTCCTGTATACAGACAGGGTGTACCCACTGTAAGTTCTCCTGTATACAGACAGGGTGTACCCACTGTAAGTTCTCCTGTATACAGACAGGGTGTACCGACTGTTTGTTGTCCTGTATACAGACAGGGTGCACACACTGTAAGTTCTCCTGTATACAGACAGGGTGTACACACTGTAAGTTCTCCTGTATATAGACAGGGTGTACACACTGTAAGTTCTCCTGTATATAGACAGGGTGTACACACTGTAAGTTCTGTATACAGACAGGGTGCACCCACTGTAAGTTCTGTATACAGACAGGGTGTACCCACTGTAAGTTCTCCTGTATACAGACAGGGTGCACCCACTGTTTGTTGTCCTGTATACAGACAGGTGCATTGTATTTCCACGTTTGTATTCATTTCATGACTTGGCTCAAATTCAATCTGACACAAACTTGTATGGTGAGCACGTGTTCCAACGCATCACCCTGGCAATGGTGAACAAGAAACGCATTGCCCTAGCAACAACAAACATGAAACTCATCTCCCTGGCAACGGCAAACATGTCAAACCTGAAACTCTTTAGCCTGGCAACCATGAACATGCAGTACACCACCCTGGCGATTCTGAATGTCGAAGGCAGTATTCTGAAAAAATCACTTCATGTATACCGGCGTAAAAATAGATTACCAAAGAGCTTGGGTTTGAGCCGAGGGGGGGGGGGGGGGGGGGGGGGGGGGGGGGGGGGGGGGGGATGGGCTGGGGGGGCAGAGAGGAATATTATCTCAGACACACACACAGGGCGGTTCCCCTTCCTGCAAGGGGGGTGGGCTTTCTTGTCCTGTGTGTGAAATGTCAAACATCATCACAGACATTTTTGGGCCATGATTTACAGATGGGGCCTGTGTTTGGCTTCAGGGGTATACATGTGGGACTGTGCTTGTACACCCTCTCTCTGCATAAAACCCCATGTACTCACAGAGAGAGTAACTCAGTCTGCACTCACACAGAGAGTAACTCAGTCTGTACTCACACAGAGAGTAACTCCGTCTGTACTACACAAAGAGTAACTCAGTCTGTACTCACGAAGAGAGTAACTCAGTCTGTACTCACACAGAGAGTAACTCAGTCTGTACTCAGAGAGAGAGTAACTCAGTCTGTACTCACACAGAGAGTAACTCAGTCTGCACTCACAGGGAGAGAGGGGTAACTCAGTCTGCACTCACAAAGAGAGTAACTCAGTCTGTACTCACACAGAGAGTAACTCAGTCTGTACTCACAGAGGGAGTAACTCAGTCTGTACTCACAGAGAGTAACTCAGTCTGTACTCACACAGAGAGTAACTCAGTCTGCACTCAGAGAGAGAGAGAGAGTAACTCAGTCTGTACTCACAGAGAGAATAACTCAGGCTGCACTCACAAAGAGTAACTCAGTTTGTACTCACAAAGGGAGTAACTCAGTCTGTACTCACGAAGAGAGTAACTCAGTCTGTAGTCACAGAGAGAGTAACTCAGTCTGTACTCACTGAGAGAGTAACTCAGTCTGTACTCACACAGAGAGTAACTCAGTCTGTACTCACAGAGAGAGTAACTCAGCCTGCACTCACAGAGAGAGAGAGAGAGTAACTCAGTCTGCACTCACAGAGGGAGTAACTCAGTCTGTACTCACAGAGAGAGTAATTCAGTCTGTACTCACAGAGAGAGAGAGAGAGTAACTCAGTCTGCACTCACAGAGGGAGTAACTCAGTCTGTACTCACAGAGAGAGTAACTCAGTCTGTACTCACAGAGAGAGTAACTCAGTCTGTACTCGCACAGAGAGTAACTCAGTCTGTACTAGCACAGAGAGTAACTCAGTCTGTACTCACAGAGAGAGTAACTCAGTCTGCACTCACAGAGAGTAACTCAGTCTGTACTCACAGAGGGAGTAACTCAGTCTGTACTCACAGAGGGAGTAACTCAGTCTGTACTCACAGAGAGAGAGAGAGAGTAACTCAGTCTGTACTCACACAGAGAGAGAGAGAGAGTAACTCAGTCTGTACTCACAGAGAGAGTAACTCAGTCTGTACTCACAGAGGGAGTAACTCAGTCTGTACTCACAGAGAGAGAGAGAGAGTAACTCAGTCTGTACTCACAGAGAGAGTAACTCAGTCTGCACTCACACAGAGAGTAACTCAGTCTGTACTCACACAGAGAGTAACTCAGTCTGTACTCACACAGAGAGTAACTCAGCTTGTACTCACAGAGAGAGTAACTCAGTCTGTACCCAAGGCACTAGAAGGCTTCCCAACAGCTGCACAGTGGGCACAGGAAGTGTCATAATTGGCTGCCTGGGGCATTTGGTGATTTCCTGTATCTGATGTACTTCCTCAAAATCAAATATTTTTATTAAGTTGCTTCCAGGTTCTCCTCAAGTTCAATACTTGTCATATGCTCTCTGCGCATCCCTGCTAAATCCATAAATGGCCACCCAACTTATTTTACCTTCAAAATGATAAACTATAAAACAACTGTACGGGTAATCTGCCACTACACACGCTGTCATATGTTGAGCGGCATTCCTATGTGTAAAATCTGGAAATTATTAATTGGTTGATGCTGTTCAGTTATTTTCCATGATGACATATTTCAAGTCTCATTCCTTTTCAAGTGAACATTGTGATCATATTTTAACCCATCGACTAGATTATCGGTAAAAGTGATCCGTAAAATTTATCTAACGACAATGACGATAGGCCAGTTAATACTGTAATCACATAATTGCATATAATATTTAATTACCCGACACTTCTAAACATTAATATGCCCCAGAAGTCTGTGGAAATACCCAAATTGAAAAAAGCAATAATAACCGAGACAAAGCCTTAAAATACATAATGTCCTTAAAATTAATACATTAAAAAAAAAATTAATTAATTAAGTCAGTCAGGGTCAGAAGCTGCTGTATTTTGTTTTCTCCCCACTTCCATGTTGGAGGTTAAATTACAGTTAAGGTGGAGCTGTACACCTCCGGAGTTTCAACAGAAACCGGCTCCGCAAATATAGCAAGCTTTTTACAAAAAACCAGGAAGCGCTTCAATCCAGAGGCATCCTCCGCGTTACCGGGGAATCTTACGTACAGTCTTCTAAAGTCGGAGATGTGCACAAAAAAGATTTAAACTAATGGGACTTTATCAATGCCAGGAAATAAACTGATTTGATTTTATAGTTGAAATTCCGTTTAGAAAACGTTATAGTCTGCTCTGTTCACTTAAGGAAATCAGATAAACTAAAAAAGAGCACAGCAAACAACCGAAAATGTCGGATAGGACGTTGACAGTTGTTGTTGAAGAGGTAGAAGTTCAGGACACTGAGATGACCGCTTGGATAAGTGCGAACTCTGCCCGGCCGTCGAGTTTGGAGCGCTTCTCGCTGGATGAAGATACGTCTGACGGACAAGCTAGCCACGGGGCCTCCCGGGACACCGGCTCCGATCATCGGATTCGGAGACCGATGAACGCGTTCATGGTTTGGGCAAAAGATGAACGCAAGAGGCTCGCTGTGCAGAATCCTGACCTCCATAATGCGGAGCTCAGCAAGATGCTTGGTAAGTTTAAAAAAAATCTTGCTTCAGTAAATTGCGACTCTGGCTCCCGTATTATCCTACACACGGAATTTACAGCTAACAATTACTGCTGCGCTACGCCCTTTGATAGATGCCAATTATAGCAATTAGTTCCCCATCATTAGTTTAATTACACACACTCATTATTTACACGTTACTTTTGAGTGGCATTAGGCCTACATCATAATATTTTAACACTGTAGTCTTTCAGAACTATGCTCCATTTATCAAATAAATGAGACTACGACTGACAGAAAGTGGACGAAGGTGTATCATTTTACAGGCTCTCGGAGAGCTAATCACACAGATGTTCATGGCTGGTTGGTCATTTCACTACAGCACTGGTCTGACCGACTCAGTTTGACAGAACGTTTATTTAGATAAACGATCTTATGTCTATTATTGAGGGTAACTTCGAATAGCAGTGGCCGGGATGTAGGCTACACAATCAAGAGCATTAAATCAGAAAGATTAATAGGAATAGAATTATTTTCAATAAGAATAATAGGTTAATAAGGTAAATTCTTAATTCAGCTGAATTGCGAGTTTTAAACTCGCGACGACCGCAAAGTTTCCGCATGCTATTTCACTCTTCAAACGTCACATTTCACTAAATAGTGAAACAGATTCTCAGTGTAACAGGCCAACTGTGCACGAAGCAATCAAATAAATTCAGCCAGTACAAATACAGTGCTAATTCTTGCATTACTAATGCCATACACGCCATACAAGCTCTTGAAGGGAAACTACTAAAGCTATAATAGGTTACTGGCTAATTATGGTCTGTCTCTGCATATGCTTTTCATGTCATAAACTGAGCACTTCATATACATGTCTTAATTGGGTCAAAAGCCATATAGCACCCCTTTGAATCCTTCACTCTGTGATCATATGAACCTTTTTCAAATATCTCATTTCTTATCTTAGTTTATTATTAGTAGTGAATTCAATCAACAGCACACACTTCCAAAGGGTATGTCCCAGGCAGGGTTCTTCTGAATATTCTGAAAGCGTTGATGTAATATTGCAAAGCAGTTGTGGCTGGGTTGTTTTCGTATTGGAAACATTCAGCACGGGTTGCTCTGTATTTCAGGAGCAGCTGCAGGCGGTTAACTGTAGCATTCTGCAGGTTTACTGTACTGCTCAGGTAAAATGTTAGTACATCACACACATTTAGCAGGTGCCCTTATCCACAATGACATACAGCATGAGAGAGAAATCAGCATTTCTAACGCACTCTTAAGCCCTGGATTTCAGCCCAAGCACATTCATTACCACTATTTAAGACTTTCTGCTATAATTTAAACTCTCTCTATTCATGTGAATGAGGGCGCAGGCGACACACAGAAACACACAGGGCTGTAGATCTGCACTATGAGCCTGCTATAGACACACAGGGCTGTAGATCTGCACTATGAGCCTGCTATAGACACACAGGGCTGTAGATCTGCACTATGAGCCTGCTATAGACACACAGGGCTGTAGATCTGCACTATGAGCCTGCTATAGACATGCAGGGCTGTAGATCTGCACTATGAGCCTGCTATAGACACACAGGGCTGTAGATATGCACTATGAGTCTGCTATAGACACACAGGGCTATAGATCTGTCGCTCTGGATAAGAGCGTCTGCTAAATGCCTGTAATGTAATGTAATCTGCACTATGAGTCTGCTGTAAACACACAGGGCTGTAGATCTGCACTATGAGCCTGCTATAGACACACAGGGCTGTAGATCTGCACTATGAGCCTGCTATAGACACACAGGGCTGTAGATCTGCACTATGAGCCTGCTACAGAGACACGGGGCTGTAGATCTGCACTATGAGCCTGCTATAGACACACAGGGCTGTAGATCTGCATACTGAGTCTGCTATAGACACACAGGGCTGTAGATCTGCACTATGAGCCTGCTATAGACACACAGGGCTGTAGATCTGCACTATGAGCCTGCTATAGACACACAGGGCTGTAGATCTGCATACTGAGTCTGCTATAGACACACAGGGCTGTAGATCTGCACTGTGAGTCTGCTATAGACACACAGGGCTGTAGATCTGCACTATGAGAGACACACAGGCCTGTCAATCTACATACTGAGCCATGCATTGGATCATTAAGAGAAAAGAAGTATGACTATGACCCATTTTGGCGATGACCTGGTATTCTTGTGGCTGACCCCGTGGGTAACTGAGTCTGTCAGCCTGGTCAGGCCAGTGGCACTCTTTTCCCGGCAAAAACCGGAACATCCCCATCTCCTTTCCACTTTACTCTATGTGACTGCATTTGGCTGTTGCCAGGCTTATTCACTGAATACTCATGAGCCTGAACTGGGCACGTCCAATGAAATTACAGAGTACAGGCCAGGAAAATGCACATTTCAGACTCAGTATTTTTGTATTTTGGAGGTTTTTAACAGACTGTAATGAGATTGCTCAGATGTGTGTGTGTGTTTCTCAGGGAAGGCCTGGAAGGGCCTGTCTGTGTTGCAGAAGAGCGCATTTGTGGAGGAGGCCGAGAGGCTCAGGGTGCAACACATGCAGGACTACCCCAACTACAAGTACCGACCCCGCAGGAGGAAACAGCTCAAACGCACCTGCACCCCCCCCACAGCTTTGCCTGGCCCCGCCCTCCCCACCCTTGCAACCTTCCGGAATCCTCTGTCCTCCGCTGCCACCTGCGACTCCTACCCCTACGGCGTGCCCACTCCCCCAGAGATATCACCATTGGACACCGTGGACCATAGCCACTCCCCCTTCTACTCGTGCCCCTCCCCCTGTCCAGAGGTCCGATACCCCGCCCATTTTAGGGCTCTGCCTCCCTACCCTACTGAAAGTTCCCTGCACTGTGATGGGACACGCCTCTGTCAGATCTCCCAAAGTGAGCCACACACCCACCTGCCCCTGGGTGCACCCTCGCCCCCTCCGGAGCACAGGGATTTCGGGGGGCTGGACTCGCTGGTCCATGCCCAGCTCCTGGGCGAGGTGGACCGGGATGAGTTTGACCAGTACCTGCATTCCCTGGAAGCCTACTCCACACCCTCCAGCTCCTGTTCCAGCAGCACCATGGAAACCAGCCTCATCTCTGTGCTGGCAAATGCCACAGCAACATGCTACAACTACAGCCTTTCCTAAACCCGCCTACTACAACTACAGCCTCTCCTAAACCCGGCCTACTACAACTACAGCCTCTCCTAAACCCGGCCTACTACAACTACAGCCTCCTAAACCTGACCTACTAAAACTACAGCCTCTCCTAAACCCGGCCTACTACAACTACAGCCTCTTCTAAACCCGGCCTACTACAACTACAGCCTCTCCTAAACCCGGCCTACAACAACTACAGCCTCTCCTAAACCTGGCCTACTACAACTACAACCTCTCCTAAACCTGGCGTACTACAACTACAGCCTCTCATAAACCCAGCCTACTACAATTACAGCCTCTCCTAAACCCGGCCTACTACAACTACAGCCTCTCCTAAACCCGGCCTACTACAATTACAGCCTCTCCTAAACCCAGCCTACTACAACTACAGCCTCTCCTAAACCCGGCCTACTACAACTACAGCCTCTCCTAAACCCGGCCTACTGCAACTACAGCCTCTCATAAACCCGGCCTACTACAACTACAGCCTCTCATAAACCCAGCCTACTACAACTACAGCCTCTCATAAACCCAGCCTACTGCAACTACAGCCTCTCCTAAACCTGACCTACTAAAACTACAGCCTCTCCTAAACCCGGCCTACTAAACTACAGACTCTCCTAAACCTGGCCTACTACAACTACAGCCTCTCCTACACCCGGCCTACTGCAACTACAGCCTCTCATAAACCTGGCCTACTACAACTACAACTACAGCCTCTCATAAACCCAGCCTACTGCCTACTACAACAACTACAGCCTCTCCTAAACCCGGCCTACTACTACAACTACAACAACTACAGCCTCTCCAGCCTCTCCTAAACCCTGGCGTACTACAACTAGCCTCTCATACCCAGCCTACTACAACTACAGCCTCTCCTAAACCCGGCCTACTACAATTAACTACAGCCTACTACAACTACAGCCTCTCCTAAACCCGGCCTAACAACCAGCCTCTCCTAAACCCGGCCTACTGCTAACATACCCAGACTCTCCTAAACAGCCTCTCTGGCTACTACTACACAACCTGACCTACTACAGCCTCTCCTACACCCGGCCTACTGCAACTACAGCCTCTCATAAAGCCTACTGCAAACTACAGCCCAGCCTACTACAACTACAGCCTCTCTCACTAAAGCCTCTCCCCCGGCCTACTACTAAACCCAGCCTACTGCAACTACAGACCTCTGGCCTACTACAACTACAGCCTCTCCTACACCCGGCCTACTACATCCACAGCCTGTCCTAAAGCTCATAATAAAAGCGGTGTAATGGTGTAATAGCTCACAGAGAGTAAATCTATGGCTATGGCATACTGAGGAAACACAACAGCATCTGTGTTTCAGAAAAGCACTGCAGTTTAAGGGTCGGCGTGTTCATCACGTGTCTCTAATGTTTCATGTTTCTGTTTAAGAACAGGGATCCAAACAACTCTTTCTCTGAAACTTATTTTTTATTATGCCATTTTAATTGTTCAAAACTCGAAATATGGATTTTGTCACTGAACAATAACAAGAGAACATTTATTTTGAATATCCGACAGAACCTGGGTCAAGTGCACAATAGATTAATTTTAGTTTGTATTCCGAATGTCTTTAGGTTGTGTATTTATTACCAATTTAAAATGTATGTATATCCATAATAATGTAAACAAGTATTACTCAAACACCTAAAATCACATTACAAGTATCAAAACTTGTACTTGTACTCAAAACTTATTTTCACATAAATGAAATATGTTTCTGTGAAGCTCTATTGTGAGATCTGTCATGGGGTCTGCTAACCTGGCTGCTTAAAAAATCTTGGCCCAGAAGTTCAACCCATCATTGCTATGTGTCATTTAAGCCTGGATTAAAAAACTATTCCAACGCTTCTCTGGAACTTTTTATGCAAGAGTATGAAACGATCAATATTGCTGGATGGGTACTGAAGTTATTTCAGTGTGTGTGGGGACTGAAGTGATCTCAGTGGGTGTACTTGTAAAATAAGTGTGGTACTCTTACAGAAGAGTCACAGGTAACTGGCCAGGCCTGTGTGTATGTCTTTGTCTATAGTCTGTGTGCGTGTGTGTGCACACTTAAGTGTGTGTGTACATGTGTATTTGTGTGCATGTGTATGTGTGTATGTGTGTATGTCTGTGTCTGTGTGTTTTTTTATGTGTGTGTCTGTGTGCGTGCGCATGCGTGTGTGTGTTTGTGTTGTGTAGAGGATATGCTGAAGCACTGTTTCCTGCATGATAAGGTGAATCTCTCAGTCAGGATGTTTGGGTCTCTCTGTCCTGCATTAAACCTACACTGAGAAGGACAGGAACTCTCTGTTCCTCTAACAGGAAACAAACTTACCTGATTACATCTGCTCTGATTTTAGGGGGCCATTTTAATGTCCTCAAACTCCACACACAGTCACAATGGCACAAACGCACACATGCACAGACACACGCACGCACGCACGTACACACACACACCCACACACAGCAAATACAGACATTCACAGATACATACAAACATGAACAAGCTCACACACACACAGATAGGATTTTTGGTGAGCAGTGAGGGTGTATGTAATTTTATCTCATATTTGATATGTTATGATGATATGTGGAGATTTGTGGCTGAATATTCGCACAGACAAATACGGTTATGTACTTTAGGCAGATTAAATGGCCCATGTTTGAGGCTTGTTAGAAGCATGGTTAAATTTGCTTAAATACGCTTTGCTGATGCTTGATTTCTTGGTGTTTAAAGGGGTAGCTATGAAAAGCAGTCAGACACACAACACCAGACATTCAATTCATTTACTTTTACAATGAAGTGTTATCTAAATACTGTAAGTTCCCTGGAGTCCTGCTAAAAATTTCAGTTACAAGAGGTCAAGAGCTTTGCTCTAAAGAATGACAGACTGTTTAACAGCGAACATCTTTTTTTGCAAAACGTATGTATGTAAACACCAGAATCAGGTTTTTTTTTTTTTTTTTTAACAGAATTTCTCAAAACCATAGGCACTGTACACAGTAAAATGAGAGTGAGAGTAACACAATAGTTTACATCTTATTTGCCTAAAGTCGCAGAGCTAACAGACAATGAAGCACAGACACAGAGCTAACAGACACTGAAGCAGAGTCACAGAGCTAACAGACACTGAAGCAGAGTCACAGAGCTAACAGACGCTGAAGCAGAGTCACAGGGCTAACAGACACTGAAGCAGAGTCACAGAGCTAATAGACACTGAAGCAGAGACACAGAGCTAACAGACACTGGAGCAGAGACACAGAGCTAACAGACACTGAAGCAGTCACAGTGCTAACAGACACTGAAGCAGAGTCACAGAGCAAACAGACACTAAAGCAGAGTCACAGAGCTAACACACTGAAGTAGTCACAGAGCTAACAGACACTGAAGCAGTCACATGGCTGACAGACACTGAAGCACAGACAGAGGGCTATCAGACACTGAAGCAGAGTCACAGAGCTAACAGACACTGAAGCAGAGTCACAGGGCTAACAGACACTGAAGCAGTCACAGAGCTAACAGACACTGAAGCACAGACACAGAGCTAACAGACACTGAAGCACAGACACAGAGCTAACAAACACTGAACAGTCACAGTGCTAACAGACACTGAAGCAGAGTCACAGAGCTAACAGACACTGAAGCAGAGACACAGAGCTAACAGACACTGAAGCACAGACACAGGGCTAACAGACACTGAAGCAGAGTCACAGGGCTAACAGACACTGAAGCAGAGTCACATGGCTAACAGACACTAAAGCAGAGTCACAGGGCTAACAGACACTGAAGCACAGACACAGAGCTAACAGACACTGGAGCAGAGACACAGAGCTAACAGACACTGAAGCAGTCACAGTGCTAACAGACACTGAAGCAGAGTCACAGAGCTAACACACTGAAGTAGTCACAGAGCTAACACACTGAAGTAGTCACAGAGCTAACAGACACTGAAGCAGTCACATGGCTAACAGACACTGAAGCACAGACAGAGGGCTATCAGACACTGAAGCAGAGTCACAGAGCTAACAGACACTGAAGCAGAGTCACAGGGCTAACAGACACTGAAGCAGTCACAGAGCTAACAGACACTGAAGCACAGACACAGAGCTAACAGACACTGAAGCACAGACACGGAGCTAACAAACACTGAACAGTCACAGTGCTAACAGACACTGAAGCAGAGTCACAGAGCTAACAGACACTGAAGCAGAGACACAGAGCTAACAGACACTGAAGCACAGACACAGGGCTAACAGACACTGAAGCAGAGTCACAGGGCTAACAGACACTGAAGCAGAGTCACATGGCTAACAGACACTAAAGCAGAGTCACAGGGCTAACAGACACTGAAGCACAGACGCAGAGCTAACAGACACTGAAGCACAGATACAGGGCTAACAGACACTGAAGCACAGACACAGGGCTAACAGACACTGAAGCAGAGTCACAGGGCTAACAGACACTGAAGCACAGACACAGAGCTAACAGACACTGAAGCACAGACACAGGGCTAACAGACACTGAAGCAGAGTCACAGGGCTAACAGGAGGCCTGGATCAGACGTGTTCTTCCTGAGCCATGTCCGGAGCTGTTCCGCGTGGTCAGAGCCTACACTTCCCTTTCCCCTCAGCCAAAATAATCACCGCACAGACCCATTAACAGCTCTGCCACCCCTGGGATTACTCCTCACCCCTCTCCCGCTTCTTGCGAACAGGTATATTCCCCCTCACTCCTGCCCTGCTCCTTACAGACAGGAATATTCCCTCTCACCCCTCCCCCACTTCTTACGAACAGGTAAATTCCCTCTCACCCCTCCCCCATTCATTACAGACAGGTATATTCTCCCTCACCACTCTCCAGTCATTACAAACTGGTATATTCCCCCTCACCACTCTCCGGTCATTATGGACAGGTATATTCCCCCTCACCCTCCCCCACTCATTACAGACAGGTATATTCCCCCTCACCCTCCCCCACTCATTACAGACAGGTATATTCCCCCTCACCCCTCCCCCCTCCCCCTCTCATTACAGACAGGTATATTCCCCTCCCCCCCCCCCCCATCATTACAGACAGGTATATTCCCCCTCCCCCCTCCCCCACTCATTACAGACAGGTATATTCCCCCTCCCCCCTCCCCCACTCATTACAGACAGGTATATTCCCCCCCCCCCTCCCCCCACTCATTACAGACAGGTATATTCCCCCTCACCCTCCCCCACTCATTACAGACAGGTATATTCCCTCTCACCACTCTCCGGTCATTATGGACAGGTATATTCCCCTTCACCCCTCCCCCACTCATTACAGACAGGTATATTCCCCTTCCCCCCTCCCCCACTCATTACAGACAGGTATATTCCCCCTCCCCCCTCCCCCACTCATTACAGACAGGTATATTCCCCCTCCCCCCTCCCCCACTCATTACAGACAGGTATATTCCCCCTCACCCCTCCCCCCCTCCCCCACTCATTACAGACAGGTATATTCCCCCTCCCCCCCCCCCCCACTCATTACAGACAGGTATATTCCCCCTCCCCCCTCCCCCACTCATTACAGACAGGTATATTCCCCCTCACCCCTCCCCCTCCCCCACTCATTACAGACAGGTATATTCCCCCTCACCCCCCCCCCCCTCCCCCACTCATTACAGACAGGTATATTCCCCCTCCCCCCCCCGCTCCCCCACTCATTACAGACAGGTATATTCCCCCTCCCCCTCCCCCCTCCCCCACTCATTACAGACAGGTACATTCCCTCTCACCACTCTCCGGTCATTATGGACAGGTATATTCTCCCTCCCCCTCTCATTACAGACAGGTATATTCCCCCTCCCCCCTCCCCCACTCATTACAGACAGGTATATTCCCTCTCACCACTCTCCGGTCATTATGGACAGGTATATTCCCCCTCCCCCTCTCATTACAGACAGGTATATTCCCTCTCACCCCTCCCCCACTCATTACAGACAGGTATATTCCCCCTCACCCCCCCTCCCCCTTCTCATTACAGACAGGTATATTCCCCCTCACCCCTCCCCTGCTCATTACGCACAGGTATCGCACACCTTTAAACAGCAGAGCAGACTGGATTATGTACTTATAGGGCTGTCGTGTGAACAGGTGTGAAGCAAGGTGTTAATTAATGACGGTTTTTATTCTATTTTTAATGTAGCCTACTGTACCTCTTTTCCTCAGACTGTATAATATTGCTGTTCTTCATACACTAGCTCTTCTGTGTGTAAGCCTCCTACACTGACCATGGTATTCAATCTAACAGGCACGTGATGATTTTACACCTGAGCTGTTCCTCGATCTGAGCGACAGTCAGGCTTGCTTGCTTCCCTGTTGACCTTACAGGCAGCAGTGAACATACAGCATCAGCACTGAAGACACTGCCCCCTGCTGTAGACTTAGACACACTGCTCCACACTATGCTATTGATAAAGCAGATGATCAGAGTGTGAACTAGTTGTACCATCAGTGGTTAGCAAATGTACTGTAAGACTTAGCCAAATGTGTATTCTAAACTGTTTCAGTAAATATGGACTTTATCATTAACAGAAACTGAGCAAGTGACCCCGCAGAAGTGTCTAAGTAATAACATGACACTACATCACATATTCTCTTACTGTAGGATACTGCTGTACACCATTGGGCTGGTCATACACCAATGGTCCCAGTTCTTCTGTCAGAAAGAATATCAGCTACCCCTGAGTGAAGTTAGAGCATTTATTCCTGGCTCTGTAACGTGTGTATGATATGATATGTGTATTTGCGTGGATGTGGTTTCTGAAAGGGACAGAAAATAGATACAGTAAATGTTTCACTCAAATAAAAAAGTGCATTATAAGTGCAAACCATCAACATATAAAAGAACTGGAGACAGCTTCCGCTTACCGACTCCATGAATTCCTATCGGAGCTGTTCAATGGACCATGAAGCCAGTCCATGGAGGCGGCCATGAAGCCAGTCCATGGAGGTGGCCATGTTTGACTATGGGGCTTTGGGCCCCAGAGTGTGCACACAGTACCTAAAGGTGAAGGGATGAATGGTAAATGAAAAATCTTATATCTTCTGCTGAGGAGCTCAGAAAAAAAAAAATCAGTCCCTGGAGAGGAACTAGCCCAGTGTGAAGAAATTTTAAAATGTAAAAGTACTGCCAAAAATAGTACAATTTGGTCAGGGTAAATTCATAGTTTTGACTGGGCTTCAATGAGGAAATTTGCTTTTTGGTACCTTACTAAACTGCAATACCTCGAGTAACCACTGGAGTTTATAAGCTACAGGGGGAATGTCGATCCCTTGCCCCCTGACGCAAACACATGCGATAAAGATGTCGGAAATACTTAAACATTATTAGTTATTAAGTAAACATAACTTCTGCAACAGTATAACAAACATAAACACGATGTTCTTCAAACAGTCCACAAGGTGGCAGTACTACGACAGGATATCAATACTACCCAGTGAAAACGGGCCTGGGGCATCACAATCATGCGAATACTGCATGAACACTACACATTTTGACATATGAATTTGTACCCACAAAACGAGTAATATATTGACAATACGTAACGGTACAACATTAATAAGTTGTGCATTCACCAGAAAATATGGCCTGTAGAATCCAGGAGCGCCGGCAACGCTGCGGAAACAAACTCAAACTAAACCAGTAACGCTTCAGCCAAACAAGACGCACCTCACACAGCGCTTGCGTGAAGCTGGGAATTTTGCACACGCATTTGTGCCATTTGGCGACCGCTTGCTGGTATTTAATAAAAATGATTATAGGAAATTTGATTGATTCATAGCACACTATTTCCGCATATGTCAGGATGGCCGAGCGGTCTAAGGCGCTGCGTTCAGGTCGCAGTCTCCTCTGGAGGCGTGGGTTCGAATCCCACTTCTGACAAAGCAATCTTTTGTGCATAGGAAATAGCGTATTCTCTGTTCGCAGTGGGCTCCCAAAAATAGAAACGAGTAACCAAAAATGACCCGCGATGACGTGGGTTAGAATACAACGCAAATCGCGCATTTTTTTAAAAAGCACGCAACTAAACGCTGTTAAAAAGTTAACTAACGATGTCAGATATGACCTCAGATATGACAGTTTGGTACGAGTAAAACCGTCATATATTAAAAGTGTCCATTTGCATGTATAATATAAATCGGTAAGTTTTATTGTGCAATCGTGTTTGTTTCTTTAATCCTTCAGAATGGTTTCTTTTTTTAAATATTCTAATTCAGTGTTCAAAAACGTCAATGCTTTCAATTACCACTAGTGATTGTTACATGAATGTTCAGCTTCTACATTCTAATGACATATAATAGTAATCAATCAATACTGCGCGCTTGTTTATAATAAGGTTTATTTACATTGTAGGCTACTGATTCATTGCTAAACAGCAAATCTCATTTCCAGCTTTTTATCCGGTTATGAACATTTTCTATTTTGAAACATATCCATCATGGAAACAATTTTTTTTTTAAAGAATTAAATACAACAGACGGCATCTGTTATGGTATATTTTTAACAGTGCCATAGCAGTCTAAAATGCTTTCCAAATGATCACAATGACAACAATAATAATACATTGACTTGCTAGCTGAAACAATGTTAATATTTCTTTACATTTAGTAACGTTACCGTACTTATCCGTAGCTAGCCAACTAGATGGCAAGGAAATTCGCTTGTTGTAACTTTTTCCCAGGTATCATTCAGTGAAAGTTTCGGTTATCTTTACCTACAGAAGCAGGAAAATAAAACAGCGATTTACCTTATTTAAGATTCGCGCGTCTCTCAGCCCGAGACAGTCGAGCAAGCGATTGGTTAACTCTTGGTAAATTCTTGGTAGACATACGCGCCCTGATTGGCTAGCAGCATCGATTCTTGGTAGTGAACGGGGATTGGATCTCACTACCAAGAATTACAGAGACTCACGGCTTCCTCGGGGCGCCATTTTCCTACAGTTTTTCAGTGGAGTCTGTAATTCAGAAAATATTTTTGCGAGCTTGACTAATTGAATTAATTTCTGTATCAATTTCTGTATCAACAACCCATTTTTAAATGGTCCTGTACAAAAACATATTGGTTATCTTACCCATATGCTTACTGTAATGTAGTTTTAGGTGCAAGGACTCTGCATATAAAAGATTTTAACTTCTGCCACAGTGTCCATCCATGCTCCAAAAGCCCCAAGGCTCTGTTTGTGTTATTGCAAACGTGCCTTTATTGACCACATGGGGTATTTAAATATACGTTCTCAGCTGCAGCTGTGGCTGTTCAGGAGATTTAAATGTTTCAGGGTGACCGAGTGTTTTTTCTTCAGCCGAAAGCCTGTTTGTTTGTGTTGTGTCAGAGTCCGCTTGATTGGCCGAAAGGCCCCTAACAGTTGTTAGCGATTGGTACAGATGGCTCAAGCTTTAATCCTCTTTCCTGTCAACTCTTCCCTGTCGGCCCATATGGACTCATGCGCATGCTATGCTAACCGCCTGACTGGTGCCACTATGGGACAGTAGCTGAGCAGTAACTGGCTGGAAGCCCAGGTACTGGAATGGGAGTCACTGCCAGACACACTGAAAGGGTTCGGGGGGGGGGGTTGCAGATCTAAGAGACAGACAGCCCTACGGGGGGGTGGTGTGTGCAGGTAGGCACAGACTGACCTTGATGCACCCATCAAGGTTAGCAGGACCATTTTCACCACAACCAGGAAATGCAGAACTGGTTTTATCATTTTATCATTAAGCTGTAAACACACCCTGGCAGGGCATAATATCGTCGCTTTGGATAAAAGCATCTGCTAAATAAATGAATGTAATGTAAATATGATATCTATGCCATAGATGGTTTTAAAATGAAAGGGACACGTAAGTGTTAGCATGAAACACACGGAGGTGTTAGTGTGGAACACACACACACAGGTACAGTAGGTGTTCCAGTTGAACACACACACACACACACACACACACACACACACACAGGTACAGCAGGTGTTAGCGTTGAACACACACAGGTACAGTAGGTGTTAGCGTTGAACACACACAGGTACAGAAAGTGTTAGCATTGAACACACACAGGTACAGCAGGTGTTAGCATTGAACACACACAGGTACAGCAGGTGTTAGCGTGGAACACACACAGGTACAGCAGGTGTTAGTGTGGAACACACACACAGGTACAGCAGGTGTTAGCATTGAACACACACAGGTACAGCAGGTGTTAGCGTTGAACACACATAGGTACAGCAGGTGTTAGCTTTGAACACACACAGGTACAGTAGGTGTTAGCATTGAACACACACAGGTACAGCAGGTGTTAGCATTGAACACACACAGGTACAGCAGGTGTTAGCATTGAACACACACAGGTACAGTAGGTGTTAGCTTTGAACACACACAGGTACAGTAGGTGTTAGCGTTGAACACACACTCGTACAGTAGGTGTTAGCTTTGAACACACACAGGTACAGTAGGTGTTAGCATTGAACACACACAGGTACAGCAGGTGTTAGCATTGAACACACACAGGTACAGTAGGTGTTAGCATTGAACACACACAGGTACAGTAGGTGTTAGCGTTGAACACACATAGGTACAGCAGGTGTTAGCTTTGAACACACACAGGTATAGTAGGTGTTAGCGTTGAACACACACAGGTACAGCAGGTGTTAGCATTGAACACACACAGGTACTGCAGGTGTTAGCATTGAACACACACAGGTACAGTAGGTGTTAGCATTGAACACACACAGGTACAGCAGGTGTTAGCATTGAACACACACAGGTACAGCAGGTGTTAGTGTGGAACACACACACAGGTACAGCAGGTGTTAGCATTGAACACACACAGGTACAGCAGGTGTTAGCATTGAACACACACAGGTACAGTAGGTGTTAGCGTTGAACACACACAGGTACAGCAGGTGTTAGCTTTGAACACACACAGGTACAGTAGGTGTTAGCATTGAACACACACAGGTACAGCAGGTGTTAGCATTGAACACACACAGGTACAGTAGGTGTTAGCGTTGAACACACACAGGTACTGCAGGTGTTAGCATTGAACACACACAGGTACAGTGTGTTAGCATTGAACACACACAGGTACAGCAGGTGTTAGCATTGAACACACACAGGTACAGCAGGTGTTAGTGTGGAACACACACAGGTACAGCAGGTGTTAGCATTGAACACACACAGGTACAGCAGGTGTTAGCATTGAACACACACAGGTACAGCAGGTGTTAGCATTGAACACACACAGGTACAGTAGGTGTTAGCATTGAACACACACAGGTACAGCAGGTGTTAGTGTGGAACACACACACAGGTACAGCAGGTGTTAGCATTGAACACACACAGGTACAGCAGGTGTTAGCATTGAACACACACAGGTACAGCAGGTGTTAGTGTTGACACACACACAGGTACAGCAGGTGTTAGCGTTGAACACACACAGGTACAGCAGGTGTTAGCATTGAACACACACAGGTACAGCAGGTGTTAGCATTGAACACACACAGGTACAGCAGGTGTTAGCATTGAACACACACAGGTACAGCAGGTGTTAGCATTGAACACACACAGGTACAGCAGGTGTTAGCATTGAACACACACAGGTACAGCAGGTGTTAGCGTTGAACACACACAGGTACAGCAGGTGTTAGCATTGAACACACACAGGTACAGCAGGTGTTAGCATTGAACACACACAGGTACAGCAGGTGTTAGCATTGAACACACACAGGTACAGCAGGTGTTAGCATTGAACACACACAGGTACAGTAGCGTGTTAGCATTGAACACACACAGGTACAGTAGGTGTTAGCGTTGAACACACACAGGTACAGCAGGTGTTAGCATTGAACACACACAGGTACAGTAGGTGTTAGCGTTGAACACACAGTCGTCTCTAACTCTCTCGCCTCCAGCCCCAGCCTGAGCAGCAGCAGCAGATCGTGAGCAGGAGGGGGTGGATCCTCTCTGCAGATGAGTCATTAAGCACAATCCCCTGCACAAGCTCCTTACAGGGGGAGACAGAAGAGCAGATTACAGCTCCAGGGCCAGTGTGTGTCTCGCTCACAAACGCTCGGAATTCAGCTGGAACTTCGCCATTCTGGCCACAGTCTTCCTCAAAGACTCTTCCTCTTCTGTTTGTCTCCGCTGATCACGGCTTTCTACCGCAGAGCAAAGTAATATGCAGGTAACAGCAACCAATCAGAAATCACATGCAAATGCATCACCACTGTGTGGCAGGGCTGATCAACAAAGAGTTTCAGTCACTGGTTGTGTTACAGGTGAATTTGTGTTATCAGTGATTTTAGGTTGAAGATGATTTTGTGTTACAGATAAATTTGTGTTAAATGTGGTTTTGTGTTGAAGGTGATTTTGTGTTACAGGTGGTTTTGTGTTAAATGTGGTTTTGTGTTAAAGGCGGTTTTGGGTTACAGGTGGTTTTGTGTTGAAGGTGATTTTGTGTTACAGGTGATTTTGTGTTAAAGGTGAATTTGTGTTAAATGTGGTTTTGTGTTAAAGGTGGTTTTGTGTCACAGGTGATTTTGTGATGGGTGATTTAAGATTAAGTTTATTTATTTAAAAACAGGGACAATGCACGTTAATAAACAAAATGTAAAATGTGCCATTAGGGCTTATTTTCATCTGTAGGCCTCAGGCAGGCTGATGGAAAAACATCAGAAGTCATGACATAATAGCAATATTCCTGTGAGGATGCGACTGACGTTGTTTCAGTGAGGGAAATGTGATCTTGGGGCCAGCCCTACAAACGCAAATGTCTGTGACTGACTGAGTGACTGAGTGAGTGAAATGCAAAAGTGTTCCAGTGCAGCTGAACTGCAAATTAGCCGATATGAACGTCATATGCACATGGAGTATCAGGCCAGCTGGGATGGTAATGCAAGTTGCCATGGTAACCAGTGTTTATGAATACAGAAATCACCCCTCTGGCTGTGGAAACACTGACAGCAAATCTTATGAATCATTTCGGTTATATTTTTATTTCTGAGATTAGCTCCAACTGTAGTCTCATTTATCCCATTTAAACTATGTTATTTATTTTTATGTTATTTTAGCAAATCCGAAGGAACGTGCTATTAAATTAACAATTCAATCAAAATGTACAACTTTAAACAGCATGTGAAAGACAAATAGGCTATATAGGTCTTATTTCATGTGACACAAAGAGTTTAAGAACCACCAGCCCTCCATTAACCCACAGATACCCATTTAAAACCAGCATTGCTGGAACATGAATACCCATTTAAAACCAGCATTACTAGAACATAAATACCCATTTAAAACCAGCATTACTAGCACATGAATACCCATTTAAAACCAGCATTGCTGGAACATGGATACACACTTAAAACCAGCATTGCGGGAACATGAATACACACTTAAAACCAGCATTGCTGGAGCATGAATGCACATTTAAAACCAGCATTGCTGGAACATGAATACCCATTTAAAACCAGTATTACTGGAACATGAATACCCATTTAAAACCAGCATTACTGGAACATGAATACCCATTCACTAGAACATGAATACCCATTTAAAACCAGCATTGCTGGAACATGGATACACACTTAAAACCAGCATTGCTGGAACATGAATACACATTTAAAATCAGCATTACTGGAACAGAAATACCCATTTAAAACCAGCATAGAACCAATCCCAGCATGTATTGGACAAGAGGTCAGAATACATCCTGGACAGGCTGCCAATTCATCACAGGGCACACACACCATTCACTGTCCATTCACTCACACACTCATACCTATTCCACTGTGCCACCCGAGCCTACAGCAGGGATACTCAGATCTGCCCCAGGGCTGGGACTGCTGATGGTTTTCAGGGCTGGGACTGTTGATGGTTTTCAGGGCTGGGACTGCAGATGGTTTTCAGGGCTGGTACTGCTGATGGGTTTCTTTTCCACCTGATAGTTAATTAATTGATTACAGGAACTGATTGAGCAGAGATTGAACTCGCCTCTTGTCCCAGGTCTAAATCAGTCCTGATTAGAGGGGAGGAATGAAAACCAGCAGCACTGCTGGCCAGGTTAGAGTGGCCCTGACCTGTAGACCCCAGACCCACCTGGCAGGTTAGAGTGGTCCTGACCTGTAGACCCCAGACCCACCTGGCACGTTAGAGTGGCCCCCTGACCTGTAGACCCCAGACCCACCTGGCAGGTTAGAGTGGTCCTGACCTGTAGACTCCAGACCCACCTGGCAGGTTAGAGTGGCCCTGACCTGTAGACCCCAGACCCACCTGGCAGGTTAGAGTGGCCCTGACCTGTAGACCCCAGACCCACCTGGCAGGTTAGAGTGGCCCTGACCTGTAGACCCCAGACCCACCTGGCAGATTAGAGTGGTCCTGACCTGTAGACCCCAGACCCACCTGGCAGATTAGAGTGGTCCTGACCTGTAGACCCCAGACCCACCTGGCAGGTTAGAGTGGCCCTGACCTGTAGACCCCAGACCCACCTGGCAGGTTAGAGTGGCCCCTGACCTGTAGACTCCAGACCCACCTGGCAGGTTAGAGTGGCCCTGACCTGTAGACCCCAGACCCACCTGGCAGATTAGAGTGGCCCTGACCTGTAGACCCCAGACCCACCTGGCAGGTTAGAGTGGCCCTGACCTGTAGACCCCAGACCCACCTGGCAGATTAGAGTGGTCCTGACCTGTAGATCCCAGACCCACCTGGCAGGTTAGAGTGGCCCTGACCTGTAGACCCCAGACCCACCTGGCAGGTTAGAGTGGCCCCTGACCTGTAGACCCCAGACCCACCTGGCAGATTAGAGTGGTCCTGACCTGTAGACCCCAGACCCACCTGGCAGATTAGAGTGGTCCTGACCTGTAGACCCCAGACCCACCTGGCAGGTTAGAGTGGCCCTGACCTGTAGACCCCCGACCCACCTGTCTGATGGCTGTCTCTGGCATGTGAAACATCACGTGATCACATCAACGTCTAATCAACTCTGAGAGAATCCATTTAATAAACTCTGCCAGAGTAAAACTAGCACTGAGCATTTTACTCTGCACAGCTGTAGTAAAGACAAGGGACACCAAGCAGGGTGTTCCTGTGAGAGAGCATGAACGTGCATGTGTGTGCATGTGCAGGGGTGATTGAGCATGCGTGTGCGAGCGTGTATGTGCATGTCTGTGCATGCCTGTATGAGCGTGCACATACATGCACGTGCATGTGCATACATCTATGCAATAAATAATTTTAGTGTTATTAGATATTTTTCAAGTATGTTATTAGACTGGTGAGTTGTAAGATGTTTTCACAGTGTGTTATGAGACATTTTCATAATCTGTTAGCAGATGCGACGCTATGAGAGGCTTTTTTAAATGGCCTGTGCTGCTGATTGACTCTGACGATGCTCTTTGCTGGTCTTCATGTGGCCGTTGCAGTCCTGCGTAGGGTGCTGTCGCTGACTGGAGAGGCGCTGAGGGTGATTACGAAGGCTTTGCTTCTATCCTTAGCCTGGCAAGCAGCTGATTAGTGGCAGGAGAGCTTCTGAACTCACAGCTAACTAGCCTGCTGTCACTTCCGCTGTATGGAACAAACACTGTGTGTGTGAGGACCTTTCCCCAAAAAGAGAAATTCTATAGGGGGTGACCTCATCATCTGGATCATGTTCCCAGACAGAGTGAGTATGTGATGTATGTAAGTGTGTGTGTGTATTTTTCTGAGTGAGTATGTGTGCGTGTGTGTGTGTGTGAGTGCATGTGCATGTGTGTGTGTGTGTGTTCATAGTGGCAGGACTCAGTGTGTGTGACAGTGTTAATATGTACATACAGGTCCCTGTATTCTGAGGAATATTTACACACCTGTAAATATCACGCTGTGTGCTTGAGCTGTGCATATTTATAAAGATAAATACTCTCCCAGAATTATGGGCTATCTGAATGCTTTTGAATGTAGTTTATTTATATGTATAAAAGATAAGAAAATTAAATGAAATTTAAATGAAATAATGCCTTTTTATTGCATTGTAATGGCTTATCTTAATATATGCCCAACAAGGCCTAAGAACCGGACATGCAATCTGCAGTCTGCATGCAGGACTGTTTAAACCCTGTGTGGTGAGGCCTGGTTTTATACCGTTAAGTCTGGTTGGGTCAGGTTAGCCCTGGTTTGGCCTGGTTAGGTCTGGTTAAGCTTGGTTAGGTCTGTTTAGGTCATGTTCGGCCTGAATAGGCATGGTTAGGTCAGGGTAAGCATGGTTAGGTCTGGTTAGGCCCAGTTAGGTCTGTTTAGGCATGGTTAGGCCTGGTTAAGCTTGGTTAGGTCTGGTTAGGCTCAGTTAGGTCTGTTTATGCAAGGTTAGGTCAGGGTAGGCATGGTTAGGTCTGTTTAGGTCATGTTCGGCCTGGTTAGGTATGGTTAGGCCAGGGTAGGCATGGTTAGGTCTGTTTAGGTCATGTTCGGCCTGGTTAGGCATGGTTAGGCCAGGGTAGGCATGGTTAGGTCTGTTTAGGTCATGTTCGGCCTGGTTAGGCATGGTTAGGTCAGGGTAGTCATGGTTAGGTCTGGATGGCTGCATCTATATCACCTGGTACTTGTTGGTATCTTTATCTATGGTCTCTCCTCTACTTTCATCTTGTACAGAAGTTAATAGCTGACTGTGCCGATAATGTTAATCATATAGTAGTTAGATAACATAGTGAAAGCTAATAAACAGATTATTGCTAAGATGGTAAGTGGGAAATATGGTAGTCATGTGGCATAAGAGTGTATAAAGTATAAGATTTGTTGTTTTAATACATTTATGAAGTGAATCAATGACAGGATTGCCTGAAGATTTTTCAGAATAGAATGTGTCTCACTTGCTGGGTGAAAGCTCTGGTCTTTATGAGTAAGACAGACTGAATAACTGACTTAATGGCATATGTGTTGTAAAAACAAAAATCTGTGAGAGATGAGAGCAGGTGGAAAACTTGGGGACTGACTGTTTCCTGAAGTCGCAGATGCAGCCCTGAATGGGCCCCTGGCCGGTTTTGGCTGCCGTGGCAACCTTAAGGGAGATTAGGTTATCTAATAAGCTTTTGCTTCTGGGTCAGATGTGGGCTGCTGTGCTTCTTTAGCACCAGAAGGTGCGGGCGTCTCTCAGATGTTGCATTTATTGCACTGCTGCTCTACTTCGAACAAGGCACGGCTGTTTCCTGGGATATTTCTACCGTTTGTTTACTCTTCCAGGGTGACAGGGCGCTTTCTCCTGCTCCTGAAATAGCAGATCTTTGAACTCTTATTCTGAAGCTTGCTGTCCTACAGGGGAGCGTATTTATAGCTGTGCAGCTCTGAAGATGCTAAAACCCAACCTGCTTCACACCTCTGTGTGCACATCCTCTCTGCTCTCTTACCCTCTTCTCTACCCACAGTAAACATGTCTGGTATGTCTCAGCTACTGCACTCACAAATTATTTACTTTCGTTGAAACAGAAAATGCTGTTTTGTGATGGCAGACCTAAACAGAGAATAACAGTGACCAAAGAAAACAGAATGATTTATATAAAAACAATACTGGGAAACTAGTTCATCCATTTCTAAATATGCGATGCTCATTAAATGGCCTGCAATGCCGCCAAAACACTGCTAAGATGAAGGAAGGAGAAATTAATCAGCATAATACTGTATATGATCATACCAGTGCATTATGGGATAAGCTGTGTAAGAACCATAGACTGTAAAAAAAATATATATAGACCAAGTCACTGTGATGCCACCCATTGACTCTCCACAGGCTTGGTGAAAACTGCTTTGAAGCCTGGGACGTGTAGTTTGTGGGTGCTGCCAGGTTATACAAATTGCAGCTAAAGACTGCGCAGTGGGGAAAAGGAGGACCCTTATATGGGCATAAAGCCCAGTCATCCACTAAGTGCCTGAGGCACTGAGACTATTACAGTATTGTCCAAATAACACCATGACTTAACAAATCACCACATGTGGAGACATTAGAAGAAGAAAAAAACAGATATTGTGACTACATTTTCTTGTGGGAAAACAATGATTGACTTTGTATTTTGACCGTATTGTTACCATTAACTTGCTCTAAAATGAGTGCCTGAAACACCAACCACACTGGTACTAGTGAGCAGTGTCTTTCAACATGACCAGGAAGTGAGTTTCCAAAACGCAGTATGGTTTTGGCTGCTTGGTAAGAACACAGAAATGCATTTTGGGATATGCAGTTTTAAAAAGGACAGCAATACTAAAGAACACAGCTGTGCATTGTGGGATATGCAGTGTTAAAGACAAATCATTATAGCATATCAATAATACACATATTTTAAAGTGTACTTCGGTTATTTCCTCTTGTACCTACAGACAGCCAAGATAGTTACTAACTATTACTGTGTTATTAACCTGTGTTTCCTGGCTCTGTTTTAGGGTGCAGTGAGAGTCCAGGATGCAGACAGGTCCTCCAGGTTCCTCTCTCAACGAAACCCCGCCCAGGTATGACACGCCCCCGGCCCCTCTGAAGCACACCCCCCATGTGACCTCCAGCAGCCCGGCCAAGAGGATCACCTTCTTCAAAAGCGGCGACGCCCAGTTTGGGGGTGTGAGGATGGCCATCCACCGGCGTAGTTTTAAGTGCTTCGACGCGCTGCTGGACGACCTGTCTCGGAAGGTCCCGCTGCCGTTTGGGGTGCGCACCATCACCACTCCGCGCGGGACGCACCGAATCCGCCAGCTGGACCAGCTGCAGGACGGCGGCTGCTACCTGTGCTCCGACCGCCACTGCGCCAAGCCCATCGACATAGAGGCTGCTGGGAAGGGCCCCGCCATCTGGCACCACAGCAGGCCTCCCAGCGGCCGCAGGAAGCCCTCCCGGCCAGAGGAGGCGCCGGCGCGCCCTGCCAGCCGCTACCCCCGCCACCCCAAGCGCATCGTCCTGGTGAAGAACACGGACCCCGCTGTGCGGCGCTCCGTCATCGTCAGCCGCCATTCCACCCGCACCCTCCGCACCTTCATGGAGGAGGTCTCCGAGCTCATGAACTGCCACATCCGCAAACTCTACACACTGGATGGGCACAAGGTCAGGGGCCCTCACCTTTACCCTTTCACCTTTACCCTCTCACCTTTCACTTTTACCCTCTCACTTTTCACCTTTACCCTATCCCTATCACCTTTCACCTTTACCCTCTTACCTTTACCCTCTCACCTTTACCCTTTCACTTTTATCCTCTCACCTTTCCCCTTTACCCTCTCACCTTTCACTTTTACCCTCTCATCTTTCACCTTTACCCTATCCCTATCACCTTTCACCTTTACCCTCTTACCTTTACCCTCTCACCTTTACCCTTTCACTTTTATCCTCTCACCTTTACCCTTTACCCTCTCACCTTTCACTTTTACCCTCTCATCTTTCACCTTTACCTATGTATGCTGTAGTCAGGTTACAGTCCATCAGCAAACTTACTTGAAATGTGTCAAGACTGAACAACGTTATCATATGATCAGTGTCGATCTTACAAGGCACCTTCCCAGACAAATGTCAGCCCTACTCATTTCTCTCCCTGTTAAACTTTGCATTTGCTGGCAGACATTCTTGTGCTTTGAAGTTACTTGCTATTTTGGGCCTGCTTGTTGGCAGCTAAGTGAGCTAGCTAGTTATTTTTTTCTATTCTCTCACAGGTCTCTGATTAGTTTTTGTATTATAGCAGAAATACAGTTATATCAGACTCGGCTATTCAGAGGACCTATGAGAGATTAGAACTGTCTCCAGGCACCCATCCATGTTCCATAACGTTGTCCAGGCAGCAAACCTGTCAGTGCATCTTGTGTAATACAGTTCATAATTGATCAACCTGTTAAAATTTCAGAAACTGTCATTGATTATTCAATTAATTAATCCTATTCATTAGTCATGCTAAAATGCCTTATGAGACTCCTCCATTTGAGAGTCTGAGCTTAGAATCCATTTTCATTTTTCATGGAGCATTCTCCATGCTGTGTGTATGTGAGTGTGTGTGTGTGTGTGTGTGTATGTGAATGTATGTGTCTGTGTGTGAGTGTGTGTGTGTGTGTGTGTGCACTCTAACAGTGTGTGTGTGTGTGTGAGTGTGTGTGTGTGTGTGTGTGTGTGTGTGTGTGTGTGTGTGTGTGTGCACTCTAACGGTGCGTGTGTGTGTGTCTGTGTGTGTATGTGTCTGTGTGTGTGTGTGTGTTTCAGACTGAAAGTGTACAGGGCCTGATGCAGTGTCACAGTGTGCTGCTGTTTGTGTGTGTGTGTGTCCTCCATACTACCCGAAAGCAGTGTTGTTTTAGTTTGAGTTGAACGTCTGGTTCATGGCTTAGTTAAAGTCACAGAAAGGTTTATATCAGGAAATGCAGAATATTGATTTAAAATCACCTTTTTTAAAACCTTTGATTTTGAGCTGTCATCAGTGGAAACATTTAATCAAATTAGGATTCAGTAATATATTATATATTAATATATAATATGGCATATATTAGTCATCCCTACTTGAACAAAATGTTTTTCTTTTAAGCAATTGGGTTCCTCCTTTTTCTTAGTCAGCTTATCAGGATTCTGCGTGTAGTGCAGGTAGGCCAGGTATGTGTGACATGAAGCTAATCCTGGCAGGTTATGTCACCTGCTGAGGCAAGGAAGAGAGTGATCTCAGCTGAGACTTTGATTTAAATCCATCCACTGAACTCTGACCCTGAATTATATAAGTATCTTTTCGTCAGTACTTTTATAATTATTATACAGTACTCTTGCCCACTGTTGTGTGAATATGAAACAGCAACCCTTGTTTAAATGTGTTGCTCTGTTACAGAGAAAGCGATTTTTGATTATTAATGTCTTAAGAGTCTAGAGTTTCACCCATTTATTTTCCTGATATCCCTGAATTTAGAGATTTATGAATGTCTCAGGAATTGTTTCAATATTTATCTGTTTTACTACATGTTTTAAAAAATCATAATCGTAAAAATGTAATATGTTGGGGCTGCCTGGGTAGTGTAGAGATATAAGCACTCGCCTACCACCACAGAGGTTCAATCCCCGGCAGCAGTACTTCCAGCTTGGTCAGATGTTCCTACGAACACAATTGGCAGTGTTCGCGGGTGGGAAGCCGGTGAGGGTATGAGTCCTGATCGTTGCATTAGCAAATCCTACTGGTTGGTCAGGGTGGCTGTTCAGCAGGGAGGGGATCTGGGGGACATAGCATGAACCTCCGCACGCGTTACGCTCTCCCAGTGAAACTCCTCGCTGTCAGGTGAAAATAAGCAGCTGGCGACTCCACATGTATCGGAGGCTGGCATGTGGTAGTCTACACCCTCCCCAGACCAACAGAGGATAGTGCATTGACCAGAACTGTGATACACATGGGGGAATTGGTATAACAACTAAATTGGGGAGAAAATGGGAGAAAATTGCAAAAAAAAACAATGTAATATGTTATGTTATATGTTTGTGAATATTCCAAGCCTTTTCTCATTGGCAGACAAATCCTACTTAGTTATCATTGGGCATTATGTGTGTGTCTGCATGCGTGTGTGTGTGCGTGTGACCTCTAATGGGGTGTACATGCATGTGTGTGTGCGTACTCTAACGGTATGTGTCTGTGTGTGTGTACATACTGTAACGGTGTGTGTTTGTGTGTGTGTGAGCATGTGTGCGTGTGTGTGTGTATACTCTAATGGTGTGTGTGTGTGTTTCAGATTGACAGTGTTCAGGGCCTGATGCAGTGCCCCAGTGTGCTGGTGTGTGTTGGGCAGGAACCCTTTCGCCCCCTGCTGGTGGAGAGTTTCCGGAAGAACTCAGATGAGAAGCTGCCTGGACTGAGAAACAGGTCACAGTCCAGCACCTTCAGCGAGGGCCAGGAAAGCAAGAAAAATGGTACATCAGATTACTTTATATTACAATGCAGCACAAGACCTTAACCGATGGAACAATTACATCAGGAGGGCATGATCGGAGTGAAGGGCAACACATTCTAACCACAATGGTCAGATTTAATTTATTCACATTCACCATAAATTCTTCTACAATGGTGAGGACTTGATTGACAGATGTGGTCATTGGAGGAATCCTACAGATTGACTAGTGGCAGTTAGAGTTGACATTTCAGTTCAGTTCTAATTTAGCCCAATGTTTAGACAGACTTTTGAAAATAGCTTTGAATAGCGTATCAGCCTATTAAAAATGTACAAGTGTGTATTTTTGTGCTTCATGTTGTTTTTATTTGAGAATGTCAAGCTAATTTTATCTCTCCTGTTTCTATAAATGGCTCAATCACAGTCAACTTTGGACTCGAGACCAAGAAAAGTATCATCCACCCCAGGTCGGATTCGAGCAACCGCTCAACCCGGTTTTCCCTGTCCTCTGAGAAATCCTACCCCAATGGGCTCAACGCATCTCCGGGCAACAGTGGCTGTGCTGGCACCTGCCCCCACACTAAGGGGAGCCTGACAAATGATGACATTGAAAAAAGAGTCATTGTCAACAAGGATGGCAGCCTGTCTGTGCATATGAGTGTGCGTTTCCGCCTCCTGAACGATGAGACGCTCCAGTGGTCCACAGAGATTAAGAAGTCTGCCGTTGGGACTGAGTGCTGTTTGGGGAAAGAGGAGGAGCCCAGCGGCCTCCAGCAGGGAAAAACCCAGGGCTTCTCAGAGCCGGAGTCCATTTCCGGCTGTGAAGTGGAGGACACTTACACCACAAAGCTGGAGCAGATGCTCCTGGAAGAGTCCCGCTGCCAAAACTGCTGCAATCACTGCCATGAGTATGACATCTGGAAGCACCCTCTCCACAGTGACCCGGACCCCTCCCGACCTGCCCGCTCCTCCAGCTCTAGCACCTCGTCCTGCAAAATTGTCTGCAAGAAGGCATCTGTGGCGAGCATACACACTGTGTCATGCTCTAGCGAGGAGTACACTGAGCGTGTGGTGGAAAAGGCCACTTGCATCCAACAAACAGCAGAGGACAGAGACACCAGGGTGGAGTTCTGCTCCGTCAGCCGCTGCTGTAGCCACAGTGAAATCTGTACTGCATCTCCTGGGCCCAGGGGAGGCCAAAAAAACAACACCAAATGTGACCAGGCCAGACCTGACAGCAGCAGTTCCATTTGCTCACACAAAGAGCAGATCAGCGTCAAGGTCAATGGGGTGATAGAGGATCGGCCGACATCTGCCATCAGTAACTCCTCCAAGGTGCTGGAAGCTCTCAGGGAAGACCAGGATGATGATGAAAATGATGAAGAAGAGGACCTCCCGCTTAGTGCATCCAGAGCATCTGTGAGGTCCTGTATGCAGCTTGCTGCAAATAATCAGAAGTTGCAGCCAGCAGGGACCCCAGAAGAAAACCCTGAAGTGTCAGCCATAGGCGCAAAGTTGAATTGCTCTACCAGTTCTGCTTCACCCATCATCCATCTCACACCCAGACCCCCCAGCAGGGAATCCAACTGCTCCGCCCACTCCTCACATCCCCGTAAGTCCAACAAGGCTGCCTCCCCAGAGCCAGACAGTCTCCCAAACGAAGCAGAGCAAGAGGATGATAATGAAAAAAGGAAGAAGAGTGGTGCATCGTCCAGACAGACCTCCAAGTGTCATGTCATGTGGATGTCAGCTTCCTCAGAGACTGAGGGAGCACAGGGGGACTGCAAAAGAGCCTTCAGTAGCAGAGCCTCTAGAGCATCCAAAACATCAGAGCACAGCTGCTGTATGAGAGTGTCCCCTACAGGACTGGAGGGCACAGGCCAAAGTGCCACTGGGGAGACAGAGGAAAGGTCCATCAGCAACACATCCACAGGCACACAGACCTCGAGTAGGTCCAGGAATGCACATGTGTGTCTGCACTGCAAAGGGTCCAATGGGACGGCTGGGACACAAGCATCGGAGATTCCTGCTCAAATAGATGTGGAGGAGATGGCAGAAGAGGCTGATCCCAGATCAGTAATTGCAGCATCTGCTGGGTCAAATGCATCAACCCGCTCTGTGAAGTCCAACAAATTTGAGCACACCACTGGAACAGAAACCCCAGCATCTAATGTCTCAGGAAACCCCCCCAAAGGCGATAATGAACAAGAGGAGCCAGAGCCTGGAGACAGAGCTGCCAGTGCTGGATCCATCAAATCCAGAGTTTCAGAACAATCTGGGAAGAGCCACAGGTCCGTGTGCAGTGCATGCAGTCGATCAGTCGCAGGGCTGATGGTGTCAGTGTGTCCTGCAGAGGGGGAGGCAGAAGGAAAATCCATTTCTGCTGAGTCAGGCAAAACAACTCCCTCTGCACAGTGCACGTCTGAGCATAATGCATCAGTGGCCAGATTGGCTAAATCAGAGGATACCAATGGACAAGTTTCAGAGGAAATAGCAGGTAGTGTAGCGAGGAGGGCCATCAGCAGCATGTCCGATAAATCACACACTTCAGAGAAATCCAAGAGCTCAGAGCTCACTGCATCAGAAAGAGCTGTAACTCAAAAGCCAGAAAGAGTGGCTGAGGATTGCAGGGAGAAAGAGGACCTGAATGGAAAACGACCAGATAGCACCATGTCTGCCAAGACAAATGTGTCAGCAAACTCAAAGCGGTCAAACGTGTCCCAGGGAAATTTGTCTGAAAGGGCTCTTACACCAGCGTCTGCAACAAGCCCGGGGGAAACTGTGGAAAGAGGAGCCAGTGGGATGTCCAAGTGCACAACACAATCATCTACCAGATCAAAAGCATCCACCAAGCCATCAGCTAAATTAGATAACACAGAAAGAGCCCCAAGTGCAACATCAGCTAAGTCAAACAGCTGTGCGATGTCCAGGAAATCAAATAAATCAGAGGGGCCTACTGCTGCTGCAGAACTGAATGGAGACATAGGACCCCTGAACCCTGAGACAAGGATAGCAAGTTCACTTTCTCTGAGCTCTAAAGCTTCAGTCAAGTCAGGGTCATCCAGCAAGCTAATCCACAATGGTTTCAAGGAAGCATCAGACAGAGCCTCAAGCCCTGCAGCACCAGGGTCAGAGCAGGAAGGGAATAACTGGGCAGGCAGCACCTTTTCTGTGCAAACCACAGCCCTGGAAGGTCACAGAAGTCCAGTAAGTGTCATTGTGTTGCTTCAGAGAGGGATGGAACACCAGCAGATGCAGAGAGGGTGGCCAGAGTAGTGTCAGTGAAATCTGCAAAATCACAGCACAGTGACTCTGAGAGGCTTGTAACTCCCACATCAATGGTGTCTATCTCCATTGGTGCGGTGGAAGAACAGGCTACTAGTGATGCAGAAGAGAGATTCAGGAGCACTATATCTGAAAACTCACTGGTCTCAGCTCGATCTATCAAGTCACAGGGCCAGTCAGAAAGGTCGACACCAGAAACAACTATTTTACCAATGGCATGTGAGACTGAAGGCTCTTCTCCACAAGCAGGTACACCAGCTTCAGCTACTTCAGGGATGGCTTCAGGTAGTGAGACAGAGGTAGCAAGTGTTAGTCTACAAGCACAAAAAACTCCAGAAAAAGTGAATCAGATCATTACTTGCATGTTCATAAGGACAGAACCTCCTCTGCCATGTCAAAAGCATCCAGAAAGAAATCCCCATCTAAACATTCCCGACCAGCAAGTAAGACTTCTTGGGCAGCTGAGAATGCTAGGAAATTTCCCAGTGAGGTGGAAAGAGAAGTGGATGCAGTGGCAGGTGAGGAGGTCTCCAGTGTTAGCTCCAGAAGTAGCAGGAGCAATGGTGTAGGTGAAGGCACAATGCCCAGGTCCATCTCCAAGGCTTCTGCACACTCAACAACCAGCAAGTCAACAACGAAAAATCACTGCATCACAGCAGCTGACAAGAGACCAAAAAGCAGTCAGTCCAATGCTTCCTCTCACTTGCAAGTGAAAGAGCAGCTTACAAAACCTGAGAGCATTAATGGGAGTGTTCAGTCAGTGAAGACAAAATCAAGTAAGAAAGTTCCAATAAATGATTTAAAAGTTGAGGAAGCCTCAGGCCAAACTCTGCCAGTTCTCAAGATCGCCTTAGTCCGAGTTTGCCAAAGCAAAGGTCTCACAGTCATAAAGGACCTGTCATGCTGCTGGGAAACTCTGGCGACAGTATCCTGTCTAACTCACTGTCTGCAGCAGATCTTCTGAGGAAAAACTGTAACTCTAGACAAGCTATGGGAAGGCCTAAGTCCACCGCTTCTGAAAGTTTGCATAACGGGGCTCCTGAAGTGATAGACTGTGGCAAGCATGAAAATAACTACAAAAGTGAGAAGAGCTGTAAATCAGGAACCCGGAAGGGCAGCAGTTCCTCTCGGCACAAGGTAGAAGATGAAATGTCAGAACTCGTGCCCTCAAGCTTACCAGACACCTCCCCTATAGAGGTAGTGAATGAGTGGCTGAAGAAGATACCATCAGACAACTCCATTTATGAAGTGGGAGACAACTTTGAGGAGTGCTGTGAGGGGAGAGAAGCTGTGGAGGGACAAAAGGAATCAGAAGACTTGACTAATGATGTAACTGGGGGTGATCAGGCATTTGAGGAGGGAAAGGAGCAGCAGATAAAAGCTGAGACTCCAGAGAAAATAAAGGACGAGATCTGTGCTCCAGAGGCAGCAGAACCAGAGCACCTAGACACCACTGACATGGCCCAGTCTCCTGAGTCAAAATGCCTCATAAGAGACAGCTTTACCAAGGGCTGCCACTCCTCTGTACAGGTGATGAAGGTACTACTGAGCTCCAAGCTGGACAGGTGTAACAGCCTGCCTGAAGTGTCCCCAGTATATGGGCGGAAAATCAGCTCCTCAGCTAAAGGGCTGCTGGACTGCCTGACTAAGCTGCAGCTGGTGGGCTCTGACCCGGCAGATGTGAAGGCCAAAAGTGACAAATACCAGGAGGTGATGGACATCCTGCAGTCGCTCTGGCTCTCTGACCCCCTAGACTGCAACCAGACCAGGCAGAAAAGTCAGCTGAAAGACCATAGCCCAGATGATGAGTGCAATCCTAGATCATCTTCAGGAGTGGATGTTAGCGGTAGCTCAGGAGAATCTGGGAAGAGCATGGGAACAGTTGATCAGGTACTGAAAGTGGGCATAGCGCAAGGCAGGATCACTCCAGTGTTCGAGCAGGATGCACCGCAGGAGCCCATTGCGTTCAGTGATGGAGAGGAGAACTCCCAGCAAGCCCTGGACAATGCATCTGACCCAGCCACCCCAGACATTGCCAGTCGAGTACAGGGCACCCCCGGGGGTGGAGAAACAGACACAGAGAAAGAGCAACAGGATGAAGAAGAGGGTCTGGCTTCAGAACAAACTATCAGGAGCAGCGAAAGCCCAAAGGATGTGATAGAAACACCCTCTTCATCAAACAAGTGTTCTGGAAATGACAGCAACCCAGAAAAATCCCCTGATGAAAAGGTCCCAATGGACACCAGCTCTGGGACGTCCACATCGGTCCAAAGAGCACAGGTGACCGAAAAGACCACCCAGGACCCTGATCCTGTTTGGGTGCTGAACCTGTTGCAAAAACTGGAGAAGCAGTTTATGTCCCACTATATGACAGCGATGGCAGAGTTTAAGGTGCGGTGGGATCTGGATGAGAGTGTGCTGCTTGACACTATGATAAATGAGCTCAAGGATGAAGTTCACATGAGGATACAGTCCAGTATCAGCTGGGAACTCAAGAAGATCCAGAGCCGGGCAGGGAGAGGCCCCAGGTCGTCCCTGCAGGCCATCACACGGGAGTCTACCCAGCAAACAGAGCAGCGGCGCCAGCGGCTCAGGGTCATGCGCAACAAGTCCATTTACTCATCCCTCTCCAGGAGCGAGGAAAACTTCACCGCTACAGCCACCGACTACAGCGACCAGCGCAGTGAGGATGACTTCTGTCCCTGTGACACCTGCATGAAGAAGAAAATGGCTGCCAGACCTATCCCACCTGAGTTTGTGAATCCTCCTCCACAGATGAAGGATTTTGATCTCCGGAAAATCCTGCAGAAGAAACAGGAGCCACTGGCTGGAAAGCAGGAGGCACTGGCTGGAAATAATGAGGAAGCTGAAAATCTTAAATTAGTGCTGGAGAAGTCAGAAGAGGAGAATGATGATGAAGAGCATTATTGCACAGTTAAAAAATCCAGTCGAGAGGAAGGACTAGCTCAAGAGGGGGAAGGGGAAAAGAAAGGTGTGGTTGAGCAGGAAGAGGAGACAGCTGAAGATGAAACAGAGGAAGGTGAGGAGGGTAGAGCAGAGGTGGGTGGAGCAGAGGAAGGGGGTGATGAAGCTGAGGACATTGAAGAGGCTGCAGAGGAAAAGGTGGATAAAGAAAGAGAGACAGATGCAGATGAAACAAGAGCAGATGAAGGTGAGGAAAAAGGTGAAGGAAAGAAAGTAGAAGACTCAAAGGCAGATGAGGAAGTAGAGGATGGAGGTGATGAAGGCTGTGCCACTGGTGACAGTAAAAATGAAGAAGTAGCTGAGAATGAGCTGAACGAGGAGGAAGAGGAAGATGAGGCAGATGATGCAAATAAGGAATTAGGCAACCAAGCAGATAATGATGAATCTGGCAGGACAGGCACAGAAAAGACTGAAGAGAAAAGGGAAACAGGGGGTGGAGACAGGCTGGAGGCAGACAGGGAGGGTTCCGGGCCTGAACCTGTAAACAAAAAGAGCAGGGGAGTGAGGAGGTGCAGGAGGAGAAGAAGCATGAGGACGAAGAGGAAAAACAAAGCAATCAAGAGGAAGACAAGAAGGAGAGGTGTGGAGAGGAAGCGGATACTATTGAGGAGACTGATGGGGAAGACAATATTAACTACTGTGGTGAGGAAGAAAAGGACTTTAAAAATCACCTGATGAGACAAATAACAAAGTCTTCTATGGAATCTCAGCAAGGATCTAGAGAAAACTCCATGGATTTAGAGACTGAGGGACAGACTGATGACATTAGAAGTTCCCATGGCAGCCCCAAAGCCAGAAGCAATCACATGTATCCAGCTTCCTCAGAAGAGGAGGTCAAAGATCCAGGATGCTCCAGCACAGAGGGACACAAAATGGCTGCCAAACTAGATGGCAATGCTGAAGGGAGACATGTGGTCAATCAGACATAAAATCCTTAAAATCCACAGAATCAAGGAAGCCAAAGAAGAGCGAACTTGACCTTTATTTATAGAGGTATAACATTAGTGTCGTAAAATAAATCTTAACTTTCAGCACTTTACTTTTTCATTCCCTGTTACTGTGAAGTCTAGGTATCTGTGTACAATCAAATATAATCATATTGCACCTGTGAACCCAACTTTATGAACCCAGGTTTATGAAAAAGGAGAATTCTTTGAAATATAAAAATATATGAAGGAGGCTTCCTATTATTGACACTAGTACACAAGTTTATGGAAGTGAAAGACAATATTTTTACTTCAAGAAGAAATTATGTATGGACTGTGTAGCTGATTCTTTTCTAATTATGAATGTGTCAAATGTATGCACTGGACAAAACATACTCACAGTTAAGTAAGCCTTAGCCCTACTGCATTTGACATCTAAGGAGCTGCAGATAACAGAGCATTGAGTAGCCAACAGTTTATTTATTTATTTATTTATTTATTTATTTATTTATTTATTTATTTTGCTTTCTTGCTTGTTTGTTTGTTTGAACATATTGGAACCGCAGTGTATTGCCATTTTAAAACAAATTTGTGAAAAGACTACTTGAGAATTTTAGAATCAGACCATTATTTATGTTCTGTTTTACAGGGACAGAATCTCAGGGAATGTTAAACAACCCTGTGCCCTACGTATGTCCTATGTCCTGTTTCCTAAATCCTATGTCATGTTTCCTGAGTCCTATGTCCTGTCCTGTGTCCTTTGTCTTGTTTCCCGTGTGCTATGTCCTGTCCTGTGTCCTATGTCTTGTGTCCTGGCCTTGTGTTGAGATTTCTCAAACGAGTGTCATTGAGAAATACACACATTCCACACAACCTGCCAGTATTTATTCCTTCTGGGACTGGGTATATGCTCCAGTGTTGCTTTGAATATGTCTTGTAATATTAACCTCCAAGCTGTTGCATATGATTATTTAATGAGTGTTTTCCTTTCGTCCCAAGTGTGAGAATAGAAGACCTTGCCTCTTTCACAGCCATATTGTCCTGAAGAAAACTCTTTTGCAAATAATTTTAAATGGTGAGCGGACTTCATGCACAACCATGACATCAATTCAACAAAAATATGATTTCCATTAACTTGTGTCACTTTAGGTTTGGTACGCCTGAAATACTATAATGCTCTACTAATGGAGTCAGTAAAGAGTTCACTTGGAATTTGAATGCTTTACAGTCTGTTCTGCCCATTGCACTGGATACCATTTTGAAAGTGTATTGCATACCATATATATCTATCTTAATTAGTTCCCACTTTATCAGTAATAAACTGTATTATAGTTATAGTCTCTCTCCATGCCCACAAGGTATGCTTGCCTCTAAGGTGAAGCCACATTAGCTCACACATTTGTGGAAGATTATCAGCTGAACTGCACTTGTACTTCCACGTAGTTAGTTGAATGAAAATATACCATTGAAGCACATGTTTTTATGGATGCTGTTTTATTCTTGTTTCATGATCTACTGAGTATTATTGGAGCTAGCAGTTGTTAAAATGCGTTCATTTGTCTTATTTGCCATCTTAAAATGCCTGCAAACTACTACATTATACTTTTTCTGGAATGGACTGAGGACTTGTCTAAAATTCTGGAAGGTTTCAAATTTTGCATATGTAATTATTTTCTTTGTTAAATAAAGTATATAAGTATTTAAACTATCATCAATTTTTTAAGCTAATTATTTCAATAACCAGATTATATTAATCAAAATATACAGGTAGCACAGTGTCATAATGGGAAGTGGGCTTGTCACTGTTCAGGTTTCAGGTTTCTGGTTTCTGGTTTCAGAAACTGTTTTTTGTAGCATGTTCCTCTATCAGGCCTTTAGTATGTCATTTTCATTAAGCACCTGTATGTAATTAATGAAACACATATTCACACAGTTACTGCAGCACAGAAAACACATATTCACACAGAGTTACTGTAGCACAGAAAACACATATTCACACAGAGTTACTGTAGCACTGAAAACACATATTCACACAGAGTTACTGTAGCACAGAAGACACATATTCACACAGAGTTACTGTAGCACTGAAAACACATATTCACACAGAGTTACTGCAGCACAGAAGAGCTGCATCCCAGAGGGAGAGGCTGAGAAACGGAACTCTCACACACCTGCACTGCCGGGTTCTCACTTTGAGAGTCCTCACTTTGATGTCTCTGTTAAGATCATCTTTGAGCGCTTTTTTATTTTATTTTGAAGCATAAGTTGGTGCTCTGGTGTATTTTGGTTTTGTGAGATCTGTGATAACATACATCAAACAGGAAGCTTGTGTGGGGAGGTACACAAGCAGCTTCCTGAGAAGGAACGCTAATGAAACCAAGAATGATCTTATTTTCAAAGTCTGGATTATTTAACTGAGGTAGCCATGCATTTTTAGAATGTTGCCCTGTTTTTCATTTATATATTTATTAATTATCAGAATATCCAACAGAAAGATAATGTTTTATTTAAAAAACCATATAGATATTTTTACTTCGTTAGCAGATATGGAGTAAGTCATAATGGATAGATATTAACCCAGTCTTCACTTAGTTATGCAGGTAAAGGTTTACCTGTGCAGGTGAGGAAATGCAACTGCACTACAGAAGTGTTCTATTTGGGGATTTAACCTTTGACCCTTTGTGTTCCAGAGTTTCCAGAGTGTAACAATCTGGCATAGTGTGTATAAATGACATCAAATGTTACAATTAAATCCAAAAATAGATGATAGCATTCATTAACTTTTACCGTAATTTTTATGGGCCATAAATGATATATTTTATTTGATATAATAAAATTCATTAGCAAGAGGTCATTCTTTATAAATTGTCAGTGTGGTGTAGGGAGAGAGTTGTTGAAAAGCTTCTTTTATATAATTAACATTTTTTTATAATTCATAAATTAATCATTTTTGTTGATATATAAACAATTTGTTTTGTTAATTTTAATTTTTAATTGATGTATTGGCACTACATGGCTCCTTTCTTCAGGAAACTAAAACTGTGCGTGCGGGTGAGCTCGCTGGAGAGAGAGAGTACAAGCGAGATACAGAGACCGCTCAGCCTTGCCTCAGTGACACAACGCGCTCTGTGGGATGTAACTGACATCTTCTCAAAGTAGACCGTTACACTCAAAACTAAGAACCAGGTATGTCTGTCATATTTCCTGATCATATCTTTGTTTATGGGACAGGACAAAAAACTGTGATCCATGCAGAAAGAGTAGATATTATGACAAATATGGATACATTTTTTGTTTGGTCTGGTTTAGTTAAATTGTTGAATCAATTGCACATAAAACAAAAGTGCTGGCTCAAGAAAGAGGACATCCGTGTACATAAATGATAAGTCAAGATTAAACAAGAGAAATCAATGTATTTGCACTCCGTATGAAAAAAAAATATGAGTGTGTGTGTATATATATATATATATATATATATATATACATGTGTGTGTGTGTGCGTGTGTATACGCTCACACACTTTAGGTCTCACACACATTAGGGCTGTTAATTTAATTTAGCGCATCAATTTAAAATGCTTAAGGTATTAATTTATTCTTTTCACTCTTTTTTTGTCATAATTCTAAGAGTCTTTGAACGGAGACTTACATTTTATACATTTTTGTTATTTTCCATGCCTGATATTTGAATAACACACATACCATATGCTGTATATGGTGAGCCAGAGGTAGAAAACTCATTTATCCATGTGCCAGTCAGCTGGGATACCAAGCAACTAAATTACTGGTCGTTCTGTACTGGGATACTGCAACATGCATGCGTGCGTACTGTATGTCCCATTTTGTTACTAACTTACTGCATCCCTTATCTTTGACCTGCAGAATATTATATTAAATATAATTCAATAACAGTTTTTAATTTTTTAAATTTGATAAAATCTGGACCAAGTTAAAATCGATTAGACATATTAAATGGCATCTGTTTCATTTTGTGAACACTTGATATAAAACAGATTTTAATTAACTTGCTCTACACTGTTCATAGCGCGTGATCGGGGCACTTCCCAGAGTCCCAGAGTGAGAATCGGCTGGCTCACAGCTTAGCTGGATAACCTTATCCAAACAGGATACCAGAAAAGCAACATTTAATTCTGTCTTAAAGTTACTAGCTAGCAAAATACAATATCTTAAAAGCACTGCCTCCATATCAAGCCATTAGTTAAGATAATCTGGGGAGTAGTGTATTAAAAATATTAATGCAATAGGACTTCTTTAAAATAGTTAATATTAATATAATATTAATGCAGTTGATTTCCTAATTATAATGGTACTACTTTTTGGTATATAAAAGGAAGGTCACATATAGTTGTATGTAGTTATAATGTAAAGGTATGATGTAGGCCACCATATCGTTGTTTTATTTACCAACATTTTTTATCATAATATTAATGCAGTAAGATTTATTTAGTATAATTATAATCATTTTTCATATATAAAAGGAAGGTCACATATAGTTGTATGTAGTTATAAATGATGTAAAACAACAATGTAAAAAAAAGTTTTTTGTTCTGACCATTTATTACCTGGTGTCCCATTGTTTTAGAGAAAGTCCTTAAAAAAGGTACATTTCTGTGAATTTGAAGCTTTTTATATTGCTAATAATTATTTTGTCTTCCACAAAAAGCACATTTCTCTGAAAATTACTTAATACCCTTTGATAAAAAGTAAAATTAAAACTACTACAATGCAACAGTTTCAACGTAACTAGTCTCTGATTCTTTATAATTTAATTTGCATCAATCTCCCAAAACCTTTAAATCTCCTTTAATTTGTGTGATATTAGAGTAATCTATTGTTTTGAGACATTTTTATAAAACACTGTAGAAGCCTAAAAACCATTCTCACAGGCCAAACACTCGCACATGGTGGGGGTACACTGATCGCCCCCAAATTAGCTGGCTAGTGTGAGGCATAAGAATGAGTTTCCATCAGACTAAGCTCCGTCTGGCTCTTACTGTTACCAACTCTTACTGTTACTGAAATATTCACAAAAGGAATTAATTCCCACAAGGCCATGTGGACAGAGGCAACACATTACTTAACATAGGTATCAAACATATTACTGTGATTTCACATGTATTTCTAAAAATTGGGGAAATAATGTAAAAAAAAAAATGTTTTTTTTAAATTATGTAAAAAAATACTATTTTTTATTTTTGTCATTTATTATTTTTGTCATAAAATCTAAAAGGGTACTATGTGGTTAAGGAACAAAAAATATCTAGTTCATAGGTTTAAAAAAAAAACTAATTCCATATAAATTGTATTTGTATTATTTATCTATTATTAATAAATAATTAAATTAATTAAAATAATATAAACGTGAACTTGTTTTTGCTTTGACTTGCATTTGAACATGTGTACTAATGCACAGTAGATATGAACAATTCAATCTATTCACACGTCAGAATCGGCCTACAAGGTAAAAATGATTTAACAAAATATTTAAACAATTAGTATAGCGCAATTAAATCATGTGTACGAAATGGCCAGAATTTCCCAGTGTAATTAGCATTACATATTTATAACGTATAATACAGGCCTCTGTTGTATATATGTATTTAAAGAGTCTTGGCTTTGCATATACATATATACAGTTGTAGGAGATTAATACTTTAACATAAAATCAGTTTCTACAGCTGCATACTTAATACAGCATTCCAGTCAAATATCTTCACTGAAGTCACACTTTCCGAGAAGTGCAAATTGAAATTTGAATTTAATTTTAAAGTGCTTTTAATAAAGAGCCTGTCCTTTAGTGCACGGAACACAGAAGCTGTGACCGAATATTGCGCACTCTCAGAAATAAAGGAACAGTGGATCTACATTTTTGTTCTATGAGGAACACATTTCCTAAATGTATTCTGAAAGTACAATAATGTTCTATTTTGGTACTAGTAAGTACCTTTTGAATGTGAATTCCAAAACACTTAATTGTGCTCATGCGGAACCTGTACATGGATCAGGAGGCAGTCGTTAGAACAGATAATGGTAATACCGAGTGGTTCTAAACTGGAAAAGGTGTGTGACAAGGTTGTACACTTTCACCCTACTTATTCAATTTGTATGCCAAACAAATCAATCGAGAAGCTGGACTGTACGAAAAAGAACGTGGCAACAGAACTGGTGGAAGACTCATTAATAACCGATATGCAGATGATACGACTTTGCTTGCCGGAAACGAAGAAGACTTGAAGTACTTGCTAACGAAGATCAAAGATTGTAGTCAGCAATACGGACTACATCTGAATGTGAAGAAGACAAAGATTCTTACAAATGGACCAATAAACAACGTCACGATAAATGGAGAAGAAATTGAAGTCGTCAATGATTTCATTCTACTTGGATCAACATTCAATGTCAAGGGAAGTAGCAACCAAAAAATCAAAGGATGTATTGCACTGGGAAAATCTGCCGCCAAAGACCTGTCTAAAGTTTTCAGAAGTAAAGATATCACTTTGAAAACAAAGGTGAATCTGACTCACACCATGGTCTTTTCAATCGTTTGTGAAAGCTGGACATTAAAAAAGGATGACAGAAGAAGAATTGATGCATTCGAATTGTGGTGCAGGCGAAGAATACTGAAAATACCATGGACTGCCAGAAGAACAAACAAATCAGAAATACAGCCAAAATGTTCCTTAGAGGCGAAGATGATGAGGCTTAGACTCTCATACTTTGGGCACATTGTCAGAAAAGACCTATCGCGTGAAAAGGGCATCATGTTTGGTAAAGTCGAGGGCCAACGGAAAAGAGGGAAACCTTCAATTCGATGGATTGATACAATTGCCGCAGCAATGGACGCAAACGTTAGAATGGTCAGGCAAGACCGGGCAACATTTTGCTCTGTTATACATAGGGTCGCCATGAGGCACAAACGACTCGACGGCAACTAGCTAGCTAACTAAAGTACCACAAAGGCACAAATGAATAATGCTAATGAATTAATAAGAGTTCCACCTCATTGACAAGCATGTGTGCCTTTTTACGTACATTTTTATTTCTTTTTTCACTTTTCTGAACATGTCAATTACAACTCATTTTTCTCAGAGAAATCCAATTTTATGTGTGTTAATTCCAATCGGTACACAAACTGTTTTTAAAAACAGGTACAACTGATCTACTATGTGAAAGTAGTGTTTCCCCGTATAGTCGGCCTGCTGATCTACTGTGTGAAAGTAATGCTTTTCCCGTATAGTAGGCCTGCTGATCTACTGTGTGAAAGCAGTGTTTTCCCTGTATAGTAGGCCTGCTGATCTACTGCGTGAAAGTAGTGTTTTTCCCGTATAGTCGGCCTGCTGATCTACTGTGTGAAAGTAGTGTTTTTCCCGTATAGTCGGCCTGCTGATCTACTGTGTGAAAGTGGTGTTTTCCCCACATAGTAGGCCTGCTGATCAACTATGTGAAGTAGTGTTTCCCCGTATAGTAGGCCTGCTGATCTACTGTGTGAAAGTAGTGTTTTCCCCGTACAGTAGGCCTGCTGATCTACTGTGTGAAGTAGTGTTTCCCCGTATAGTAGGCCTGCTGATCTACTGTGTGAAGTAGTGTTTTCCCCGTATCGTAGGCCTGCTGATCTACTGTGTGAAAGTGGTGTTTTCCCCATATAGTAGGCCTGCTGATCTACTGTGTGAAAGTAGTGTTTTCCCTGTATAGTAGGCCTGCTGATCTACTGTGTGAAGTAGTGTTTTCCCCATATAGTAGGCCTGCTGATCTACTGTGTGAAAATGGTGTTTTCCCTGCATAGTAGGCCTGCTGATCTACTGTGTGAAAGTAGCGTTTTCCCCGTATAGTAGGCCTGCTGATCTACTGTGTGAAAGTGGTGTTTTCCCCGCATAGTAGGCCTGCTGATCTACTGTGTGAAAGTAGAGTTTTCCCCGTATAGTTGGTCAGCCGGCTACGGCGGCAGATGGGAGCAAGTCAAGTTGACGCATGAGCAAAAGAGCGTAGATTTATTTCCGGACCCGGCAGCCGTCGATGCCTACAGTCCCTGGCAACTGCACGCCCCTCATTACATTACAGTGCAGTTTATGACATACCCGAGACATGCCCTGATCTGCTGATAATGGTTTTCTGTCTGAAGGGCATTTGCACTGAAATGGGCTCATTACACAGCGCCCTGAGACTCCTCAGAGATTCAAAACACTCGCCGGAGAAGCAACAAGCAGGGGATCCTGACCATGCCCCCCTAAATGGCCCAACCACTGTAAGTACCCACTGACTCCACCCCCCAAAACAGCTCATCCACCATCCATACCAAACCGACCCACCCCACTTAAAAGCCCACCCACAATAAATACCAACTGACTTCACCCCCAAAATGGCCCACCCATGACAAGCTGTTAAAACTTTAGTTACTTCCAAAACAAATGATTCATCATTTTTTATATTTAAATTTATAAATTTATATTTTCATTTTTAATTCATTTTATAAAGCATTTACAAATTTGTTGGATATCAGCCTTTGAAAGAGTGATTACAGAACGGCTATACTGATGTTTGATTGATAGTGTCAGTTAACATGGATGTCGAGCTTATTTGTGTTTTATTCTCATTTTTTCAGGCATTTCCACAGGATAGACTGGGTCCTCCATCCACAGGTATTACAGACTGAATGGTCAAAGGTCAAGTTGGATAGGTGTGATAGAAACATCCTGTTTCTTAATGAAGAGGACAAATTAGTAAATATTTGTGAAATTATAGATGTTTCTGATTTTAAAAATGATCATGCATTTATTTCCTTGTTTAAAATAGTATATTTTTGTTTGATTTCAGAGAAAGACATTGTCCTGGCTCAGTATGATTTCAAACCAATGAATGACCATGACCTTGCATTTAAACAGGGGGACAAACTGAAAATAATTAGTGAGTAAGTATGACTTCCTTCTCATCACACAGCGTCCACACATTCACCACACGCATAAATGTAACATAGCTAGTATGTTTTTAAAAAGTATATTATTGTGGCTATTGCAGATCTAAATTAGATTTGTCACTCTTTCGTTGTACTGTTTGCTAGTTTGAATGAGGTAAGTTTCTGTCATTGATTTAGAAGAACATAGTTACATGATGGATTTGAAGATTAGAATTCAGGTTATTGGTGGCTGGCTAATTTCTGGGTAACTGTGATAGGTTGTTTTGTTTTAAAGGAAAGGGGATTGGTGGCTGGCTAATTCCTGGGTAGCTGTGATAGGTTGTTATGTTTTAAAGGAAAGGGGATTGGTGGCTGGCTAAGTCCTGGGTAGCTGTGATAGGTTGTTATGTTTTTAAAGAAAGGCGATTAGTGGCTGGCTAATTCCTGTGTAGCTGTGATAGGTTGTTATATTTTTAAGGAAAGGTGATTGGTGGCTGGCTAATTCCTGGGTAGCTGTGATAGGTTGTTATGTTTTAAAGGAAAGGGGATTGGTGGCTGGCTAAGTCCCTGGTCAGTGGAGAGGAGGGGTACATTCCTCGTATGTATGTGGCCAGGATGCACACCCTGGAGGTGGAAAGGTAAGCACACACCTCGCCCCTCAGAATCATTCACCTTTTCTTTTTAAAGTCTATTACAATCTGCATCATTTCTGATTAGCCAATACCCAGGTCCAACAGAAAAATCATGATTCATGACATTACAGATGTTTTATTTTCTGTGTGTATGATGTGTGTGTGTGCGTGTGGGTCTGTGCATGTTTTCCAGATGGTTCTTTGAAAATCTGAGCCGGAAGGAGACAGAGCGTTTGCTCCTAGCTCCTGGGAACAAACCTGGAGCTTTCCTCATCAGGGAGAGCGAGACCAGCAAAGGTGAGCATGAGCTAACTGAGCATGAGTATGAGATTAAACCAAGAATGAGATTAAACTTGGTATGAGATTAAACTGCACGTGTGTTTATTAAACTGAGCATGAGATTAAACCAAGAATGAGATTTAACTGGGTATGAGATTAAATTGAGATCTAACCATATGATAATGATGGTGGTGAAGATGATGATGATGATGATGATGATGGTGGTGTTGATGATAATGATGACAGTGGTGGTGGTGGTGAAATGGCCTGTATTGCAGGAGCATTCTCTCTGTCTGTCAGAGACGTTTTGCCAGATCGCAGGAACGTTGTGAAACATTACAAAATCCGCTGTCTGGACACCGGCGGCTACTACATCTCTCCTAAGACCAGTTTCCCCTCCCTTCAGGACCTGGTCAAGCACTACTCACGTAAGACTGCCAGAACATGCTCGCTGCTCGTGGGTTTGGGGGTGTTTCTATCTCTCTCTCTCTCTGATCGGGGTCTTGGGGTGTTTATCTCTGATTGGGGGTTCAGGGGTGTCTCTCTGATCGGGGTTTGGGGGTGTCTCTATCTCTCTCTCTCTCTCTCTCTGATCGGGGTCTTGGGGTGTTTCTCTCTGATTGGGGGTTTGGGTGTGTCTCTCTAATTGGGGGTTCAGGGGTGTCTCTCTGATCGGGGTTTGGGGGTGTCTCTATCTCTCTCTCTCTCTCTCTCTGATCGGGGTCTTGGGGTGTTTCTCTCTGATTGGGGGTTTGGGGGTGTCTCTCTAATTGGGGGTTCAGGGGTGTCTCTCTGATCGGGGTCTTGGGGTGTTTCTCTCTGATTGGGGGTTTGGGGGTGTCTCTCTTTTCAGAGTTTGGGGTTGTCTCTATGATCAGGGTTTGGGGGTGTCTCTATCAGAGTTTGGGCTATCAGAGTTTGGGCATGTCTCTGATTGGGGGTTTGGGGGTGTCTTTCAGACTGGGGGTTTGGGGGTGTCTCTGATCAGGGTTTGGGGTCTCTGATTGGGGTTTGGGGGTGTCTCTCTGATTGGGGGTTTGGGGGTGTCTCTCTAATTGGGGTTTGGGGTGTCTTTCTGATTTGGGGTTTGGGGGTGTCTCTGATCGGGGTTTGAGGGTGTCTCTCTGATCGGGGTTTGGGGGTGTCTCTCAGATTGGGGGTTTGGGGGTGTCTCTCTGATCGGGATTTGGGGTGTCTTTCTGATTTGGGGTTTGGGGGTGTCTTTCTCTCAGGAGTAGCTGATGGGCTGTGTCAGAGGCTAGCTTCTCCTTGTAAAGCTCAGAAGCCGCAGAATCCGTGGGCCCAGGACACCTGGGAGATTCCCAGGGAAACGCTGCGCATGGTGAAGAAACTGGGCTGTGGGCAGTTTGGAGAGGTGTGGATGGGTGAGCAAGGCTCTGATTATCTTTTTCATTATTATTACTTCTTGCACTTATTTGGCATACAGTCCAGTTCCTGCACCCATTTAGGGCAGGGTGCCTTAGTGCTCCTTATGGCTAGCCCTTCTCACTCTGACTACGTGGAAGGCTGCTATAGGGCTCTTCATCTTACAGGCTATTATAAGAACAGCCAGAAGGTGGCGATAAAGATGCTGAAGGAAGGCAGTATGGAGCCGGAGGCCTTCCTGCAGGAGGCCAACCTGATGAAGGGGTTGCAGCACAACCGTCTGGTGCGTCTGTATGCCGTCGTCACGCAGCAGCCCATCTTCATCGTCACAGAGTTCATGGAAAATGGTGAGGTGCATTCTGGGATGTGTAGTGCAGATTTCATGCTCAAACACTCAATCTGGGTCTTTATTAAGAATTAATCTTATTAATAATATTTTTGTGTCTGTGCTGTTGCATGTCTGTGCTGTCGTGTTCTTTATATGCGCTGTTCTTTGTGCTTTTCAGTGTCTGAGCTGTTCTGTGTCTGTGCTGTTCTTTGTCTGAGCTGTTCTGTATCAGAGCTGTTCTGTGTTTGTGCTGTTCTGTGTCTGTGCTGTTTTGTGTTTGTGCTGTTCTATGTCTGAGCTGTTTTGTGTCTGTGCTGTTTTGTATCTGAGCAGTTCTTTGCCTGTGCTGTTCTGTGTCTGAACTGTTCTGTGTCTGTGCTGTTTTGTATCTGAGCTGTTCTGTGCCTGTGCTGTTCTGTGTCTGTGCTGTTTTGTATCTGAGCTGTTCTGTGTCTTTGCTCTTCTGTATCTGAGCTGTTCTGTATCAAAGCTGTTCTGTGTCTGTGCTGTTCTGTATCAAAGCTGTTCTGTGTCTGGGCTGTTCTGTATCTGAGCTGTTCTGTATCAAAGCTGTTCTGTTTCTGTGCTTTTTTGTATCTGAGCTTTTCTGTATCTGTGATGTTTTGTATCTGAGCTGTTCTGTGTCTGTACTGTTCTGTATCTGAGCTGTTTTGTATTCCATTCTTCTGAAGGGAGTTTGCTTGACTTTCTGAAGACTGAAGAGGGAAATGGCCTGATGCTTCCCAAGCTGTTGGATATGTCAGCACAGGTCAGCCAGATTTTGTTATCACACAGTGTATTTAATTTGCATGAAACATCAAAAGTAAAAAATGTTCTTCTGAGACCAGTTCACACAGGACCATGACTGCTACTGAAATACACGTTATAAAATTAAACTAAATGTGTATTTCCAGTCTGCCAATCAGTGGTTACATGCTTTCTCTTCAGAAGGCAGTAACGTTTGTGTTCAGTTATGAGTGTATGCATCTATCAGTGCATACATCTCTATCAGTATTTAAGATCTGGACAGGATGTGACGCGGCCTTGCCATTTTCCATGCCTGTGAGATGCGCGTCATGCTGCACATCCTGCTGAAACCGCTGCACATGTGACCCGAACCCGAACCACACTGCGCGGACGTGAGGCAGCGGCAGGTCACGCCTACATTCTAAAAATATCCCATCCGGCGCGTAGCTGTTTCATAAGTCTCTTTCCTGGCTTTGATGCGGCAGGACAGCTGGCAGACTCCTGCGTTTTCTCAGTTTTAGGCTGTGGTCTGGAGCGATTTATCTAACTCGGTAAATTAAGGGTGAAATGTTTTGCTGAGCTGCCATATCTTACAGTGCTGTATTGTCCCTAATATTTTTGCTAACCCTACATGTAAGTCTAAGTGTAAAATATAATGTTTAAGTCTAAATGTAAAAGATAATCTAATGTCTTCACTTTAGTGGTATCAGTTGACTCAGTGGATTCAGTGGATTCAGTGGGATATGTTTACTCAGTGGATTCAGTTGATTCAGTTGACTCAGTGGAATGGGTTGAGTCAGTGGAATGAGTTGAATCAGTGTAATCAGTTGACTCAGTGGAAAGGGTTTACTCAGTGGATTCAGTTGACTCAGTGGAATGAGTTGAATCAGTGTAATCAGTTGACTCAGTGGAATGGGTTGAGTCAGTGGAATCAGCTGACTCAGTGGAATGGGTTAACTCAGTGGAATCAGCTGACTCAGTGGATTTAATTGAATCAGTGGAAAGGGTTGACTCAGTGGATTTGGTTGATTCAGTGGAATCAGTGGAATTAGTTGACTCAGTGGAATCAGCTGACTCAGTGGAATGGGTTGAGTCAGTGGAATGAGTTGAATCAGTGGAATCAGTTTACTCAGTGGAATCAGCTGACTCAGTGGATTCAGTTGACTCAGTGGACTGCTCTTGTGCAGATTGCGGAGGGCATGGCCTACATCGAGCAGAATAACTGCATCCACAGAGACCTGCGCGCGGCCAACGTCCTAGTGTCCGAAACACTGCACTGCAAGGTGGCCGACTTCGGCCTGGCCAGGCTCATCGATTCCGAATACACAGCACATGAAGGTACAGCAATAGCACGCAACACAACATCTCAAAAGCACAGCTACACCATGCCTCCCGTCTATTATTCATATGTAGACCTGTGTATGGCGTATATCAGTAGTCATCTCGCTGGCTGTGTGTTGTGTTCTGTGCCTGGGGTTCTCACGCTTGGCTTCTGTGCAGGGGCCAAGTTTCCCATCAAATGGACGGCTCCAGAAGCCATTAACTTCGGCACCTTCAGCATCAAATCTGATGTGTGGTCCTTCGGCGTCCTGCTGACTGAGATCGTCACATACGGGAGAGTGCCTTACCCGGGTAAGGACCTCACCACGGTAACGGCGTGTGTGTGCGTGTGTGTGCGTGTGTAATATAATGACACTTCTGTTGGTGTTGGTGTGTGTACGTGTGGGTGTGTGTGTTCATGTGTGCGCCTGCGTGTGTGCGTGCATGTGTGTATGTGTGTGCATGTGTGTGTGCATGCCTGTGTGTGTGTGTGTGTGTGTGTGTGTGTTTGCACGTATGTGTGTGTGTGCATGCCTGTGTGTGTGTTTGCACGTGTGTGTGTGTGTGTTTGCACGTATGTGTGTGTGTGTGTGCATGCCTGTGTGTGTGTTTGCACGTGTGTGCACGCGTGTGTGTGTTTGCACGTGTGTGCGTGCATGTGTGTGTGCATGCGTGTGTGTGTGCATGCCTGTGTGTGTGTTTGCATGTGTGTGTGCATGCCTGTGTGTGTGTGTGTTTGCACGTATGTGTGTGTGTGCATGCCTGTGTGTGTGTGTGTGTGTGTGTTTGCACGTGTGTGCGTGCATGTGTGTGTGCATGCCTGTGTGTGTGTGTGTGTGTGTGTGTGTGTGTGTTTGCACGTGTGTGCATGTGTGTGTGCATGCCTGTGTGTGTGTGTGTGTGTGTTTGCACGTGTGTGCATGTGTGTGTGCATGCCTGTGTGCATGTGTGTGTGTGTGTGTGTTTGCACATGTGTGTGTGCATGTGTGTGTGCATGCCTGTGTGTGTGTGTGTGTGTGTGTGTGTGCATGCCTGTGTGTGTGGGTGTGTGTGTGTGTGTGTGTGTGTTTGCACGTGTGTGCGTGCATGTGTGTGTGCATGCCTGTGTGCATGTGTGTGTGTGTGTGTGTGTTTGCACATGTGTGTGTGCATGTGTGTGTGTGTGTGTGCATGTGTGTGTGTGCATGCCTGTGTGTGTGTGTGTGTGTGCGTGCATGTGTGTGTGTGTGTGTGCATGTGTGTGTGCATGCATGCCTGTGTGTGTGTGTGTGTGTGTGTGTGTGTGTTTGCATGTGTGTGTGCATGCCTGTGTGTGTGTGTGTGTGTGTGTGTGTGCATGCCTGTGTGTGTGTTTGCACGTGTGTGTGTGTGTGTGTGTGTGTGTGTTTGCACGTGTGTGCGTGCATGTGTGTGTGTGCATGCCTGTGTGTGTGTGTGTTTGCACATGTGTGTGTGCATGTGTGTGTGTGCATGCCTGTGTGTGTGTGTGTGCGTGTGTGTGTGTGCATGCCTGTGTGTGTGTTTACATGTGTGTGTGCATGCCTGTGTGTGTGTGTGTGTGTGTGTGTGTGTTTGCACGTATGTGTGTGTGTGCATGCCTGTGTGTGTGTGTGTGTGTGTGTGTGTGTGTGTGTTTGCACGTGTGTGTGTGCATGACGCAGGTATGGCGAACCCGGAGGTGGTACGGAACCTGGACCGGCGGTACCGGATGCCGTGCCCGGAGGGCTGTCCCAGCGAGCTGTACCAGGTCATGCTCTGGTGCTGGAGGGAGGAGCCTGAGGATCGGCCCACCTTCGAGCACCTGCAGCACACCCTGGAGGACTTCTACATCGCCACGGAAACGCAGTATGAGAGCCAACCCTGAGCTCCTGGCCCCTCGCTGTGGGAGGTTGTTAGGGAGATGGAATTAATAAGAGTCATTAATGCCTTGCAAAATATTTACTGAGAAAAATATGGGCTGTATTTCCTCTGACCAGGCCTTAGAATGTTTTAAAAATGTAAAGTTTTTATTTGTGCAATACCTACCTGCTGCCTCAATGAGGATAGTGTTGGGGTTAGAGGTAGTGTTGGGGTAAAGGTTAGTGTTGGCTTAGAGGTAGTGTTGGGGTTAAGGGTAGTGTTGGGTTAGAGGTAGTGTTGGGGTTAAGGTTAGTGTTGGGTTAGAGGTAGTGTTGGGGTTAAGGTTAGTGTTGGGTTAGAGGTAGTGTTGGGTTAGGGGTAGTGTTGGGGTTAGGAGACTTCCAGTTTATAAGTTTATTAGTTTTTCAGCTTTATTATTGAATCCAAATCATGTTATTATATTAATAATGCAACACAGTTTAAAAGACAGTATGCTGTATATCTGATATAATTTATTAAATGTTCTTGATAAAAATGATTTGTAAATAATATGGTATTATTAATGTTATTGAATTATAACTTATAAAGCTGCAATAGGAGCAATCCGTCAGTAATGTGACCAAGCTGGGTGGCCTCTGTACTGTTGTGCAGCAGAGAGATTGCACTGCATGGCACACTTTAACCCAATCAGAACCCTGCACTGCACATCCCAACCCAATCAGAATTCTGCACTGCACACTATAACCCAATCAGAACCCTGCATTGTACACACTCACCCAATCAGAACCCTGCACTGCATACACTCACCCAATCAGAACCATGCACTATACACTTTAACCAAATCAGAACCCTGTCCTGCACACTGTAACCCAGGGGTCCTCAATCCTATCCAAAAAGTGCCGGTGTGGGTGCTGGCTTTCATTCCAACCAAGCAATAACACACCTGGTTCTAACAATCAACCACTAGCATCTTTGCTAAGGACCTTGATTAGCAGCATCAGGTGTGTTGTAGAATCATCACTGCTTGGTCGGAACAAAAGCCTGCACCCACACCGGCCCTTCGTGGATGAGATTGAGGACCCCTGCTCTAACCCAATCAGAACCTTAAACTGCACGCACTCACCCAATCAGTATCCTGCAGTTCAGGTAATAAGAATACACGTCAAAATTCTAAATATTTAAAACAATAAAATGTTCAAATGCCCAGGAAAAGATACAGGCTACATTGAAAAATCATTTTATCCTTAAAAACTGATGCACAAATACAAGAGTTTTTCCTCACAGTTTGGTAAGTTCACTTAATCACTTGTGAGTTCTCCTCACTCCTCACCTGAAGCTCTCTCTCTGCTCTTTGGATTCCACCTGCTTGGTGATACTTTCAAAGTATCACCTGACTGAGCAAATATAATCTTTACATCTCTACATCATGCCGCGAGAGCCATAACCTTGCTATAGATCCCCTCATACAGAGCTGAGGAATAAAAGAGCGTTAAACTGAAATAAGAAAGAATGTTGAAGCGGTTCTGCATGAGACAGAAAGCACACGTGCTGTTATTGTGAACTGCTTACTCATTGTTGTGGTTGTGGTTTCCTAACAAAAAGCAGGTGACACCACAGAAGACTGGAGTACCGTTTGAGCTCTGTGCTGTGCCTGAGTGCTGTGTCTGAGTGTTGTGTCTGAGCGCTGTGTCTGAGTGCTGTGCCTCAGTGCTGTGTCTGAGTGCTTTGCGTCAGTGCTGTGTCTGAGCACTGTGTCTGCGTGCTGTGCGTCAGTGTTGTCTGAGTGCTGTGTTGAGTGCTGTGCCTCAGTGCTGTGTCTGAGCGCTGTGCCTCAGTGCTGTGCCTCTGTGTTGTGTCTGAGTGCTGTGTCTGAGTGTTGTGCGTCAGTGCTGTGTCTGCGCACTGTGTCTGAGTGCTGTGTCTGAGCGCTGTGCCTCAGTGCTGTGCCTCAGTGCTGTATCTGAGCGCTGTGTCTGAGCGCTGTGTCTGAGTGCTGTGCCTAAGTGCTGTGCCTGAGTGCTATATCTGAGTGCTGTGCCTCAGTGCTGTGTCTGAGCGCTGTGCCTGAGTGCTGTGTCTGAGCACTGTGCCTCAGTGCTTGCCTCTGTGTTGTGTCTGAGTGCTGTGTCTGAGCGCTGTGTCTGAGTGCTGTGCCTCAGTGCTGTGTCTGAGCGCTGTGCCTGAGTGCTGTGTCTGAGCACTGTGCCTCAGTGCTTGCCTCTGTGTTGTGTCTGAGTGCTGTGTCTGAGCGCTGTGTCTGAGTGCTGTGTCTGAGTGTTGTGCGTCAGTGCTGTGTCTGCGCACTGTGCCTCAGTGCTGTGCCTCTGTGCTGTGTCTGAGCGCTGTGTCTGAGTGCTGTGTCTGAGCGCTGTGCCTCAGTACTGTGCCTCTGTGCTGTGTCTGACTGCTGTGCCTCAGTGCTGTGCCTCTGTGCTGTATCTGAGCGCTGTGTCTGAGTGCTGTGTCTTAGCGCTGTGCCTAAGTGCTGTGCCTCAGTGCTGTGTCTGAGCGCTGCGCCTCAGTGCTGTGTCTGAGCGCTGTGCCTCAGCGCTGTGCCTCTGTGCTGTGTCTGAGTGCTGTGCCTCAGTGCTGTGCCTAAGTGCTGTGTCTGAGTGCTGTGCCTCAGTGCTGTGTCTGAGCGCTGTGTCTGAGTGCTGTGCCTCAGTGCTTTGTCTGAGCGCTGTGCCTAAGTGATGTGCCTGAGTGCTGTATCTGAGTGCTGCGCCTCAGTGCTGTGTCTGAGCGCTGTGCCTCAGTGCTGTGCCTCTGTGCTGTGTCTGAGTGCTGTGTGTCAGTGCTGTGTCTGAGCGCTGTGCCTGAGCACTGTGCCTCAGTGCTGTGCCTGAGTGCTGTATCTGAGTGCTGTGCCTCAGTGCTGTGTCTGAGCGCCGTGTCTGAGTGCTGTGTCTGAGTGCTGTATCTGAGTGCTGTGCCTCAGTGCTGTGTCTGAGCGCTGTGCCTGAGTGCTGTATCTGAGTGCTGTGCCTCAGTGCTGTGTCTGAGCGCTGTGTCTGAGTGCTGTGTCTGAGTGCTGTGCCTCAGTGCTGTGTCTGAGCGCTGTGTCTGAGCGCTGTGCCGAAGTGCTACTACAGCGTTAGTGTCACACATGTACTACAACATTAGTGCCACACCTGTACTACAGCATTACTGCCACACCTGTTCTACAGCATTAATGCCACACCTGTACTACAGGATTACTGCCACACCTGTACTACAGCGTTAGTGTCACACCTGTACTACAGCATTACTCCCACACCTGTACTAAAGCATTACTGCCACACCTGTACTACAGCATTAGTGTCACACCTGTACTAAAGCATTACTGCCACACCTGTACTACAGCATTAGTGTCACACCTGTACTACTGCATTATTGTCACACCTGTACATGCTACAGCCATAGAATGTTAATCCCTTCACAAACTACAGCAATACAAATTTACAGCTGCACACAAATGGGTAGATTGGTCAGATTACCTTTATTAGTGAAGCTCATATTTTATGAAAATACAACAAATTCATATTAATGCTGAATCTTCAATTCCTTCTCCACATATTGAATGTGATCCTTTATTCTGGTGCAGTCATGTCCTAGTTTTGTGTGGTCATAAAGGGATTCTGTGCAGTCAGGGTGACTTTATGCAGTTGTGTTGTGGTAACTGGCTGTCCCACAGAGGTAGTGTTTGTGATTCTCACGTTTGTGTGGTCCCGGAATTCTTTCTCAGTGGTCACACTGTGGCAGTGTTACAGTGTTGGGTGTTCAGGCTGCGGTGGAGTGTGCATGTTGGGTGTTCTGGTTGTGGTGGAATGTGTGTGTTGGGTGTTCAGGTTGTGGTGGAATGTGTGTGTTGGGTGTACAGGTTGCGGTGGAATGTGTGTGTTGGGTGTACAGGTTGCGGTGGAATGTGTGTGTTGGGTGTTCTGGTTGTGGTGGAATGTGTGTGTTGGGTGTACAGGTTGCGGTGGAGTGTGCATGTTGGGTGTTCTGGTTGTGGTGGAATGTGTGTGTTGGGTGTTCAGGCTGCGGTGGAGTGTGCATGTTGGGTGTACAGGTTGCGGTGGAATGTGTGTGTTGGGTGTTCAGGCTGCGGTGGAGTGTGCATGTTGGGTGTACAGGTTGCGGTGGAATGTGTGTGTTGGGTGTTCAGGCTGCGGTGGAGTGTGCATGTTGGGTGTTCTGGTTGTGGTGGAATGTGTGTGTTGGGTGTTCAGGCTGCGGTGGAGTGTGCATGTTGGGTGTACAGGTTGCGGTGGAATGTGTGTGTTGGGTGTTTAGGTTGTGGTGGAATGTGTGTGTTGGGTGTTTAGGTTGTGGTGGAATGTGTGTGTTGGGTGTTCTGGTTGTGGTGGAATGTGTGTGTTGGGTGTTCAGGCTGCGGTGGAGTGTGCATGTTGGGTGTTCTGGTTGTGGTGGAATGTGTGTGTTGGGTGTACAGGTTGCGGTGGAATGTGTGTGTTGGGTGTTCAGGTTGCGGTGGAGTGTCTGATCCTTGTGCATGTTCGGTGTTCAGGTTGTGGTGGTGTGTGTGTTTTGGGTGTTCAGGTTGAGATAGTGTATATGGTCTTTGTGTGTGTTGGGTGTTCAGGGGGTGGTGGTGTGTGTGTGTGTTGAATGTTCAGGTTGTGGTGGTGTGTGTGTGTGTGTGTTAGGTGTTCAGGTTGTGAGAGTGTGGATGGTCTTTGTGTGTGTTGGGTGTTCAGGGTGGGGTGGTGTGTGTGTGTTGGGTGTTCAGGTTGGGGTGGTGTGTGTTGGGAGTTCAGGTTGGCATGGTGTGTGTGGGGTATACAGGTTGTATTGGTGTGGTGTGTTAGGTGTTCAGGTTATGTTAGGGTGTGTGTATGTGGGTGGGGTAGTGTGTGTGTGTTGGGTGTCCAGGTTGGGGTGGTGTGTGTGTTGGAAGTTCAGGTTGGGGTGGTGTGTATTGGGTGTACAGGTTGTATTGGTGTGGTGTGTTAGGTGTTCAGGTTATGTTAGGGTGTGTGTATGTGTTAGGTGTTCAGGTGGGAGTGGTGTGTGCGGTCTTCATGTGTGTTCAGGCTGTGAGGCAGGCCTCCACTGCGTCTCTGATGATCATGTGACCATCGAGTCGTGCCCTGGCTTCGTGCACTGAACACCTCCACCTGAGCATCAGCAGAGCCGTGGGCACAACCTGGCAGGAGGACCAGGAGGACTATTAAAGACAGGCCAGAACGTTAATATGAGATCCATAAACACAGCATGGTTATCATCTATGCAGGTGTTCTCAGAAAGCACCTGATGTTGGCAGTGTGTGTGTGTGTATAGTACCTTGCTGCTGGTGTTGGTGGTGTGTGTGTGTGTGTGTAGTACCTTGCTGCAGGTGTTGGTGGTGTGTGTGTGTGTGTGTAGTACCTTGCTGCAGGTGTTGGCGGTGTGGGCGTGTTCAGTGAGTGGGGCTGTGTTCATCTCCTCTGTGGGCTGGTCTGTGCTGTAGATGACCTGGATCAGGGCCCCATGGCACAGTTCCTCAGGACAACCGGAGAACATCTGCAGAGCGACTCAGTCACTGAGAACATCTACACAGTGAGACTCAGTCACTGAGAACATCTACACACTAAGACTCAGTCACTGAGAACATCTACACACTGAGACTCAGTCACTGAGACTCAGTCACTGAGAACATCTACACACTGAGACTCAGTCACTGAGAACATCTACACACTAAGACTCAGTCACTGAGAACATCTACACACTGAGACTCAGTCACTGAGACTCAGTCACTGAGAACATCTACACACTGAGACTCAGTCACTGAGAACATCTACACACTGAGACTCAGTCACTGAGACTCAGTCACTGAGAACATCTACACACTGAGACTCAGTCACTGAGAACATCTCCACACTGAGACTCAGTCACTGAGAACATCTCTACATGAGTCTCAGTCACTGATACCATCTGCACACTTAGACTTAGTCACTGAGACCCAGTCACTAAGAACATCTACACGCTAAGACTCAGTCACTGAGAACATCTACACACTGAGGCTCAGTCACTGATACCATCTACACACTGAGACTCAGTCACTGAGAACATCTACACACTGAGACTCAGTCACTGAGACTCAGTCACTGAGAACATCTACACACTGAGGCTCAGTCACTGATACCATCTACACACTGAGACTCAGTCACTGAGAACATCTGCAGAGTGTCTCATTCACTAAGAACATCTACAGAGCAACTCAGTCACTGAGAACAGCAGCACTGTAAACACAGGTAATGTGTGATATGAGTGATTTTCACCTGAAGTAGAGATACTGCTCTTCTGAACAGTTTGCTGTTGGTCACTTTCAGATCCATCATGTAGTTCCTGTAGATTTTGCCCTTTAAGATGTGAGCTCCTGTGCTGACAGCATTCAACACCCACTTAGTGGCCAGCTCCACCTGCAGTGTCTACAAACAGGACCGGAAACACACCCATGCGCACACACACACACACACACACACACATTCACACACACATACGCACACTCACACACACACACACACACACACACACACACAAACAACACATTCGAATACACACATGCACACACACATGCATACACACACAATAATTAAATAGTCTTTTGGGCTGTAGATAAATTGTGGAACAGTTCCTGATTCTAGAGAGTTGGATGTTTTTTTCACCCTGAGGAAAGAATTCTCCTCTTCAGACGTACTGGGCCATGTGAAGGTCATAACAGATGCAAACAATTCTTTGATATTGTCCTAAGAAACCAAAGAAATATGGCGTCATTTTCATAAAGGTTCAGATGCAACTGTCCTATATTAGCTGCTGGGTATTAAATTAATTTGCTTTCAGTATCAGTTCATTGATTTTTTTATTTTTAGCAAAAGAACATTAGCACAATGTGCAACCACAACAGTGTCAGTGTTAAAGACACATGCCTACTGAATACAGAAGAGAAAAGAGGAGGGAAACCACATTAATCTGTTTCAAACAAAATTAAAGCAAATTAGGCCAGCAGGAATTTTAAAAGTGCTTTAATGTGCAACAAAATGTATTTGTTTGTATATGCAGCGCATTGAATTGGGTCAGGTGCTGGGCCCCTCATCTTTCCTGCCATTTCAAAGCCAGTCCACTGGAAAGCTCTTATTTTAAATGGACCGTACCGGAACACTGTGTGGCCCAGAAGCATGAACCACAGCATAGAGGCCCAAAGTTCTCTGCTTCACACAGAGAGCCAGATCTTCAACCGCGTGCAAATCATCTGCAGGCAGAGGGAGTTATGTTTCATTATAAAATATTACTCAGAAATAAGGTTTTATTCCTGTGTCATGTCTACAGATTGTACATAGGTACAGTACACTTTAATCACTCTAAGTTTTTGTTGCTTAATTTCATGACATCATTCAAAGGAAATGCAAGCTGAACCAAACACTGAAATATTCCGCTAACAAAGCCGTGCACCTGACTTACCGCCCAAAGTGAACAGGAAAATGACGCTGTCTGACTCGGTCACGTTCGGCAAGATGGTCCTCACAAAGTCTGTGTGTCCAATGCAGAACTCTGGCCCCTAGAGATCAGACAGCAAGCCTCAAACTAATGTGCTTTATATGCTGAAGAGTTCTTAATCTGGAATAAACCTCCCAAATCTACCCACTGAAGAAATCTTTAATCTGGAATAAACTCCCAAATCTACCCACTAGAGAGATCTTTAATCTGGAATAAATTATAAATTCATATTTATGTCACTTCCTGCTGACCTTTCCTTACACATTTCATTTTTCCTGAATGAACGAGGTCTGGGACAAAGCAGCTTGCCATGCCTGTCATTTGAAGGCTGTGGTTGTGAGGATATAAATTGCGGACGGATGCTGTCCTCGACTCACCAGTGATGACAGGTCTCCCTCAGCATTACCCATTTCAGCATACCCTTCATTTATGAATCCACAAATATCACCCACATCTGCAGAAGGATAATAACTTTAGGATGACAATTGTTGACTTAAAAGGACCAATTTCCTAAAGTGTTTCTAGTTTTGAATGCAATTTTTGCCAATAATGATGTCAAAACACCTGGATTTAAAAAAAGTACCATTATAAATATACCCCCAGCTGTAATGTATTAAATAATCAGTGATAGGTAAAATCGGTTACCTGCTCCAAATGTTGGAACACATTCACTGGCATCGATAATCCCCATCACTCCCAAAGTGTGCCAGCCCACATAATACACATGCCTTCCCTTCTGCAGGCTGCAACACAACACGCACAGGTACACAGGTAATCTCACTTTACCCAGAGCAGCAGAAACACAGGTAATCTTAGCTCACACACAGAGAGGCAGGTACTCAGGTAATCTTACTTTACACACAGAGAGGCAGAAACACAGGCAATCTTAGCTCACAAACAGAGAGGCAGGTACTCAGGTAATCTCACCTCAGACACAGAGAGGCAGGTACTCAGGTATTCTTACCTCACACACAGAGAGACAGGTACTCAGGTAATCTTAGCTCACACACAGAGAGACAGGTACACAGGTAATCTTAGCTCACACACAGAGAGGCAGGTACTCAGGTAATCTTAGCTCACACACAGAGAGGCAGGTACTCAGGTAATATTACCTTACACACAGAGCAGCAGAAACACAGGTAATCTTACTTTACACCCAGGGCAGCAGAAACAAAGGTAATCGTAGCTCACACACAGAGAGGCAGGTACTCAGGTAATCTTACCTTGAACCTGCTTGCTTCACCAGCACAGCTATCCGATCACTCTGGGAATATGTGATCCTGTGAACATGCTCATAGTCTCTCAGCAGGTTCAGAACATCTCTGTGATAAATAAAACAGTCAGTAATGGAAAACAGCTGACAGAGTGAATATCAATATCATGTCTGTCAGGGTGGGTGTGTCACAGTCAGGAACAAAGAGCACTGATGTTATACACTCTCTAAACTAACATGCCAAACAGGCCTGTGTATGTGCATCTGTACTTATGTGGCAGTAGTAATGTGTGTTTGTGTGTATGTGTGTATGCATCTGCGAGTGAGGTGTGTGTGTGTACCTGCGTGTGTGAGGCACTGGTGTGTGCATACCTGTTTGTGAGAATGTATGTACCTGTGTGTGTGTGTGTGTGTGTGTGCCTGTTAGTGGTGTGTGTGCATGAGAGAGTGCTGGTGTGTGCATACCTGTGTGTGTGCGTGTGTGTGTGTGCATATCTGTGTGTGTGCATGTGCATGTGTGTGCATAGCTGTGTGTGTGCGTGTGTGTGTGCATATCTGTGTGTGCGTGTGAGAGGGAGCTGATGTGTACATACCTGTGTATGAAGTGTGTGTGTGTGGTATGTGTGTGTACCTGTGTGTGTATTTGTGTGTGTATACCTGTGTGTGGTGTGTGTGTGTGTACTTGTATGCGTGTGTGTGTGTGTGTGTGTGTGTGTGCCTATGTGTGGTGTGTATGAGAGGGCACTGGTTTGTGTGTGTGTATACCTGTGTGTGGTGTGTACTTGTATGTGTGTGTGTGTGCCTGTGTGTGGTGTGTGTGTGTGAGAGGGCCTGGTTTGTGTGTGTGTGTGTGTGTGTATACCTGTATGTGAGTGTGTGTGTGTGCGTGTGTATACCTGTGTGTGGTGTGTGTGTGAGAGGGCGCTGGTGTGTGTGTGTGTGTATACCTGTGTGTGCGTGTGTGTGTACCTGTGTGTGGTGTGTGTATGTGTGTACCTGTACATGAGTGTGTGTGTGTGTGTGTGTGTGTGTACCTGTACGTGAGTGTGCGTGTGTGCGTATACCTGTGTGTGGTGTGTGTGTGTGAGAGGGCGCTGGTGTGTGTGTGTGTGTATACCTGTGTGTGTGTGTGTGTGTACCTGTACGTGAGTGTGTGTGTGTGTGTGTGTGTGTGTATACCTGTGTGTGGTGTGTGTGTGTGAGAGGGCGCTGGTGTGTGTGTGTGTGTATACCTGTGTGTGTGTGTGTGTGTGTATGTATACCTGTGTGTGTGTGTGTGTGTGTGTGTGTGTGTGAGAGGGCGCTGGTGTGTGTGTGTGTGTGTATACATGTGTGTGTGTGTGTACCTGTACATGAGTGTGTGTGTGTGTGTGTGTGTGTGTGTATACCTGTGTGTGGTGTGTGTGTGTGAGAGGGCGCTGGTGTGTGCGGCCCACAGCAGCGTCTCCAGGAGGATTTTGGTGGCACTTCCTGCTTTCATCCTGGAGGATCCACTGAGGGGCTCCGGCTGCAGGAGAGACACCAGCCCCATTACCTCTGCTCCCCATTACACATAACACCAGCCCCATTACCTCTGCTCCCCATTACACATAACACCAGCCCCATTACCTCTGCTCCCCATTACACATAACACCAGCACCATTACCTCTGCTCCCCATTACACATAACACCAGCCCCATTACCTCTGCTCCCATTACACATAACACCAGCACCATTACCTCTGCTCCCATTACACATAACACCAGCCCCATTACCTCTACTCTCCATTACACATAACACCAGCCCCATTACCTCTGCTCCCCATTACACATAACACCAGCCCCATTACCTCTGCTCCCCATTACACATAACACCAGCCCCATTACCTCTGCTCCCCATTACACATAACACCAGCCCCATTACCTCTGCTCCCCATTACACATAACACCAGCCCCATTACCTCTACTCTCCATTACACATAACACCAGCCCCATTACCTCTGCTCCCCATTACACATAACACCAGCCCCATTACATCTGCTTCTTATTACACATAACACCTGCGTCATTACCTCTGCTCCCCATTACACATAACACCAGCCCCATTACCTCTACTCTCCATTACACATAACACCAGCCCCATTACCTCTGCTCCCCATTACACATAACACCAGCACCATTACCTCTGCTCCCCATTACACATAACACCAGCCCCATTACCTCTGCTCCCCATTACACATAACACCAGCCCCATTACATCTGCTTCTTATTACACATAACACCAGCCCCATTACCTCTGCTCCCCATTACACATAACACCAGCGCCATTACCTCTGCTCCCCATTACACATAACACCTGCGTCATTACCTCTGCTCCCATTACACATAACATCAGAGCCATTACCTCTACTTCCCATTACACATAACACCAGCACCATTACCTCTGCTCCCCATTACACATAACACCAGCCCCATTACCTCTGCTCCCCATTACACATAACACCAGCACCATTACCTCTGCTCCCAATTACACATAACACCAGCCCCATTACCTCTGCTCCCCATTACACATAACACCAGCGCCATTACCTCTACTCCCCATTACACATAACACCAGCCCCATTACCTCTGCTCCCCATTACACATAACACCAGCGCCATTACCTCTACTCCCCATTACACATAACACCAGCCCCATTACCTCTGCTACCCTGTTACACATAACACCAGCCCCATTACCTCTTCTCCCCATTACACATAACACCAGCACCATTACCTCTGCTTCCTGTTACACATAACACCAGTTCCATTACCTCTGCTTCTCACTAACAGTATCCAGACCTACGCCAACAGCTTGGTTAAGGGTGAATAGTAACCAGACCTACTCCAACAGCAGGATTAATGATGAAGGCTCTGTGTGTCTCCTGCATCTGCAGCATTCGCTCTGTCACAGTGCGGAATGTTGGAGTCCAGCCAGGAATGGGCTCATTCCTGAGAGAAACAGTTACTTACTGTTACTGAAACACAGTCACCACATCAGCACTGTTACTGAAAGACAGTCACCACATCAGCCCTGTTACTGAAACACAGTCACCACATCAGCACTGTTACTGAAAGACAGTCAGCACCTCAGCCCTGTTACTGAAACACAGTCATCACATCAGCACTGTTACTCAAACACAGTCACCAAATTAGATATGTTATGCTTATAACAATCACCATGTCAGATTTGTTACACTAATAACAATCACCAAGCCAGCTGTTACTTAAACACAGTCACCACATTAGATATGTTATGCTAGTAACAATCACCATGTCAGATCTTTTACTCTAATAACAATCACCAAGCCTGCTCTGTTACTCAAATACAATCACTTTGTGACACATAATTACACTGGAACGAAATAAGAGTAATATACACATATAACAGTGATATCCTTATATGGATTGCCTCACCTCGCCATGTTTACAGGATTGAACCCAATCAGCACAGGTGTGAATACATTCAGGTTGTCCATGCAGAAATCCAGCTGGCCAGCAACAAAGGGTGCCTTAGAGAGACCAGAGACCAGAGGGAAGAGCTAGCCAATGGGATCAGCAATTGGGGGGGGAAGTGCTAGCCAATGGGATCAGCATTTGGGAGGGAAGCACTAGCCAATAGGATCAGCATTTGGGAGGGAAGCTCTAGCCAATGGGATCAGCATTTGGGAAGGAAGCGCTAGCCAATGGGATCAGCATTTGGGAGGGAAGCACTAGCCAATGGGATCAGCATTTGGGAGGGAAACGCTAGCCAATCGGATCAGCATTGGGAGGGAAGCTCTAGCCAATGGGATCAGCATTTGGGAGGGAAGCTTAGCCAATGGGATCAGCATTTGGGAGGGAAGCGCTAGCCAATGGGATCAGCATTTGGGATTATGCACTGCTTCAGCCGATCTTCATCCTAAAAATCAAATCTCTACTGTGGGAAACTGGGATGTAACTCAGTGGTGGAGAGTGTATTTTGCATGTATGAAGTCTAGGTTCAAGCCTCTGCATCTCCATTGTAGCAGTTCTGCAGTGCTTCATAGCTGTCGATGCATAGGGACAGTAGCTTCTCTTGCTTTAGCTGGAAAAAGTCATTAGTTAAGGTGCTCGATTACTACATACAACAATAATAATGCGATAACCTCAATTGCAAGTCACAACAGGAAAATGCATATGAAAGTTCCACTGAATATATGCAGGTCGTTCTTTATTGGAGACACATGGTACTATCATTTGCTGCAAAGTTGTGGGAAACTAAACTACTTTTTGAAAGTGTAAAGGAAAGTAGAGGTAATTCAAAATTGATAAAGTTTTCAAAATGTTTTCACTTGATAACTTGATAATGCAGGATAACAAGTTAGACCATCAGTAAAGAAAAATCGCATACTTAGTGTTGTGAGCGCTTTGCATGTTTGAATTTCCTGAGTTCAATCCCCATATATCTCCAAGAGAGAACTATCTTTGTAATTTGGCCACTTCCCAAAGTACTATTCCTGTGCTGGTAATGAAAATACCTTAGGCTCATTCCAATATATATGAATAGTTTATAAGTCCTTTCCTGATCTGTAAGTTTCTGGATTTTCTCCATTTTCAAGAACATTCCAACCTTAGAAATGCTCCTTGCAGGAGCTAGGAGGCCCCCGAAGGATGCTTAAGCTAGAAGTACAAGAGCAACCTTTGCAGAAGCATTGATTTGGGAGTGCATGCTGTATAAATGAACGACCTGTGGATCCACCTCAACCCAATTGGCACGTTTGTAATTGGCGTGGCTTCAAACTGAGCTGAAATGCAAGAATATTCCATTTGCCTAATATACGTTTCCATGGTTTATTCCATTCTCACATCCTTGCTTGCTTTCCTTGCTTTCTTCGATGGATGGAGCTGGGAAAGGATGCAAGGAGGTAAAAAAATAAGCGATTGGAATGTACCCCATAATTTGTTTATCAGTGGCACAGAACCTAATGGTGAGCAGTCAGAATGGCAAGGGATGCAGCTCAGTGGTAGAGTGCATGCTTCGCAAGTATGAGGTCCTGGGTTTAATTCCTAGCATCTCCACTGAAGCTTTTCTGGGTATGCACACTCTGTTTTAAACACAATCACAGTGCTCTTATTCCTACCGACAGTCCACAGGATATCCCAATGAAGAGGATTCGCCTTTTACCAGCACAAACCTGCGAAATAAAGAACTCATTAAAACCATTATTTATAAATGCATTAAGATGGATTTCTTTGCTATGGAAAAGTGCATTTCAAGTTTTAACAATATACAATTATTTACAAATAACCCAGTTATTAAATAACGTCCCCACCTGAATAACCCTGCTATTAAGTAACACCCCCACCTGAATAACCCTGTTATTCAACAGCACCCCCACCTGAATAACCCTGTTATTAAACAGCACCCCCACCTGAATAACCCTGTTGTTAAATAACATCCCCACCTGAATAACCCTGCTATTCAACAGCACCCCCACCTGAATAACCCTGCTATTAAACAGCACCCCCACCTGAATAACCCTGCTATTAAACAGCACCCCCACCTGAATAACCCTGCTATTAAACAGCACCCCCACCTGAATAACCCTGCTATTAAACAGCACCCCCACCTGAATAACCCTGCTATTAAACAGCACCCCCACCTGAATAACCCTGCTATTAAACAGCACCCCCACCTGATAACCCTGTTGTTAAGTAACACCCCCACCTGAATAACCCTGCTATTAAACAGCACCCCACCTGATAACCCTATTGTTAAGTAACACCCCCACCTGAATAACCCTGTTATTAAACAGCACCCCCACCTGCTCCAGGTTGAGTGCTCCCAGGTGGGGGCTGTCTTCAGGGGCCTCCTGGGATGTCAAAAGGGCCCTAAAACACATCGGAATCTTCAGATAAAAACATTTCCCATGATCCCTCAGTGGTGACAGTCCCTCCTGTCTGAATGAGCTGCTCTTTCTAATCTAATGGCCACAGGCCCCTAACCCTGTTGTTAGCGCTCGAGTCTAATGGCCACAGGCCCCTAACCCTGTCGTTAGCGCTCGGGTCTAATGGCCACAGGCCGCTAACCCTGTTGTTAGCGCTCGGGTCTAATGGCCACAGGCTCCTAACCCTGTCGTTAGCGCTCAGGTCTAATGGCCACAGGCCCCTAACCCTGTCGTTAGTGCTCAGGTCTAATGGCCACAGGCCGCTAACCCTGTCGTTAGTGCTCAGGTCTAATGGCCACAGGCCGCTAACCCTGACATTAGCGCTCGGGGCTAATGGCCACAGGCCGCTAACCCTGACGTTAGCGCTCGGGTCTAATGGCCACAGGCCGCTAACCCTGCCGTTAGCGCTCGGGTCTAATGGCCACAGGCCGCTAACCCTGTCGTTAGCGCTCAGGTCTAATGGCCACAGGCCCCTAACCCTGTCGTTAGCGCTCGGGTCTAATGGCCACAGGCCGCTAACCCTGTCGTTAGCGCTCGGGGCTAATGGCCACAGGCCCCTAACCCTGTCGTTAGCGCTCGGGTCTAATGGCCACAGGCCGCTAACCCTGTCGTTAGCGCTCAGGTCTAATGGCCACAGGCCCCTAACCCTGTCGTTAGCGCTCGGGTCTAATGGCCACAGGCCCCTAACCCTGCCGTTAGCGCTCGGGTCTAATGATCACAGGCCGCTAACCCTGTCGTTAGCGCTCGGGGCTAATGGCCACAGGCTGCTAACCCTGTCGTTAGCGCTCGGGTCTAATGGCCACAGGCCGCTAACCCTGTCGTTAGCGCTCGGGGCTAATGGCCACAGGCCCCTAACCCTGTCGTTAGCGCTCGGGTCTAATGGCCACAGGCCGCTAACCCTGTCGTTAGCGCTCGGGGCTAATGGCCACATGCCGCTAACCCTGTGGTTTTGCATCTTTTGCAAAATCTGCCTGATCATCTTCATTCGGTCCAGTCCTTACACTAACCGTAAACCCTAACCCTAATTTGTTTTTTTAAGCTATTATATTATTATTATTATTATTATTATTATAGAAAAAAAATCTAAAATTACACTGTTCCTCTTCATATTAAATATTCTCTTATTCATCGGGTGCTTCATATTTCATGTACAGTAAACACATTATAAATGGTGCAACTCACTTGTCACCTCCAGCAATAATATATGCAAAGACCTCCTGCTTCTTTAATCCTTTCAGAAGTCTGTTGAAAGATGTCTGAAATATGAAGACAAACTAATGAGTAAACATGACAAATACATATGCAAGTTCCCGTGATCACATGGGCTTCAGACTTCCATCAGAAGAAGATGATTAACAGCAGCAAAGAGACATGGAGTTCAGGTACAGGTCTGTACATCTGTACTAGTAAGCTAAGGCTATATGGATGTATAGTTGGAGCTTGAAATGAATTCTGTTTTGAAGGAAAGAATATTTGAAATGGAAGTTGAACGATGCTCCAAACAACTCCACGCATCACACAACCAAAAAAGCACCTTCCCTGGGTGTGCTTTTCACATATTATCCCTCTATTAATAAAATAAATAAACCCCCTTTGTGTGGCAAGGTACTTATGAATATTAATATTAGAAATCAAATTTCTGAAGAGGGTTAATGTCATTGTTTACCGCCAATAGATACGCCAGACGGCCCGAGGTGCCACACCCACTCATGACGATGAGACTGTCCTCTGGGTGCTGTTAGAACATGAACACACTGTCAGTAACTGAGACTGTCCTCTGGGTGCTGTTAGAACATGAACACACTGTCAGTAACTGAGACTGTCCTCTGGGTGCTGTTAGAACATGAACACACTGTCAGTAACTGAGACTGTCCTCTGGGTGCTGTTAGAACATGAACACACTGTCAGTAACTGAGACTGTCCTCTGGGTGCTGTTAGAACATGAACACACTGTCAGTAACTGAGACTGTCCTCTGGGTGCTGTTAGAACATGAACACACTGTCAGTAACTGAGACTGTCCTCTGGGTGCTGTTAGAACATGAACACACTGTCAGTAACTGAGACTGTCCTCTGGGTGCTGTTAGAACATGAACACACTGTCAGTAACTGAGACTGTCCTCTGGGTGCTGTTAGAACATGAACACACTGTCAGTAACTGAGACTGTCCTCTGGGTGCTGTTAGAACATAAACACACTGTCCGTAACTGAGACTGTCCTCTGGGTGCTGTTAGAACATAAACACACTGTCAGTAACTGAGACTGTCCTCTGGGTGCTGTTAGAACATGAACACACTGTCAGTAACTGAGACTGTCCTCTGGGTGCTGTTAGAACATGAACACACTGTCAGTGACTGAGACTGTCCTCTGGGTGCTGTTAGAACATGAACACACTGTCAGTAACTGAGACTGTCCTCTGGGTGCTGTTAGAACATGAACACACTGTCAGTGACTGAGACTGTCCTCTGGGTGCTGTTAGAACATGAAACACACTGTCAGTAACTGAGACTGTCCTCTGGGTGCTGTTAGAACATGAACATACTGTCAGTAACTGAGACTGTCCTCTGGGTGCTGTTAGAACATGAACACACTGTCAGTAACTGAGACTGTCCTCTGGGTGCTGTTAGAACATGAACACACTGTCAGTAACTGAGACTGTCCTCTGGGTGCTGTTAGAACATGAACACACTGTCAGTAACTGAGACTGTCCTCTGGGTGCTGTTAGAACATGAACACACTGTCAGTGACTGAGACTGTCCTCTGGGTGCTGTTAGAACATGAACACACTGTCAGTAACTGAGACTGTCCTCTGGGTGCTGTTAGAACATGAACACACTGTCAGTAACTGAGACTGTCCTCTGGGTGCTGTTAGAACATGAACACACTGTCAGTAACTGAGACTGTCCTCTGGGTGCTGTTAGAACATGAACACACTGTCAGTAACTGAGACTGTCCTCTGGGTGCTGTTAGAACATGAACACACTGTCAGTAACTGAGACTGTCCTCTGGGTGCTGTTAGAACATGAACACACTGTCAGTGACTGAGACCGTCCTCTGGGTGCTGTTAGAACATGAACACACTGTCAGTAACTGAGACTGTCCTCTGGGTGCTGTTAGAACATGAACACACTGTCAGTAACTGAGACTGTCCTCTGGGTGCTGTTAGAACATGAACACACTGTCAGTGACTGAGACTGTCCTCTGGGTGCTGTTAGAACATGAACACACTGTCAGTAACTGAGACTGTCCTCTGGGTGCTGTTAAACCAGTAGCACTCTGTGTAACTGAGACTACTGAATGTTGCTTACGCATGATTGGTGGCTTTTGATAATGGTGATATATGATATGTGGGCCTACATTTTAGAGATAGATGATTGGTGATGATAATGATGCATCAATTTTACCTTCAAAATTTCTTCCACATTCCTGGCCACATGGACAATCGTCTGTACAACAGAGTCACTGTACAATCCCTGTTTATACAAAAAGAGTCACTGTACAATCCCTGTACACACAAACAGAGTCACTGTACAATCCCAATTTACACAGAGTCACTAAATAAGCCTATTTACACAGTCAGTGTATGTTAAACTATCCAAATACGTATGGCTAATAAGGAAACCCATTTCTTTCTCACTGTCCAAACCCATGGGTCAGGTCTATCCATGCTCCTCTGCTTCCCACTGTCAGTCCAAATCCATGGGTCAGGCCTTCCCATGCTCCTCTGCTTCCCACTGTCAGTCCAAACCCATGGGTCAGGCCTTCCCATGCTCCTCTGCTTCTCACACCCTGTCCAGATCCATAGGTCAGGCCTTCCCATGCTCCTCTGCTTCCCACTGCCAGTCCAAACCCATAGGTCAGGCCTTCCCATGATCCTCCGCTTCCCACTGCCAGCACAAACCCATGGGTCAGACCTTCCCATGATCCTTTGCTTCCCACTGCCTGCACAAACCCATGGGTCAGGCCTTCCCATGCTCCTCTGCTTCCCACTGCCTGTCCAAACCCATGGGTCAGGCCTTCCCATGCTCCTCTGCTTCCCACTGCCTGTCCAAACCCATAGGTCAGGCCTTCCCATGATCCTCTGCTTCCCACTGCCTGCACAAACCCATGGGTCAGGCCTTCCCATACTCCTCTGCTTCCCACTGCCTGCACAAACCCATGGGTCAGGCCTTCCCATGCTCCTCTGCTTCCCATTGCCTGCACAAACCCATGGGTCAGGCCTCAGCATAATGGCCCACTGGATGGAAATTATCTGTGCGGAGAGGCCATTAGACAATTCCTTCCACTCTAAACAAAGGTGCTGAGGTTGCTCACCTGGTAACCAGCGCCTCCCTCCCACAGGTGCTGAAATATCTCTGTGTCACAGTCCCGCAGCAGCTGCACCAGCTGCTCAGGCTGGGCCCGGTCCATGTCCCGGGTTCGAGAGTTGGACTTCTCAGTGATTGGCAGGTCAGGCTCGTAGCTGGGCACCTGCGAGCACCATGTTCTCAGGTTAATGTGCTGTGTTCATATCTGTGCCAGTGTTTATGGAAATGCCAAAAGTGCATGCTTATGCCTATATTTGCAGCACATCTGACTTCGCCATTCTGGTTTTACAACTGCATACAACATGTGAAAGTAACAATATGTGAATATATTATTATTTATGTTATGATATTTGTGTTATTATCAGCTACTGTGCATCACCCACGTGAAATACATTAGAGCAGCGTTTCTTAAAATAAGCGTCAGGACCCAAAATCGGTCATGGGAGTGTATGAGGTGGGACCTGAAATGAGTCTGTCGTCCACTAAGCTGTACTAGTATGTGTAGTTGACGGGTCCCCAGAAGGTCCTAAATTTATCATTTCAGTCCAGATGCCAAAAAGGTCCAGAACCAGTGCATTAGAGGATACTTCTCCCTATCACCTTTTAGACAAGGAAAGGTGTTATTATTGTTTTTTATACACCCTAGCTGAGGCATAGCTTGGAATAGGCAGCAGTAGCTGAATAGTGAGCTCTTTGTCAGATAAGTGTGGAAATCTGAACCCAGCTATACCTGTAGATACTGCACCAGGGCAAGTGATGTCACTGCCTCTTGAAAAATCACACACCCTTACCTCCCATCTGTCCATATCTGTTTGATCCTGCGCTGCTAGCGTCCTCGGGTAGTCGAGTGCTGGGGAAATGACTAATATGTACCTGTGTACTAACAGGCAGGCTGAATGCTCACCAACAGCCCCTTCTGTCTCCAGGGAAAAGAAGGAAAATAATACAGCAGAAACAGGAAAATACCAGCAGGTCTAAGTTCACAAACTGACCTTTAGTCTGCTCTCAGCCAGACACAGCCAATCAGCACAGCCGGATCTCAGCAAGGCACAGCCAGTCGCCTCAGCCTGTTCTCAACCATCACAGCCAATCAGCTCAGACTACTTTCAACGAGACAGCCAATCACCTCAGCCTGCATGGAGATGTTGATGTTGTGTCAGTTCAGCTCACATGTGTAGAGTGACCTTACATCAGTTTTTTTATTTAAAAAAGGACAGGGTGGGTGGGCATTATGAACATAGTACTAGTCTATTTGTTTATGTACAGTGTACGGATTGCGCAATACCTAACTGGTCATTTTTAGGAATGTGGAAATCTCACCTGGATGAATATTTTTGGCCCCAGAAAGAAGAGGACGTCTGGACAGCGGACACACGCAGGGTTACTCTAATTGATTTTAATGTGATGATATGGTGTGCCTGGAGGGGAAAAACCCAAATGTTTACTGGAGGGGGAAAACCCAAATGTTTCCCAGTGTAGGGGTTGCCAGGCTAATGTAGTTCAACTG
>CM045883.1:93902712-93927712 GCA_025169545.1 Anguilla japonica
CACATAACACCAGTTCCATTACCTCTGCTTCTCACTAACAGTATTCAGACCTACGCCAACAGCTTGGTTAAGGGTGAATAGTAACCAGACCTACTCCAACAGCAGGATTAATGATGAAGGCTCTGTGTGTCTCCTGCATCTGCAGCATTCGCTCTGTCACAGTGCGGAATGTTGGAGTCCAGCCAGGAATGGGCTCATTCCTGAGAGAAACAGTCAGCCCTATTACTGAAACACAGTCACCACATCAGCACTGTTACTGAAAGACAGTCAGCACCTCAGCCCTGTTACTGAAACACAGTCAGCTCATCAGCCCTGTTACTGAAACACAGTCATCACATCAGCACTGTTAGTCAAACACAGTCACCAAATTAGATATGTTATGCTTATAACAATCACCATGTCAGATTTGTTACGCTAATAACAATTACCAAGCCAGCTCTGTTACTTAAACACAGTCACCACATTAGATATGTTATGTTATTAACAATCACCATGTCAGATCTTTTACTCTAATAACAATCACCAAGCCTGCTCTGTTACTCAAACACAATCACTTTGTGACACATAATTACACTGGAACGAAATAAGAGTAATATACACATATAACAGTGATATCCTTATATGGATTGCCTTACCTCGCCATGTTTACAGGATTGAACCCAATCAGCACAGGTGTGAATACACTCAGGTTGTCCATGCAGAAATCCAGCTGGCCAGCAACAAAGGGTGCCTTAGAGAGACCACAGACCAGAGGGAAGAGCTAGCCAATGGGATCAGCATTGGGGGGGGGGGGGAAGTGCTAGCCAATGGTATCAGCATTTGGGAGGGAAACACTAGCCAATGGGATCAGCATTTGGGACGGAAGCTCTAGCCAATGGGATCAGCATTTGGGAGGGAAACGCTAGCCAATGGGATCAGCATTGGGAGGGAAGCTCTAGCCAATGGGATCAGCATTTGGGAGGGAAGCTTAGCCAATGGGATCAGCATTTGGGAGGGAAGCGCTAGCCAATGGGATCAGCATTTGGGATTATGCACTGCTTCAGCCGATCTTCATCCTAAAAATCAAATCTCTACTGCGGGAAACTGGGATGTAACTCAGTGGTGGAGAGTGTATTTTGCATGTATGAAGTCTAGGTTCAAGCCTCTGCATCTCCATTGTAGCAGTTCTGCAGTGCTTCATAGCTGTCGATGCATAGGGACAGTAGCTTCTCTTGCTTTAGCTGGAAAAAGTCATTAGTTAAGGTGCTCGATTATTACGTACGACAATAATAATGCGATAACCTCAATTGCAAGTCACAACAGGAAAATACATATGAAAGTTCCACTGAATATATGCAGGTCGTTCTTTATTGGAGACACACGGTACTATCATTTGCTGCAAAGTTGTGGGAAACTAAACTACTTTTTGAACGTGTAAAGGAAAGTAGAGGTAATTCAAAATTGATAAAGTTTTCAAAATGTTTCCACTTGATAACTTGATAATGCAGCATAACAAGTTAGACCATCAGTAAGGAAAAATCGCATACTGAGTGTTGTGAGCGCTTTGCATGTTTCAATTTCCTGAGTTCAATCCCCAGCATCTCCAAGAGAGAACTATCTTTGTAATTTGGCCATTTCCCAAAGTACTATTCCCGTGCTGGTAATGAAAATACCTTAGGCTCATTCCAATATATATGAATAGTTTATAAGTCCTTTCCTGATCTGTAAGTTTATGGATTTTCTCCATTTTCAAGAACATTCCAACCTTAGAAATGCTCCTTGCAGGAGCTAGGAGGCCCCCGTAAGATGCTTGAGCTAGAAGTACAAGAGCAACCTTTGCAGAAGCATTGATTTTGGAGTGCATGCTGTATAAATGAACGACCTGTGGATCCACCTCAACCCACTTGGCACGTTTGTAATTGGCGTGGCTTCAAACTGAGCTGAAATGCAAGAATATTCCATTTGCCTAATATACGTTTCCATGGTTTCTTTCATTCTCACATCCTTGCTTGCTTTCCTTGCTTTCTTCGATGGATGGAGCTAGGAAAGGATGCAAGGAGGTAAAAAAATAAGCGATTGGAATTGGATTGGAACCTAATGGTGAGCAGTCAGAATGGAAAGGGATGCAGCTCAGTGGTAGAGTGCATGCTTCGCAAGTATGAGGTCCTGGGTTTAATTCCTAGCATCTCCACTGAAGCTTTTCCGGGTGTGCACACTTTGTTTTAAACACAATCACACTGCTCTTATTCCTACCGACAGTCCACAGGATATCCCAATAAAGAGGATTACCCTTTTACCAGCACAAACCTGCAAAATAAAGAACTCATTAAAACCATTATTTATAAATGCATTAAGATGGATTTCTTTGCTATGGAAAAGTGCATTTCAAGTTTTAACAATATACAATTATTTACAAATAACCCTGTTATTAAGTAACACCCCCACCTGATAACCCTGTTATTAAACAGCACCCCCACCTGAATAACCCTGTTATTAAGTAACACCCCCACCTGAATAACCCTGTTATTAAACAGCACCCCCACCTGAATAACCCTGTTATTAAACAGCACCCCCACCTGAATAACCCTGTCATTAAGTAACACCCCCACTTGAATAACCCTGTTATTAAACAGCACCCCACCTGAATAACCCTGTCATTAAGTAACACCCCCACTTGAATAACCCTGTTATTAAACAGCACCCCACCTGAATAACCCTGTTATTAAGTAACACCCCCACCTGAATAACCCTGCTATTAAACAGCACCCCCACCTGAATAACCCTGTTATTAAACAGCATCCCCACCTGAATAACCCTGTCATTAAGTAACACCCCCACTTGAATAACCCTGTTATTAAACAGCACCCCACCTGAATAACCCTGTTATTAAGTAACACCCCCACCTGAATAACCCTGTTATTAAACAGCACCCCACCTGAATAACCCTGTTATTAAGTAACGTCCCCACCTGAATAACCCTGTTATTAAGTAACACCGCCACCTGAATAACCCTGTTATTAAGTAACGTCCCCACCTGAAAAACCCTGTTATTAAGTAACACCCCCACCTGAATAACCCTGCTATTAAACAGCACCCCACCTGAATAACCCTGTTATTAAGTAACACCCCCACCTGAATAACCCTGTTATTAAACAGCACCCCCACCTGAATAACCCTGTTATTAAGTAACACCCGCACCTGAATAACCCTGTTATTAAGTAACACCCCACCTGAATAACCCTGTTATTAAGTAACACCCCCACCTGAATAACCCTGTTATTAAACAGCACCCAACCTGAATAACCCTGTTATTAAACAGCACCCCAACCTGAATAACCCTGTTATTAAACAGCACCCCACCTGAATAACCCTGTTATTAAACAGCACCCCACCTGAATAACCCTGTTATTAAGTAACACCCCCACCTGAATAACCCTGTTTTTAAACAGCACCCCCACCTGAATAACCCTGCTATTAAACAGCACCCCAACCTGAATAACCCTGTTATTAAGTAACACCCCCACCTGAATAACCCTGTTATTAAGTAACACCCCCACCTGAATAACCCTGTTATTAAACAGCACCCCACCTGAATAACCCTGTTATTAAACAGCACCCCACCTGAATAACCCTGTTATTAAACAGCATCCCCACCTGAATAACCCTGTTATTAAACAGCATCCCCACCTGAATAACCCTGTTATTAAGTAACACCCCCACCTGAATAACCCTGTTATTAAGTAACACCCCCACCTGAATAACCCTGTTATTAAGTAACACCCCCACCTGAATAACCCTGTTATTAAACAGCACCCCCACCTGAATAACCCTGTTATTAAACAGCACCCCCACCTGAATAACCCTGTTATTAAGTAACACCCCCACCTGAATAACCCTGTTATTAAGTAACACCCCCACCTGAATAACCCTGTTATTAAACAGCACCCCACCTGAATAACCCTGTTATTAAACAGCATCCCCACCTGAATAACCCTGTTATTAAGTAACACCCCCACCTGAATAACCCTGTTATTAAGTAACACCCCCACCTGAATAACCCTGTTATTAAGTAACACCTCCACCTGATAGCCTTGTAATTTAACAGCATCCCCACCCGCTCCAGGTTGAGTGCTCCCAGGTGGGGGCTGTCTTCAGGGGCCTCCTGGGATGTCAAAAGGGCCCTTAAACACATCAGAATCTTCAGATAAAAACATTTCCCGTGATCCCTCAATGGTGACAGTCCCTCCTGTCTGAATGAGCTGCTCTTTCCCCTGGAAACCCCCATGCGCTCAAATCTAATGGCCGTAGCCCACCAGCCAAGTCGTTAGCACTTGGGTCTAATGGCCACAGGCCGCTAACCCTGTCGTTAGCGCTCGGGTCTAATGGCCACAGGCCGCTAACCCTGTCGTCAGCGCTCGGGTCTAATGGCCACACGCCGCTAACCCTGTCGTTAGCGCTCGGGTCTAATGGCCACAGGCCGCTAACCCTGTCGTTAGCGCTCGGGTCTAATGGCCACAGGCCCCTAACCCTGTCGTTAGCCCTCGGGTCTAATGGCCACACGCCGCTAACCCTGACGTTAGTGCTTGGGTCTAATGGCCACAGGCCGCTAACCCTGTTGTTAGTGCTGGGGTCTAATGGCCACAGGCCCCTAACCCTGTCGTTAGCGCTCTGGTCTAATGGCCACAGGCCTCTAACCCTGACATTAGCGCTCGGGTCTAATGGCCACAGGCCGCTAACCCTGTCGTTAGCGCTCGGGTCTAATGGCCACAGGCCGCTAAACCTGTCGTTAGCGCTCGGGTCTAATGGCCACAGGCCCCTAACCCTGACGTTAGCGCTCGGGTCTAATGGCCACAGGCTGCTAACCCTGACGTTAGCGCTCAGGTCTAATGACCACAGGCTCCTAACCCTGACGTTAGCGCTCGGGTCTAATGGCCACAGGCCGCTAACCCAGTTGTTAGCCCACTCGTAATAGATGATCACGCTCCTGCTATGCTGCACTGCATCTTTTGCAAAATCTGCCTGATCATCTTCATTCGGTCCAGTCCTTACACTAACCATAAACCCTAACCCTAATTTGTTTTTTTTTAAGCTATTATATTATTATTATTATTATTATTATTGAAACATCTACAAAAAAGAAAAAAAATCTAAAATTACACTGTTCCTCTTCATATTAAATATTCTCTTATTCATCGGGTGCTTCATATTTCATGTACAGTAAACACATTATAAATGGTGCAACTCACTTGTCACCTCCAGCAATAATATATGCAAAGACCTCCTGCTTCTTTAATCCTTTCAGAAGTCTGTTGAAAGATGTCTGAAATATGAAGACAAACTAATGAGTAAACATGACAAATACATATGCAAGTTCCTGTGATCACATGGGCTTCAGACTTCCATCAGAAGAAGATGATTAACAGCAGCAAAGAGGCATGGAGTTCAGGTACAGGTCTGTACATCTGTACCAGTAAGCTAAGGCTATATGGATGTATAGTTGGAGCATGAAATGAATTCTGTTTTGAAGGAAAGAATATTTGAAATGGAAGTTGAACGATGCTCCAAACAACTCCACGTATCACACAACCAAAAAAGCACCTTCCCTGGGTGTGCTTTTCACATATTATCCCTCTATTAATAAAATAAATAAACCCCCTTTGTATGGCAAGGTACTTATGAATATTAATATTAGAAATCAAACTTCTGTCTCCAGGGAAAAGAAGGAAAATAATACAGCAGAAACAGGAAAATTCCAGCAGGTCTAAGTTCACATACTGACCTTTAGTCTGCTCTCAGTCAGACACAGCCAATCAGCACAGCCGGATCTCAGCAAGACACAGCCAGTCGCCGCAGCCTGTTCTCAACCATCACAGCCAATCAGCTCAGACTACTTTCAACGAGACAGCCAATCACCTCAGCCTGCATGGAGATGTTGATGTTGTGTCAGTTCAGCTCACATGTGTAGAGTGACCTTACATCAGTTTTTTTTATTTAAAAAAGGACAGGGTGGGTGGGCATTATGAACATAGTACTAGTCTATTCGTTTATGTACAGTGTACGGATTGCGCAATACCTAACTGGTCATTTTTAGGAATGTGGAAATCTCACCTAGATTAATATTTTTGGCCCCAGAAAGAAGAGGACGTCTGGACAGCGGACACACGCAGGGTTACTCTAATTGATTTTAATGTGATGATATGGTGTGCCTGGAGGGGAAAAACCCAAATGTTTGGTCAACTGAACATTATTTGTACATCAGTATACAACACAGACCCCAAACCATTCTTTCCCTTCAGCTGTCACAAGCACACATGCACAGAATAAGAGGAAATATAAAAATAGACAAAGGCTCAAAGCTGGTTACAGGGCTTTATCTATAACAAAGCAATACTGTGCGTCAATTCCAGCACAGTCCAACCAGAGCACAGGAAATATACTGTGCGTCAATGCCAGCACAGTCCAACCAGAGCACAGGAAAAATACTGTGCGTCAATGCCAGCACAGTCCAACCAGAGCACAGGAAAAATACTGTGCGTCAATACCAGCACAGTCCAGCCAGAGCACAGGAAAAATACTGTGCTTCAATGCCAGCACAGTCCAACCAGAGCACAGGAAAAATACTGTGAGTCAATGCCAGCACAGTCCAACCAGAGCACAGGAAAAATACTGTGAGTCAATTCCAGCACAGTCCAACCAGAGCACAGGAAAAATACTGTGCGTCAGTTCCAGCACAGTCCAACCAGAGCACAGGAAAAATACTGCGCGTCAATTCCAGCACAGTCCAACCAGAGCACAGGAAAAATACTGTGCGTCAATGCCAGCACAGTCCAACCAGAGCACAGGAAAAATACTGTGCGGCAATTCCAGAACCGTCCAACCAGAGCACAGGAAAATGAGACTGACAGTTTAACTTGCTTACATCACAGGTGATGGGATAGGTTACTTACATCACAGGTGATGGTATACGTTACTTACATTACATGCAGTTCCGATTATTGTGCAGCGTAAATATGAAAGTCACATGAACATATTACAACACTGTAGAATCGCAGTTCAATCTGCAGGGTTGTGCAAGAGTTAACCTGGTAGCAGGAAACTCTTGGACTTTCCAGATAGCAGATAAACTCTTGGACACATTGTGCAGTTCACTAGGGAGGATTCCACCCACATATTTTCTGCAGGGAAGTTTTAATTCATCAAAAAGGATTTACTAAAACAACTTATGCTTGTTATAATTTACTGAAAATCATTTATTAAAACCACTGATGCTTGCTGGACACCACTGGGTGAATGGTTACACTGAGGTTGTCACGCTAACTCATTTCTAAACCACATATTTCCTAACTCTCATAAACACACACACATTCTGTCTCATGCTCTCTTTCACACACACAATCTGCCATGTGAACGACTCCAAGACACCACATCTGTCTTCACTCCCACTGATTAAGCTACTCAGAAATACCCCTGGACTTCCAGTAAAACACAAGCACTGTCCAAGTCCAGAGTTTCGAAACACTGCATTCTGACACACAAATCAAAATCTCACTCATACACACATTAATAACAGCAGGCTTCTCATGTTTCTTTGCGCAAGCACATATAAATGCTCCCCCCACACCTCTGTAACTAGTGTACCAAATGACACCCAAGGAAACGTCGGAACTTCTCCCAACACAACAGGTAATCTCTTCTGTTTCTCCGTTTAAAAAGCAGAATTTGTGATTAAAAAGAGAAGGCAGTGATGCAGCCGATTATTTTGCTCAGAAGGAAATGCTATTTTAAAAAGCATGCTATTAGGAACTGATAATTTTGAAAACAGATAATTGTATTGATATTTTGGTTACCTTTGTGGGAGGTGAGAGCAGCAGTGCTTGCTTTTGGTCTGGCATGGTTTTGTGTGGAAAATCCTATATCCCATACTGGAGGACTGGAGGACTATTAGGTGCTTTTCATGTTTTAGAGCTGGGGTTCCCAGTCTTATCCAGAAAGGGCCATTGTGGGTGCACACACCTGATCCTGATTCTACTAATCAAGGTGCTTAGCAATGACTCTAGTGATTGATTAGTAGAATCAGGTGTGCACACCCACACTTTCCCTTTCTGGAACCCCAGCTCTAAAACATGAAAAGCACCTAATTAAGAAAAATTAACAGCTTGTTAAAATTCTGGGATTGCTGTTGAGGTTGGAATGAAAACCAGCATACACAGGGGTCCCCCAGGACCGAGTTTGAGACCCACTGCGCTAGACAGTGGGTCTCCAGGACGGAGGTCGGTAACCACCGCTCTATACTGCAGCACCTGTGCTGCTCCTGTAGATGGTGCTATTCAGGCTGTGTGCAATTCGCATACTCTGTACTGCAGTGCCCTGATTTACCTGTGCTGCTCCTGTAGATGGTGCTATTCAGGCTGTGTGCAATTCACATACTCTGTACTGCAGTGCCCTGATTTACCTGTGCTGCTTCTGTAGATGGTGCTATTCAGGCTGCGTGCAATTCACATACTCTGTACTGCAGTCCCCTGATTTACCTGTGCTGCTCCTATAGATGGCGCTGTTGAGGTCATGCACTCTGTTCATCCTGCTGGTGCTGCAGCACTGTCTTCCCACTGCCCATGCTGAGAAGGTTCCAGAACACACCTGCTCCTGTTATCCAGGTGTACCTGGGACTCCTGGCAACAACGGTCTGCCTGGGAGAGATGGGAAAGAGGGCGTGGCCGGAGAGAAGGGTGACAGAGGTAGGTTGTTTATACGGTTGGGTGTGCACAGGTAGGGTATTCACAGATAGGCTGTTCATGGGTTGGTAGAGTGTTCACAGGTAGTGTTTTCACAGGTAGGGAAATCACAGGTGAGGTGTTCACAGGTAGGGTATTCATAGGTTGGCTGTTCACAGGATGGTAGGGTGTTCACAGGTGGGGTAATCACAGGTAAGGTGTTCACAGGTAAATACAGTTTTACAAAACACTGCAAACTGTATATAAAGTTTATGTTCATGTCAAAGATGTGTGTTTACGCAGATATAGTACAGCATAGATATGTGTGTTTATGCATATATAGTACACCATAGATCTGTGTGATTATGCAGATATAGTACAGCATAGATATGTGTGTTTATGCAGATATAGTACAGCATAGATATGTGTGTTTATGCAGATATAGTACAGCATAGATATGTGTGATTATGCAGATATAGTACAACATAGATATGTGTGATTATGCAGATATAGTACAGCATAGATCTGTGTGTTTATGGAGATATAGTACAGCATAGATATGTGTGTTTATGCAGATATAGTACAGCATAGATATGTGTGATTATGCAGATATAGTACAACATACATATGTGTGATTATGCAGATATTGAACAGCATAGATCTGTGTGATTATGCAGATATAGTACAGCATAGATCTGTGTGTTTATGCATATATAGTACATCATAGATATGTGTGTTTATGCAGATATAGTACAGCATAGATATGTGTGATTATGCAGATATAGTACAACATAGATATGTGTGATTATGCAGATATTGAACAGCATAGATCTGTCTGATTATGCAGATATAGTACAGCATAGATCTGTGTGTTTATGCATATATAGTACACCATAGATCTGTGTGATTATGCAGATATAGTACAGCATAGATCTGTGTGTTTATGCAGATATAGTACAGCATAGATATGTGTGTTTATGCAGATATAGTACAGCATAGATATGTGTGATTATGCAGATATAGTACAACATAGATATGTGTGATTATGCAGATATAGTACAGCATAGATCTGTGTGGTTATGCAGATATAGTACAGTATAGATCTGTGTTCACAGGCATGGTGGGTCTACCGGGGTTTCCTGGAAAGCCTGGTCCACCAGGCCCAGCGGGTCCAGCAGGTCCAGTGGGTGCACCAGGCCTAGTTGGTCCAGCGGGTCCCAAGGGTTTGATGGGTCCAGTGGGCCCAAGTGGACCGAAGGGGGAGAAGGGGGAATGTGGCCCTGCAGGTAGAATGAAGACTGTAATACACGGTTCAAAAGCTACTGTGATCAACTGTGAAATGTCCTACTGTGGAACTCCATAAAAAAAAGCACAAAATCTGCACAATGTTACTGGAGTGATTAAGGGCACTGTGTTTAGAACAAGATGGTTGCAGGTTCAAATATGGCTGCAGCTGTTTTACCCATAAGTCACATTGAGAGTAGCCAGACTGGGCTGCCATTCTCACTTTCTCCTGTTGTTTAAAAGAATGGATGCCACTAAAATGTGTTAACATATATAAGCAAATGACTCATGTTTTTTTGGCAAACCAAAGGAAATCCCATTGGATTATATCTTGTCTCTTTCAGGACCCCTGCCTGACACAAACCTGGTGGAACTGCAGTCAGAGCTTCAGGCACTGAAAGCCTCTTTCATCAAAAGTGAGATATTTTCATTTTTTGAAGAAGCATTAAATCTTCTGAAAAGCCATAAGATGCTGAGCAGATGAGGGGAATGAAATGAGTCACAGGGCTGCATGCAGCTGAGCCAATCAGCTCTCTGCTTGGCTGCCTGCTTTGTCTTAGGAATCCTAGCCAGGTTTACGCTTCACTTCTGATACAACAGTATTGCTTTGTCAGTTGTAAATTTAAAAAACGAGTTGTGAAAGAAATTAAGTCAGAACTCAAAGTGCAATGTGCACAAGTGAAAAATCCAGGTTCAGAAAGTAGAAGTCCTCCCAATATTTTGCTCCAATCACCTGGATTTGCTATTTAGCACAATTATTCAGCCAGGAGGTTGAACTAATGAGTGAAATCAGCTGGCTGAGTACATGGGTGGAAAAACTCCATGGCAGGACTTTTACTTTCTGACCCCTGGACCTTTCTCATTACATTACAGGCATTTAGCAGACGCTCTTATCCAGAGCAACTTACACAACTTTTACATAGCATTTTACATTGTATCCATTTATACAGCTGGATATATACTGAAGCAGTGCAGGTTAAGTACCTTGCTCAAGGGTACAACGGCAGTGTCCTTAACCAGGAATCAAACCTACGATCTTTCGGTTACAAGCCCAGTTCCTTACCCACTGTGCTACACTCCATCTCCAATGCACAACAGTTAACTGAGCAATAAGGTGTGCCGTGTGCTTCTGTTGCAGTGACACAGGTCCACTTCATAAAAAGGGTTGGAAAGAAATACTTTGTGTCAGATAAGAAGTCGGGGAACTTTGATGAAGCTGTTAAATTGTGCAGCTCTGTCGGTGGGGTTCCTGCCCTGCCGACCAGCCTGGAGGAAAACCGAGAGGTTTCCGATTTTCCGTCTGGTGCCGGGAACGCCTGGCTTGGCGCAAATGACAGGAAAACCGAGGGCAAATTTATGGACTTACAGGAGAAAGAACTCCAGTTTAGTAGCTGGAAAGATTCAGAACCAAACGACTACAATGGACAAGAGGACTGTGTTGTCATAGACGGTGATGGCAAATGGAATGATGTCCCATGTGAAGAAAAGTATGTTATCGTTTGTGAGATTTAAAGGGAAGGGAAAATTCATTTAATACTCATATTTGTATTTGCATCTAGATGTGTGTGTGAGTGTGTGTGTGTGCATGTTTATGTGTGTAAGTGTAATATCCAATCATACCAGCCTTTAGCTGAAAGGGCAGCCATACTGGTTGGAACAATACTCAGAAGTTTACTTCATAAATATGTTGGTGTATAACCATATAAGCCAATGAACCATAGGAAATGTGTTATCTGTAGGGCCAACAGTTTGTTTCCACCATGTGACCTGCAGGGATTTGAACTTGTATTTCAATGGTTATCCTCCAGGGGTCCCCATAGCACTCCAACATCACTGTAAAGCAACTAATTGTGCAATTGTTTCTAAATGAGACATTTATAAAAACAATTTGTTGATCTAATACTGCAGCTCTCCAGGACCAGGACTGAGTATCACTGCAGTGATGAGAAAAATGCACCCAAATGAAGCAGTGGAGTCCAATATTATCCTAAAAGAGTTGGTGCGGGTGCAGGTTTTTAACCCAGCACTAAAGCATTTCCACCGCACTTTTCCACCGCATGGTACCGGGCCGGCTCAACTCGACTCGACTCTCCTCACTTTTGGTACCAGGTACTTCGTTTTCCACTGCAGATAGAACCCCCGTCAATGTAGCTGGTCGCCATAGCGACGCCCCATGAGACTGCCGTGATGTTATCTTCAACGGGACACACACAGGAACAATGGAGGATATCGAAGGGATGGTGCTCTTGATTCTCGGTATGTGGCTGTTTGTCACAGCAAGGAGACAGTTTTTGTTTCAGAGGAGGCTGAAGGCAGCAAGACTGCTGAAAAAAAACAGGAGAGTTTGGGAAATCCTACATCAGAGCTCAGAAGATGAGACGAATCTGGTTGCTCAAAGACGACGCAAGAGGATTAGTGACGATTCTCTCTGACCAATCAGTGGTCTGCAGTGTTTTCACGTCACCTTTTGGTATCGCCTCAGCTCGCTTGGAATCTCGACGGAGGTGATACCAAAAGAAGTAGGTACCAGATACTGTCCACAACTTTTGCCCGATGGAAAAGCAAAAAAGTCGAGTAGAGTTGAGTCGAGCTGAGCCGGTACCATGTGTTGGAAAAGCGGCTAAAGATACCTGATTCTACTCAGAGTCTTGATTGAGGACCATGATTAGTTTATTAGTTGAATCATGAATTCATTTTTTAACCTTTTTGTGCAAGTTAAATGTTATATAACTGCTCTCATTTTTAATGTTGGCATTTCCCACTGCTTCTAACAAAACATATTGTTTCCCTGGACAACATTTAAAAATTTGCAGTATGTTCACGGTAGTAAGTAATTGAACTGAATTTGTGTCGCTTATAAACATTGCTGTGTCATCATCTGTGCTTAATTAGTGGCAATTAGTTTATCAACCTAGATTACTGAGATGGTGCAAATTAGATAATTGTTTGAGAAGGGGTTTAACAAAGAGGCTATCGCTACCTCTAGCGGGTGGATAACTGCAAGAAAACGAGGGGAGACAAACTGGTGGCCCTGGTTATGTCATGTGTAGACTAAGCCAAGCTACCACTGGGAAAATTTTCCATGTGTATACTATTCTACCTTGCAAAACCATACAAATAAAAAACAAAAATAAATTGTGTGATTGTTCATTAAGCTGCCTAATATGTTGAAACTGCACAATGTAAAAGCTTCCTGTTTTTTCTAAATACCTGTAACTCACGGTGAGATATGTAGTTTAAAATGGACACGCCCGTAAACAAAGGTAGATAAGTTCCATGCTTCTATAGCGCATTAGTCCCCAGAATATCGCACACGGACCATTACTGTGACTCCTCACACAAACCTGCGGATTCAATGGCATAGCCAAGACTAGAGACATTATATATTTAAAATTGCCACGATAGCCTATTAGACTACGTGTCAGTTTGCTGACAGCTCGACGAAGGTATTTGAAATTGGCTCAATAAATTATTCGTAAAAACAAAAAACAAAAAAAAAAAAAATAATTGCAAAGTATGTCTGGTACGTGAATTTAACTAATATTCTGACTCTGACTAAAACGCTTAAACCTCATCACAAAAGACTTCATGGACCATGAGCCTGTCTGATCGGAAAATTATTAGCGGAAGCGGAAGAATGTGTATAACGGAAGACATTTGAAAATGCAATAAACGTATTGAAAGTCAATTAAGTTAAGGAATACCTCTATTCTTAAACATTTTTTTAAAAACTTGATTTATAGAGTCTGAAAGTATGTTGAGGACCTTAGAAAAAATATATCGATAACAGATCTGGTCAACAGCTAGCTGGCTAGGATAAATTGGGTATGCATAATGAACTTCTTGCTTGCTAACTAGTCTGTTGTGTGTTCTGTTCTCTTGGTAATAGGTATTGTTGGTTGTATTTAACGGTGGCTTGATGCGTATGTTGATATTAGCTGATAGTGATAGACCCTCACAAATCAAGAAATCAAATCAAAGTTTATTTGCCATATGCCCAGTAACAATACAGCATGCTAGCAGATGTCAGCTGGAAAATAAATGCTTAGATTACGTTGGTCCAACTAGTTAGCAAATAAGATAAACAGTTAAATCCGTCGAAAAACAGCGGCTTTACTGTAAATTGACTGTTTACTGTAAAGTGCGCTACATCTGTGTAACTAGCTGAAGAACCGGTCACCGCACACGCGTTAGTGTCAGTTGCCTTCCGAATGTGGCTTAGTATGGGGTTGATTCGCTAGCTGTTAGCATTAGCTGTACGGACGCTTCGGTAACTTCATGCCAATGAGGAACAAGCTGGCGAGCTACGTATTACCGCGGTGCCGGTTTGACTGTATGCGGAGGGAAGGATCAGACATGAGAGTTTAAAGGACAGAGCTGGAATATCACTGCTCTGGAAGAGACTGCTGGAGAGGCCAACCGGACAATGCCAAGAAGAAAACAATCGCACCCACAGCCGGTCAAATGTAAGTAGCGTTAGCTAGCTAAGTTGGCTTAATTGTTTTCCGGTTCCTCTTAGCACTGAACCAGTAAACATTTTACTCTGTTAAAACGCTTAATAAATACAGTGCCGAAGCCGTTTGCTGTCTGGCCTTTTTAAATCCCGCATGACCAGATACGCTGAGTTATAACCGTTGTGTTTAGCACGAACCATACCTATAAAAAGTACATTTACCTAGTTCTGCTAGGTAGCAAGCTGACTTTACAAGGAAGTGAACGCTAACAAAAACATTGGCTACTGTCAGCTCGCAAACCGCAACTTTGTAGGCAGTGTATCGAGTGTAGGCAGTTCCATAAAGTTTAATGAAGTATTTATTTTTTAAAATGATAATATTTTCGAGTCGGCTAGTTAACGTTAGTTCTAGTCGACGGAGCAAACCCGGCTTAGGTTGTAGAACATGGTTTAATGCAAATGAAGTTTCTGCGCGCTGTTGAGTTTGTCGCAAAGCTTTTTTGTTAGTTATAAGATTAAAATTAGTCTTATCAGTAATAAGTGAATAAAGTGGACAGTTAGACAGTTAGGTGATTTAAAAATGTGTGCTTATCTTAAGTGGGACAGATTGAGTGGGTAAATCGTGCCTGTGCTTGGTGGAAGTTCTGACCTCCGGTTTGTACTGACATTTTATAATGCTGAGATAATGATACTCCTCCATACATCTCAACACATTTGTGAGCTGTTTCATCCTGTCATCGGCTGAAAAGAAGCCACTTTGCCTTCCTCTTCCTATCTTCCTCTTCCTCTCTTTTTAACTCCTTCCTGTATTTCCCTTGTATAAACCACCCTGCTCACCCTCTCTCCCCCTCACACCCTCTCTTGCTTACTTTCTCACCCTCACACCCTCATTCTCAGACATGCACACACTCTTTCTCTCTCTCTCACACACACACACACAGCCACACATACTTTTTTCTCAGACACACTCCCTCTCACAAACATGTGCTCACACACTCTCTTTCACACAAATACACACACAAACACACTCTTTTACTCTGTGTGCATGTGTGTGCTTTTGTGTGGGAGAGTAAGGAGTGTGTTTGTAATAGAGAATGTGTGCATGTGCCTGTGTGAGTGTGTGCATATGACTGATGACTGCTGGTGTGTGTGCTTGCAGTGGACTCAGAAGATGGTGTGTGTGCTTGCAGTGTACTGATGCTGTGTGTGCTTGCAGTGGACTGATGCTGTGTGTGCTTGCAGTGGACTCAGAAGATGGTGTGTGTGCTTGCAGTGAACTCAGAAGATGGTGTGTGTGCTTGCAGTGTACTGATGCTGTGTGTGCTTGCAGTGAACTCAGAAGATGGTGTGTGTGCTTGCAGTGAACTCAGAAGATGGTGTGTGTGCTTGCAGTGGACTCAAAAGATGGTGTGTGTGCTTGTAGTGGACTCAAAAGATGGTGTGTGTGCTTGCAGTGGACTGATGGTGTGTATGCTTGTAGTGGACTCAGAAGATGGTGTGGCCACAGTAAATCCTGCAAGTTTAGTCTTGGAAAGTGACTTCCTCCTGGGCCAGGATCTGGAGTTTGGGGACAATGACAGCGACTACAAGATCATTGCATTTGACAAGGATTCAGGTGAGTGAGCCCTGAACAAAAAGAGTTTGTCTGTTTGAATGGGGTATTAGTGTGTGCTTTTCTACTTTTAGCATTCACCCCTGGATCCCAAAGGTTGCTGATCTGCCTGAATTGCCTATTAGTTATATTTGAGGCAGTGTAGTGGTTGCTGGTTCAATTCCCAGTTTGGCCACTGTTTTGGTAGCCTTGAGCAAGGTTGTGCCTTGAGCAATGTGATGTCATGTAAGGTAATGTAATGTAAGATGATGTGTAGGGTAACAACACATCTTTTGCGGGCAGAATGGCCTTGAAGCAGTACTTAAGTAGCCTGTCAGATGTTTCTAAGACTGAAAACTGGAAGTACATAAATGCTCCCAGCTTTAGGATATGAGATGGTAATATTGTTCTTAATTGTTTCAAAGTGCTGCTTTATGGTAAATTATAGTAATGTATGTTAAATGGTAGCAATATCATGGACACTTGTACATGAGTTTCTAGAAAACTTAATACAAAATAATTTGGGGGTAGAGGGTAGTGAGGTTGCTTTTGATTGGTTGGTGCATCAGGGTAGAGACTATCAAGGCTGTTCTCGATTGGTCCTGCCTTCAGGGTAGCGAGGCTGTTTCTGACTGGCTGTGTGTTTTCCAGACTCGGTTGCTGTGGAGATGGGGATCCCGGTCTACTCGCTGAGTGATGAGGACTGCAGCTACAGCCAGCTCAGCCTGGAGAGCGAGGGGGAGGAGAGCGAGCACGCAGAGGGGCGGGCCCTGGGGCGGGGCCTGTCCTGCGTCCGCTGTGGCCAGCCGCTAGAGGACCCCCTGCAGGGGGCGCTGGACCTGACCCCCCCGTGCTGCCTGCACTGCAGCGAGGGGGCTGGGGCCAGGGATGAGGACAACAGTTCCGGAGGAAAAGGTGGCATGGGTGGGGCAGTGGGCAGGGGTGCAGGAGAGGGTGTGGGTGGGGCAGTGGGCGGCTCTCGTAAACTGCACTCCTGTAAGCTGTGCAGCTTCTCCTCCCGCTACTCCAACCACCTGAAGCGTCACATGAAGACGCACAACGGCGAGAAGCCGTACCGCTGCCCTCACTGCGCATACGCGTCTGCGCAGCTGGTCAACCTGCAGCGCCACCTGCGCATCCACACTGGTGAGAAACCCTACAGCTGCGCCCACTGCCACTTCGCCTGCAGCTCCCTGGGCAATCTGAAGAGGCACCAGCGCATGCACACACACGACAAGCCCAACAAGTGCAGCCACTGCGACTATGGAGCCAGCAGCACGCTCAGCCTGAAGAGGCACCAGATGGGCCACAAGGCCCAAAAGTCAGAGCCGCCAGAAGGTGTGTCAGATTAAACAGAGAGCACACTGTTCTAGATTAGTCATTTTAGATTACACTGTGCTAGATTAGTCATTTTAGATTACACTGCACTAGATTAGTCAATTTAGAATACACTGTGCTAGATTAGTCATTTTAGATTACACTGTGCTAGATTAGTCATTTTAGATTGCACTGTGCTAGATTAGTCAGTTTAGATTACACTGTGCTAGATTAGTCAGTTTAGATTACACTGTGCTAGATTAGTCAATTTAGATTACACTGTGCTAGATTAGTCAATTTAGATTACACTGTGCTAGATTAGTCAATTTAGATTACACTGTGCTAGATTAGTCAATTTAAATTACACTGCACTAGATTACAGTCATTTTAGATTACACTGTGCTACATTAGTCATTTTAGATTACACTGTGCTAAATTACACTCAGTTTACACTGTGCTAGATTACACTCAGTTTAGATTACACTGCGCTAGATTAGTCATTTTAGATTACACTGTGCTAGATTACACTCAGTTTACACTGTGCTAGATTACACTCAGTTTAGATTACACTGCGCTAGATTACAGTCATTTTAGATTACACTGTGCTAGATTACACTCAGTTTACACTGTGCTAGATTACAGTCAGTTTGTATTACACTGCACTATATTACAGTCAATTTAGATTACACTGCGCTAGATTACACTCAGTTTAGATTACACTGTGCTAGATTAGTCAATTTAGATTATACTGCGCTAGATTACACTCAATTTAGATTATAATGCGATAGATTAGTCAATTTATATTACAGTGCGTTAGATTACACTTTAGATTACACTGTGGTAGATTACAGTCCGTTTACACTGTGCTAGATTACAGTCAGTTTGTATTACACTGCACTATATTACAGTCAATTTAGATTACACTGTGGTAGATTACAGTCCGTTTAGATTACACTGCGCTACATTACAGTCAATTTAGATTACACTGCGCTAGATTACACTCATTACATTACATTTATTTGGCAGACGCTTTTATCCAAAGCGACATACCAAAAGTGCATTTCATGGTCATAGACAACTGCTAAACACAAGTTCAGTAAGGTACAATACTTATTTTGTACAGCTATTTCTAGCCAAGAACACAGTTTAGATTACACTGCACTAGATTACACTCAGTTTATATTACACTGCACTAGATTACACTCAATTAAGATTACACAACACTGCACTAGATTACACTTAAATTAGATTTCACTGTGCACAGATTGCTTAATTTAGATTATACTGCTCTCAGATTAGTCAATTTAGACATTATACTCAATTGTTTAGATAACTCTGCTTGATTACTCTATTCAGATTGCCCTGCACTTAGATAACACTGAATGTGCCTTACATGGTGCTGGGATTACATTCCATTTAGTTGTCAAGGAAATTAGATTGCATTCATATTTCACTGTGCTGAGATTACACCATGTTTATATTACACACAGATTACGGTGAAATGGTCACAAAGTTTCTGAAAAGCATAGTGCTGCACAACGTAATTGTAAAGGTTGGTTTTACAGAGAGAGAGAGAGAGAGGTGGTTAGTTATCCTGTTCAAGTCTGACGTTCAGGTGAATTGCCGTTTGTTTCCCTGGTAACAGTTGCCGTGGTGTCAGACCTGACTCTGCACGTGAGCAATGAGGCGGACTTCCTCCAGAGCTACGGTGGCCTGAAGGGGGAGGGGGTCGGCCTGGGGGCGGAGTCAGACTCTCTCCCGGAGCTGCTGTTCCCCTTCACCTGCCGGCTGTGTGGGGTGGTCCTGGACGACGAGGATGGCACGTCTGCGCAGATCTGCAGCAGCTGCACGCTGGACATGCTGACCAAGGCCCCGCCCAGCAGCCCAGGGGAGAGGGGCGAGCGGGTGTTCTCCTGCGCCCTGTGCTCCTTCACCACCCAGTACCCCAACCACCTGGCCCGCCACATGAAGACCCACAGCGGGGAGAAGCCCTACAAGTGCCCCCAGTGCGACTACGCCTCCGCCCACTTCGACAACCTGAAGCGCCACCACCGCGTGCACACGGGCGAGAAGCCCTACAAGTGCCACCTGTGCGACTACGCCTGCGGCAACCTGGCCAACCTCAAACGGCACCAGCGCATCCACTCCGGCGCCAAGCCCTTCCAGTGCGCCGTCTGCAGCTACAGCTGCAACCAGAGCATGAACCTGAAGCGGCACATGCTGCGGCACACCGGCGAGAAGCCCTTCTGCTGCCAGGAGTGCCCCTACACCACCGGCCACTGGGACAACTACAAACGGCACCAGAGGAAGCACGGCCACTCCGCACACGGCTGGGTCAAAGTGCAGCTGCCCCACACCGAGGAGGAGGAGGAGGAAATGTAGAGGAAGAACAGGAAGGGGGAGGAGGAGGAAAGGAAGAACGAGGGGGATTGTCCTCTCCCCCTTTCAGCACATACTTCCTGTTTGAGATGTTTTATTTGGGGGGGTGTAGAGTCTGCGGCCCCCCCACATCCTGTTGCCTTTGGGTTAATGGTTGGGGGAGGGGTTGGGTTCTCTGGTGCCAAATGGAGAGATGCCTCTCCCCCGATCCCTGTGTACACTGTGTGTGCCTGTGTGTGTGTGTGTGTGTGCATATGAATGTGCCTGCGTTTGTAGATATGTTTGATTGCATATCGCGTGCTATCGGGTGATTTGAAAATCATGTTTTGTTTTTTTTATTGGTTTCTGTTCGCTGTGAAAGTTTTTTTCGCTTAAATTTCCTAAGAAAATGTCACTTAAACTCGGGCGTATCAAATGTATGATTAAAAAATATTTTTTTCATGTGTGTTGTATGGTTTCATTTTTATAATATTTACTGTCTTTTTTTGAGCAAGCATTGAGCTGAAATAAGTTTGAGCTAATAGGTTACAGAGTGCGCACCAAACAGACAGTTTTACACAGAAGCTCATTCTGGGGGCTAATGAGATCAAAGTAAATATTCCGGTACGCTTTCATACTAAGCGAGTAAAACCACAAAGTAATATAATTCTATTGTGCTGGACGTGTAAGACGACCAAAATCAGAAGCCAGCATCGCGGTGTAGCGTAATGGTGAGTAACGACAGCCTTGCTACAACGTTGGCTAACAAGGTAGTAAAACTTGACAACGGTCTTAGCGAGTCCGTCATTCCACGGTGGTTCACACTTGCCCGTTGGGATGGTAAGTAAAGGAACGTTCACCCGAAACAGGTTGTTCCCCTGTACTTGATTGACGACGATGTAACGTTCTCAGTCGAAGTGCTCGATATGCAGTCATTTAAAGGCAGGCAAGTGGATGTTTATGACCCCAATGGACATTTAAATTACACACTGGTGTCTAATTATAATAATTTTGAACTGAGTGCGGAGGAAGGGGGGTTTAGAAATAAGAAAGCCTCGCGATAAGGTATAATAAACGACTTGTGTACATTTGATTGAATTTGAGAATTAACCCCATAAATGAGCGGTTCCGGGCACGCGGATACGCGCACACACTAAGCAGCATTTCCGCCTCCTGCAAGCCCGCTTTAGCACTGCCGCGGCAGCAAAAGCGACGTTACGAGCTGACTATATAAGATTTAAAATGGTGTTGCTGTTGTACTGAATTTTTAAAGGATGGGAAAATGTTTTCCGAGATAATGTCTTAAGTGTTGACTTGTCTTCAGTGAACATGATAACTCATGGCCAGAACCCACCAGTCGGCCATATCTAAGATCTTCAGCGTGGGGGTCTTTGACACAAAAAAAAAAATTATACAGGAATGGGTATTATTGGCTTTAGAAATTTGCCATTCAGAGACGAAAGCAACCTGTTCATTCTAAATGTTTTGTTTGCGAGGTTTGAAGAGGTTTCTCATTAAAAGTCTGTTCGCGATTTCCGTTCTCGCCAAAAGATGGCAGTGTTGATTTTGGACACAGCGTACTGGAAAGGGCTTAACAGAGGTTACATTTGGAGAAGCTTGGTTTTCGACTCACTTGGCTTCCCACAGTAAGTGTGTTTAGAGATGCTCCGAATATGTTTTTGAGTGATGACCTTTAACCTTGAGACCGGGCCTGGATAACCTAAGGTCAATTGGGCACTGATTTAGGAAATTTCAAGCTCACAGTTTTGTGTAACATGAAAACCTGAACAGTAAATATAGGCAGGCACTCATTGTTCCTAAAGGAAATAAACTAGAAATAAAGTTATATTTTAGGTGGGGATGGAGGATGAAGGTTAATAATTCAGTTTATAATTGTAGTTTATTTTATTAGTGCCTACATCCTTAGATTCATGTAAAAATATACAATTTGCAATATATATTTATACAAAAACTATATATGTATATAAACATCTTTTGGGCAGTACGGTGGTGCAACTGTACTGATTGCACCACCGTACTGTCGGATAGTACTGTCGCCTCACACTAACATGGCCCTGGTTTCAAATGTGTAGAGTTTGCATGTTCTCCTTGTGCCTGTGTGGGCTTCCTCTGTGGACTCTGGTTTCCCCCCACACTTCAAAGATAGGTTAGGCTAACTGGAGAATAATTGGAGAAAATTGACAAGTATGTATGTAAGTGAATGATGTGTGTTCCCTGTGATGGGACCTGTCCGGGGTGTAACCCCCCCCCCCCCCCCCCCCCCCCCCCCCCCCCCCCCCCCCCCCCCCACACGCACAGAAATTACAGTTTGCGTCAAATACAGGAAAAAATCATTCACAGATAAAGTTCCGTTGGTTGTTTTATTTTTCAGAGATTGGAGCTTGCAAGGCCCAACAGGGCTCTCATTTGGACATTTGTGAGTCATAACTGCTCTACAGCAACATTTAAAATGAGCAAGAAACAACTGAAGCAAAAAACACAACTTCATAAGAGCAGAATCTGGCTTGTGTTTGGTAGTTGTAATGGAAAGCAGAGCCAGGCTTGTGTTTGGTAGTTGTAATGGAAAGCAGAGCCAGGCTTGTGTTTGGTAGTTTTTGTGGAAAGCAGAGCCCGACTTTTGTTTGGTAGTTGTAATGGAAAGCAGAGCCAGGCTTGTGTTTGGTAGTTGTAATGGAAAGCAGAGCCAGGCTTGTGTTTGGTAGTTGTAATGGAAAGCACAGCCAGGCTTGTGTTTGGTAGTTGTAATGGAAAGCACAGCCAGGCTTGTGTTTGGTAGTTGTAATGGAAAGCAGAGCCAGGCTTGTGTTTGGTAGTTGTAATGGAAAGCAGAGCCAGGCTTGTGTTTGGTAGTTGTAATGGAAAGCAGAGCCAGGCTTGTGTTTGGTAGTTGTAATGGAAAGGCCATGTGGGCCCTGCAGTCTGCCAGGGGCTGTGAGGGCCACATACAGCAGACGCTGGGAATGAAAGAGAATCAGGACCTGAGGGCTTGGGCTCCGCTGCACAGGTAAAACTCCACCTACAGGTGAGCTTGAATGATGAAGCTCTCGCATGCACTGGGACACTTAACACAAGGCAGGGTGGGCCTGCTGTCTGATTTGATGTTGGGGTAGCTGGTTGTGTGGTCTTGCTGGCTGATTGCATGGTGCAGTAGCTGGTTGGTGTGCGGTCTTGCTGGCTGATTACATGGTGCAGTAGCTGGTTGGTGTGCGGTCTTGCTGGCTGATTGCATGGTGCAGTAGCTGGTTGATGTGCGGTCTTGCTGGCTGATTGCATGGTGCAGTAGCTGGTTGGTGTGCGGTCTTGCTGGCTGATTGCATGGTGTAGGAGCTGGTTGATGTGCGGTCTTGCTGGCTGATTGCATGGTGCAGTAGCTGGTTGGTGTGCGGTCTTGCTGGCTGATTGCATGGTGCAGTAGCTGGTTGGTGTGCGGTCTTGCTGGCTGATTGCATGGTGCAGTAGCTGGTTGGTGTGCGGTCTTGCTGGCTGATTGCATGGTGTAGGAGCTGGTTGATGTGCGGTCTTGCTGGCTGATTTCACGGTGCAGTAGCTGGTTGAAGGGGACCAAACCTCGCAGAAACACCTGACTTGGTTCCGTTTTACCAGCCACAGCAGGACGTGCTGCTTCTCTTAGCCGGAGGGGTGGGGCTTACCTGTACCTGCAGGATGGAGAAGAGAGACCCCACAGAGCTGGTTTAATGTTATGCTGCAGATATAAATCTCTCATTTGAGAGCAGTTCTGTCCTCCATGATCTTTCTCAAAGTGAAATTCCCTTTGAGAACGTGTGTAAATAAACTCTGTTGTCCAGGTAAAACACGCATGCCTTTGTATGATTACAAACAGCAATCTTTGTCACACAAACAGCCATCTTTGTTGCACAAGCAGACATTTTGTTTGATGAATGTGTGTGATTGTTGCAGCAGTATTGCAGTGGACAGAGAGAGCTGGAAGTGTGGGCTTGTCTGTCGAGGGAAGGTCATTTCCCCTCAGACTCCACAGCACACCAGTGTCAGCATTGCTTCTGTAATGGTGCCCATCAGAGTGAAGCTCCGCCCCTTCTGCATACCCATCAGGACATCGCCATGGTGACCAGGACCCTCCAAAACCACACACTTCCTTACATTCCATATCTGATAGTGATTCATATGGGAATATAAGGAAGCATGTAGCCCCAGAGGGCAACAGCTTGGTCTCTCACGTTCCAGAGAACGAAGGTGATGTCGCTCAAGTTCCAGAGAACGAAGGTGATGTCTCTCACATTCCAGAGAAAGAGCAGCATCATGTAACTGAGTCATTAGCCCCATGCTGTCATTCAACCCACTTAGATGGCTGGTGCTCTACCTCCACCTGTGTATAATGCTAGTGCTCTACCTCCACCTGTGTATAATGCTGGTGCTCTACCTCCACCTGTGTATAATGCTGGTGGTCTAACTCCACCTGTGTATAATGCTAGTGCTCTACCTCCACCTGTGTATAATGCTGGTGGTCTAACTCCACCTGTGTATAATGCTGGTGCTCTAACTCCACCTGTGTATAATGCTGGTGTTCTAACTCCACCTGTGTATAATGCTAGTGCTCTACCTCCACCTGTATAATGCTAGTGCTCTAAATCCACCTGTGTATAATGCTGGTGGTCTAACTCGACCTGTGTATAATGCTGGTGCTCTAACTCCACCTGTGTATAATGCTAGTGCTCTACCTCCACCTTTGTATAATGCTAGTGCTCTAACTCCACCTGTGTATAATGCTGGTGGTCTAACTCGACCTGTGTATAATGCTGGTGCTCTAACTCCACCTGTGTATAACGCTGGTGCTCTAACTCCACCTCTGTATAATGCTAGTGCTCTAACTCCACCTGTGTATAATGCTGGTGCTCTACCTCCTCCTGTGTATAATGGTGGTGCTCTACCTCCACCTGTGTATAATGCTAGTGCTCTACCTCCACCTGTGTATAATGCTGGTGCTCTAACTCCACCTGTGTATAATGCTGGTGCTCTAACTCCATCTGTGTATAACACTGGTGCTCTAACTCCACCTGTGTGTTAGGAGAAGTTATGAGAAACTTGTCCTCAGAGTGCAGTGTGTAGCAGGCAGTTAAATGCAGAAACATACCGGGTAAAGACTGAATAGTCAGATAATAGCACTCCCAGTGTTAGGGTGTGTTGTGGAAGTCAGGGGTTGATGGGAGGGGGGGGGGATGTCACTGCACCTTGATGAGTGGTTCTTCCTGTCCTGGTTCTTCTCCCTTGTTGTGTTCCACTGCTATCATGTGAGGTGGCGGGGGCGGG
>CM045883.1:93932712-94020212 GCA_025169545.1 Anguilla japonica
AGCCCAACATTGTGACAGACGGGCAAATAAAGGTGAAAGGTCATTAGCTGAGCAGAGAACAGCCGCTGAGGAGGAACAGTCACACACCAAAAGTGTCTGGCCTCTTCTGATTCACCATGTACATAAAACTGCATTTCTCTCTTATCTGCAGTCCTCTAAGGGCACTGTGTCGGTCTGTCTGTTTGTCTGTCTGTCTCTCTGTGTGTCTGCAGTTCCATTAGGTCCCCTGTCTGTCTGTCTGTCTGTCTAATAGAGCATATATAAAACTTTGATGGCTAGATTCCACTTGTAGGTTCACTTTGCAGCCATAGAGATTAGTGAAGGTAAAAGACTAAAAATCCTTCCTGTTAAGTGAACAGGGTGTATTCCTGAAGATCCAGGACTGTGGAAAATGGGAGCAGTTTTCCAGATTCCCACAGAAGGCAGCCGAGGTCAGGATGGGACGGGATTGCACCAGCTGCCATGGAGACCGGTCAGCGACCACCTGTGGCCATGTGACAGGTGAGCTTCCAACGATCCGCCCAGAAGGAGTCCCATCTGCTGTAGGTCTGCCGTGTCAGTGCAAATAAAGATTAGAGCACTCAGTCACAAACCCCTTTCAGTTGGTTATATAGTGACACTAACCTTCATTTCAGATATTGTGTTTAAGCTTGTGTGTGTGTGTGTGTGCTGCCAGTGTTTAAGTGTGCGTGTGTGAGAGTGTGTGTACTGCCAATGTGTGAGTGTGTGTGTGTGTGTGCGTGAGAGTGTGTGTGTGTGTGCTGCCGATGTGAGTGTGTGTGTGTGTGTGTGTGTGTGTGTGCTGCCGATGTGAGTGTGTGTGCGTGTGTGTGTGTGTGCTGCCAGTGTTTGAGTGTGTGGGTGTGAGAGAGTGTGTGTGTGTGTGTGTGTGTGTGCTGCCAGTGTTTGAGTGTGTGTGTGAGTCTGAGTGTGTGCGTGTGTGCTGCCAGTGTTTGAGTGTGTGTGTGTGAGTGTGTGCACTGCCAATGTGTGAGTATGTGTGTGTGTGTGCTGCCGATGTGAGTGTGTGTGTGTGTGTGTGTGTGCTGATGTGTGAGTGTGTGTGTGTGCTGCCGATGTGTGTGTGTGTGTGTACTGCCGATGTGTGAGTGTGTAAGCGTGTGTGTGCTGCCAGTGTCTGAGTGTGTTTTTCTGTTAGCATTATTATATTGCAGAGATACTTTATGTTCTCCTGAGATTCTTTGTAGATTGTTGTGTTTTCATAATTCGGAATTATAACAATAACAATTTGTATCTACAGTGGTCATCAAACACCTATCATTGCATTGAATATAGTTACAGTAACAAAAAATGGTTATGCTTCATGGGTGAGATGGTATACTGTGGGGTTAGTTTGAGGTGGTGTGCTGTATGTATTTATTGTGTGTGTGTGTGTGCGTGGGGTTGGGAGTTAGTGTTTGTGTCTGTGCGTGACAAATCAAATCAAATCAACATTTTTGTATAGCACTGTAGTGACCTGTCAGAAAGACTTATGTCACAGAGAGCAGAAGGAAAATTGGGAAGGAACCACACCCGAACCCCCAAAAAGCAAGCGAGCTAAAAACTGCCCAGTGGGGAGAAAAACACTCATTTTTACAGTGGAATGAAAACTCCCCGAAGGGAAGAAATCTCAGAAACAAACAATTTCCAGTTCCTTCTCACATAGCCAGCAATATTTGCATTAATGCCAATACTTTCATGTGGTGTTCCACAGGGCTTAGTTCTTGGGCCCATCTCATTCGCTATTTATATGCTTCCCTTGGTCAAGTTATTAAAAGCCTCAAATATGTCTCTTATCATTGCTATGCAGACATACTCAACTGTACATCCCTTTTAAACCTAATAAGACAGACAGGTGTACCGTACTGCAAGACTGTTGACTGCCATTAAGGCTTGTATGGCTAGAATTTTTCTTCAGCTAAACTGCAAGGAAACTGAAATTCTTGTTATTGGTCCAGATAGCATGACATCCAAGGAACAGTTGAGCCTCGGTTCACTAGCTACTCATGTAAGATCTTTAAGGAATTTAGGAATCATGTTTGATCTATATATCATTATTTAGGAGTCTTGTTTTTATCATCTTAGGATATTTATAAATTAGAGTTGGTTGTCACTCATCAAGAACTTGAATCAGTTATATATGTTTTTGTTTCATCCAGATTGGATTATTATTGGTCACTGGCTACCAGTGAAACACAGGATAGATAAAATATTTAAATATTACTAATCGCTTCATGGCACTTCTTGGTTGAGCTCCCTCTGATGTTTCTGAACTTCTGTCCCCTTATCTTATGGGTGGGACTCTTAGGTCATGTGACCAGGGTTTAGGGTTCGGGTTAGGACTCAGGGCTACATTTAAAACCAGGGGTAACTGAACTTTTGGCACTGTACCTCCTTGGCTTGGGAGTAGTCTTCCCTGGGATATTAGATTGGTAATCACTGTGCACTGTTTCAAATGGCCTTTGAAAATCTTTTTGTACAGACAGACATTTCAGTGATGTCGTTGTGTAGTGTGTTGCTGTATTGTGTGTGCCATAACGGGGTTATGCTAATTGTTTTTAATGATCTGTGAAGCACCTTGTGACGCTGACAATGGAAAGGTGCTATATAAATAAAATTTCATTAATTCAAATTTCATTCAACTATGCATAATATGATGAAGTCGTAGCAGAAGCAGAAATGCAGCACACACATGTGGACACTGTGTGGCTCAGACAGTACAGATTTACATAATGAGCTTTGGGACAGGTCAATACTGCCGCCTATGTAATGGCACAGATAAAGCATAAAGGCACAGAGAGCAACATATCATGTCACACAGAACCCAACTGCAGCCATGACCCTCCCACCCTAACCCAAACCTAACCAAGCTAAACACAAGACAATGCCGTCCTGTCATCATCCTAAGCCTAACAAATGGTCCACACACACCCTCACACACACACACACACACCCTCACATAGACACACACTCACACACACACACACACATGCCCTCACATGCACACACACTCACATGCACACACACACACACACACACACACACACCCTCATATGCACACACACACACACACACCCTCATATGCACACACACACACACACACACCCTCACATGCACACACACACACACACAAACACATGCACACACACACACACACTCACTCACTCTCACACACACACCCTCACATGCACACACTCATACACACACTCACTCACACACACACACAGGTCATGAACAGGTGCTTCCTGACAGAAAGCAGAAGAGGTATGCAGAGTCCTCTGAGAGACAGTCCTGAACTGAACATCCTAACCCTGAACCTTCCTGTCCTACCGAGAATATCACAATACAGTTTATAACAATATAATGCATTTCTGTTACAGGCTTGTAGTTTCACGTGTGTACTGTTACAGGCGTGTAGTTTTGTGTGTGTAGTGTTACTGGCGTGTAGTTTCATATTTGTAGTGTTACAGTTGTGTAGTTTCATGTGTGTGTAGTGTTACTGACTTGTAGTTTCACATGTGTAGTGTTACAGGCATGTGATTGTACATGTGTGTAGTGTTAAATGGGGGGTATGTTGATTATAGTGTTTAGAATGAAGGTGTTTAGTTTCGGGGGTATGTTGATTGTAGTGTTTAGAGTTAGAGGTGTATAGTTTTGAGTTGTGTGTTGATTGTAGTGTTTAGAGTTAGAGGTGTATAGTTTTGAGGGGGTGTGTTGAATGTAGTGTTTAGAATTAGAGGTGTATAGTTTTGAGGGAGTGTGTTGAATGTAGTGTTTAGAGTTAGAGGTGTATAGTTTTGAGTTGTGGTTTGTAGTGTTTAGAGTTAGAGGTGTATAGTTTTGAGGGGGTGTGTTGAATGTAGTGTTTAGAATTAGAGGTGTATAGTTTTGAGGGAGTGTGTTGAATGTAGTGTTTAGAGTTAGAGGTGTATAGTTTTGAGGGGTGTGTTGATTGTAGTGTTTAGAGCTAGAGGTGTATAGTTTTGAGGGGTTTGTTGATTGTAGTGTTTAGAGTTAGAGGTGTATAGTTTTGAGGGGTGTGTTGATTGTAGTGTTTAGAGTTAGAGGTGTATAGTTTTGAGGGGTGTGTTGAATGTAGTGTTTAGAGTTAGTGGTGTATAGTTTTGGGGGGTGTGTTGATTGTAGTGTTTAGAGTTAGAGGTGTATAGTTTTGAGGGGTGTGTTGAGTGTAGTGTTTAGAGTTAGAGGTGTATAGTTTTGAGGGGTGTGTTGATTGTAGTGTTTAGAGTTAGAGGTGTATAGTTTTGAGGGGTGTGTTGATTGTAGTGTTTAGAGCTAGAGGTGTATAGTTTTGGGGGTGTGTTGTAATCATTCTGATTACAGGGTGGGAGTGACGAGGGATTGTTCTGAGAAAGTGAGATAAGAAATAAATGCAGCAGTGAAGCATGACAGTGTGTGTGTGTGTGTGTGTGAGTGTGCATGTGTGTATGTGTGTGTGTGTGTGTGTGTGTGCGTGCGCGTGCGTGTGCGTGTGCATGAGTGTGTGTGCGTGTGTGTGTGCATGCGTGTGTGTGTGTCTGTGCATGTGTGTGTACGCGTGTGTGTGTGTGCGTGCATGTGTGTGTGTGAGAGAGAGAGCGTGTGTGTGTGTGTGTGTCTGCATTTGTGTGTGTCTGAGAGAGAGAGAGTGTGTGTGTATGTGTTTGTCTGTGTGTGGGAGTGAGTGTGTGTGTGTGAAAGAGAGGGTTGCTGTGTGTGTCTGGGGGTGGGGGGTTGCATCAGAACAGTATGTAAATGAGCAGATTAAAAGCACATCTGGCTTTTAGAAAGGGTGTGGCTGGGGATGTCCTCGTAGTGACACTGCTGCCTCACCAGCACTTACACCTCTTCACCAGAACAACACAGACCACATCTCACCAGCTTACTGAACAACACAGACCACATCTCACCAGCTTACTGAACAACACAGACCACATGGGCCAGGTAAGACTGCACTTTCTGTTTTTGGTGAATCTGTACTCCTGTATTCCAGTGTTCCATAACAGAAGAAAACATGAGATGGGCTGGATTTCAGTGGAAAATAATGAATGAAATGAAAAATGAAATGTTGATATTAAAGGTGCTGGAAACAGGGTGGAGCAGTAGGCGAGGACATGGAACCGAGCTCTTTGTCTGAGCTCTGGACTGGCTTTAGATGGGGATATTGAGCAGGGAATGGGGCTGCGTTTTTTGTGTGCTTAAGCATGGAGTTTTTACCCAGGGGTAAAAAGATGATAGATTATGGCAAAGATGAACAGGTTCCGGATCCCGATTCTGCATCACACGCTCTGTGATCTCTAAAGGTGAAGTACTGAGGGCCGGGGGATTCACTGGAATCACTGCTCTTACTTTAAGCTATTATCATTCATTTCCCAATATGTTTCATCACATTCAATGGACTAATTTGAGCTAAAATGTGCACCACAGAACAATGTCCCCTCACTTTGTATGTGCATCTCGAAATGATTTCCCCTCTGTGTGTGCATCTGAGAGTGATGTCCCCTCTCTCTGTGTGAGCCTCTGAGAATGATATCCCCTCTCTCTGTATGCATCTGAGAATTATGTCCCCTCTCTCTGTGTGTGCGTCTGAGAATGATGTCTCCATTTTGTGTGTGCGCATCTGAAAATCATGTCCCCTTTCTCTGTGTGTGCCTCTGAGAATGATGTCCCTTCTCTCCATGTGTGCATCTGAGAATGATATCACGTCTCTCTGTGTGCGTCTGAGAATGATGTCCCCTCTCTCTGTGTGCATCTGAGAATTATATCCCCTTTGTGTGTGCGTCTGAGAATGATATCCCCTCTCTCTGTGTGTGCATCTGAGAAGAATGTCCCCTCTCTCTGTGTGTGCATCTGAGAATGATGTCCCCTCTGTGTGTGTGTGCATCTGAAAATGATGTCCCCATTCCCTATGTGTGCCTCTGAGAATGATGTCCCCTCACTCCATGTGTGCATCTGAGAATGATATCACCTCTCTCTGTGTGAGTCTGAGAATGATGTCCCTTCTCTCCATATGTGCATCTGAGAATGATATCACTTCTCTCTGTGTGCATCTGAGAATGATGTCCCCTCTGTGTGTGCATCTGAGAATGATGTCCCCTCTCTCCATGTGTGCATCTGAGAATGATGTCCCCTTAGTGTGTGCGTCTGAGAATGATATCCCCTCTGTGTGTGCGTCTGAGAATGATGTCCCCTCTCTCCATGTGTGCGTCTGAGAATGATGTCCCCTTTGTGTGTGTGTCTGAGAATGATGTCCCCTCTGTGTGTGTGTCTGAGAATGATGTCCCCTCTCTCTGTGTTTCAGCGTAGTTCCCGGCCTCAGCTCTACCCTGGAGACATTGTGGAGTTTCCCCGAAATAAGCATTTCTCCCACTTTGGGGTCTATTATGGAGAGAGAGACGGAGTTTCCTATGTGGCTCACCTGACCTCACGAGGTAGGAACCACTCGCTTCGATGGGTCTACACCCTTTACCCACTCATACAGTTACCCCGTCAGCTCTCTGTACCTACCCCCCCCACACACCCCCCCATGCCCCTCACCCCTCTCTGCCCCTCCCACACCCCTCTATACCCCCCACACCCCCCTGTGGTGGAGGCTAGCGCCAGGGGAGCTGCCAGTGACGGGCACAGCTGGCTGTAGCTCCTCCCTCCATGTGCAGCAACAGTGCTTTAACAGGATGACCCACCCAGCAACTCTCGTGTGAAGGTCTAGGGAGCTTCTGTCTCTGCATGATACTTTAAAATAGTTTGCTTGTGTTCCTCTTTCACATATTTGCATGTTCTCTCTGTCATGCACAGCCTTTGAAGCAGGAACTTCTGAAGGAGAGACTTAACTTTCTTTGTCATCTCAGATTAAGCTAATACTGTTGGTTATAACATTATTTTGGATAACTTTTAATGCACAATTTCTCCAAAATGGCAGTAATGTACATTAACAATGTACCTTAAACAATTTTTAATCACAATAATAATGCATCCTACCCCCTAATCACATTAATAATGTACCCAAACATGATTTACACCATTAATCACATAAATAATGTACACAATACAATAAAGCAAAATTGATGTTGTAAGTTAAGTAGGTCTAAGTAAGATTGATCATTTACATAAAATCAATGGTTTAGGTAAGTTTGATGTTTTAAGTAAAATCAATGGCATAAGTAAAGCAACAGTTTGAGTAAAATCAATGGTTTTGGTAAAATTGACGATGTAAGTCAATTCTGTACATAATGAAACATGTATGTTTGATCTCCACACCTGTGGGTGGTTTTACTGAACCTTTCAGGAGTGTGTGTGTCTCTTCTCAGACTCAGATGTGAGGTGTATGTGTCTATTCACAGACTCAGATGCAAGGTGTGTGTGTCTCTTCTCAGACTCAGATGTGAGGTGTGTGTGTCTATTCTCAGACTCAGATGCGAGGTGTGTGTGTCTCTTCTCAGACTCAGATGTGAGGTGTGTGTGTCTATTCTCAGACTCAGATGCGAGGTGTGTGTGTCTCTTCTAAGACTCAGATGTGAGGTGTGTGTGTCTCAGACTAAGATGTGAGGTGTGTGTGTCTCAGACTAAGATGTGAGGTGTGTGTGTCTCAGACTAAGATGTGAGGTGTGTGTCTCAGACTGTGTGTGTCTCAGACTCAGATGTGCGGTGTGTGTGTCTCAGACTCAGATGTGAGGTGTGTGTGTCTCAGACTCAGATGTGAGGTGTGTGTGTCTCAGACTAAGATGTGAGGTGTGTGTGTCTCAGACTCAGATGTGAGGTGTGTGTGTCTCAGACTCAGATGTGAGGTGTGTGTGTCGACTCAGATGTGAGGTGTGTGTGTCTCAGACTCAGTTGCGAGGTATGTTTTTCTTCTCAGACTCAGATGCCAGGTTGCTTCTGTTTGGCCGGGCCATGAAGTCCTCAGTGAAGGTGGAACCGGTAGAGCTGGTGGGGAAACATTACAAAGTCAGCAACTACCTGGATGGCACACACACTCCGCGGGATTTCTACACTCTGGTGAAACCCGAGATTGACGAAGCCGTGGGAAAAACCTTCACCTATGACATCCTGTTCCACAACTGTGAACATCAGGCCACCCTGTACCGCTACGGCCTGAAGAAATCTGTACAGGTAACACACACACACACACACACGCACGCACACACACAAAGACATACACACGCACACACACACACACACACACACGCACACACATACTACACACACACACACACACAGACACACACACTCACACACACTCACACACACACACACACACACATACTACACACACACACACACACACACACAGGCACACGCACACAGACTACACACACACACATACACACACATACACACACACACCTACTCACACAAACCTCCTCACATACATGCACACACACAAGCATACTCAAATACATGCACAGACACACACACAAGCATAGACCTACTCACATACATGCACATACACACATATACATACATGTATACACAACTGCATGTTTATTATGAATCTAGTCATATTCAATATTCATATATTTTGAAAAACAAATTCAAACATTTTAAAATGATTGAAATAAAGTAGCATATTATAATATAATTCTTGGCTGCAATGTCAGTTTTGAAACATAATTGAAACATAATTCATCTGAAGTGGATACTCCATGAGTCTAAATCATTTTCAATTAAAATGAATATAGTTCTTTCACAAGGAGAATAATGATGTAATAATTTACTTGAGGTATAATAATCAGAATTAATTTGACTTAATCACTTCATATTTGTCTCAATATAATTTTGTGCATAATTTCATAATTTTCAGTATTTCATTGTCACTATTGCTACATTTATCCTAAGTTATAATAAATTAATAAATATGTATGCTTTCCTTTGCAGATTGAAAAGATCTATGGCCAGATTTACCCAACTTGGAAAGAGCTCTTTGAAAAGAAGAAACTGTAAGCAGCAGTAGAAGAAAGAGTCTCTAACATATTATTTTTGTGTGGAAGTTACTGTGCAGATGAGCTATTTGTGTACAAATACGGCATATATGTTATTGCCATGACATACTGTTGACATTAAAGTATTATTGAACAGCTTTGGAAATTCAGCTTTCACAATTGCATTAATATTTGTGACTATATATTAGATCCTAAAATAAGTCAAGTGTCAATAGCTATGGCTATACATTTCAGCCAAACGTGTCAGGATTCGGCTCTGTTTCTGTTTTTCCTTTTTGGGCCGCCAAATGGCGGCACTTCAGTTTGTATTTCTGTTCGCTCCCTCTTTAGTTTCCCCGATGTTAATTGTATCATTGTTTTCAATTATTCAATCATTGTTTCTGTTCACGTCTCCTTATCCCTTCCCTGTCTGGTTTGATTGTGTATTGTGCTCACCTGTGTCTTATTAGTTGCCTGTCTATTTAAGTTCTTTGTTTCCCTGACTCGGGTGCTGGTTCCTTGTGTTTCTGCCTGTGTTTCTGTGTGCATTCCTGCCCTGCCCATGTTCTGATCTGTGTTTCTTGTATTTGGAGAAGTTCTACTGTTTTCGTTATTTGAGGAATTTTTGAGTTTTCATGATTTTGCCCCTCGTGACCGCTTTGTTTGTTTGTGAGTTTTTTTGTAATTAAATTCTTTGTGTGAATTTTCCTTTTTGACACCTCCTGAGTTCTTTTTGCATTTTGCATTTGGGTCCATTTCCCCGAAAACCCCGACAAAATGTCCAGATTCACATTCACATAGCTGACCTGAGGAACAGGAAGCAGCAATGCATTATGGGTCTATATTCACACATAGATACCACCCAAAGCAGCCCTGCATTGCGCATGTGTCTGTTATGAGCACCAGTATTGGAGCTCCCTGATGAAACCAAAGCAAAAATAAAAGAGCTTCAACTGATGGCACAGAGGGAACTCTGTTTCCTGTTGTTACAGTTCTTCTCCACCTTCTGCATTCTGTCTGAATGTGTATGGATTTTTCTGTATTTCTCTCTCTACAGTTCTTGAAGAGTCATTCCAAATCTGTTAGCTGGGACAATGACATGTCCTTGGCTATTGTACGAAACAGATTTTTGCTGTTGGAATGTGCTTATCTTCCTCAATGATACTTCTGTCCCTGTTCATTCTTTTACCCTTTTGGAAAAAAAGGGTATTTTAATAATCGTGTTTGTTGTGTTAAATGCACTGAGTCATGTCTTCCTTTATGCTCTGACCACAAGGAATTCAGTTTGAATAAATGTTCCATTCTCTCTGGCCTCTAGAGCTCTGTTTGTGATGCTCATCGTCTCAGGAACATATGGGTTTCAGGCATACGTATTGGAATCCAACATCTTTGGCCACTAGAGGGTAGTAACAAGCTGGAAATGATTGGACAATACAATCTTAATTAGCTACACTTGGAAATTGCAGCCCATATTTCACAATAGTGAATGTCTACTGTGTTTCAGATGGGAAATAGTTAGCCATTTATTAATATCAGCATTTTTCTGCACATAAACTTTTTTTGCAAAGAAGAATGAAATGGCTGAGAAAGCTTAAATTTTATTTAAATGTTGATACTCTAACACTGCAGCTTAAACAGGAGCTGTGAAAGGAGCTGTGACTGCTCTTTGATCTGAAGAAATCCACACATGCAACTGCCAAAAATGATTGGAATAATAATAATGTTTTGTTGGAATTTGTGTTGTGTGTGTGTGTTTCTGTGTGTCTGTGTGTGAGCGTGTGTGTGTGTGTATGTGTGTGCGCGTGTGTCTTTGTTTCTGTGTGTCTGTGTGTGTGTGTGTATGTGCATGTGTGTGTGTGTCTGTGTGTGTATATGTGAGCGTGTGTGTGTGTGCGTGCGTGTGTTTGTGTGTGTCTGTGTGCATGTCTGTCTTGTGTGTGTGTGTGCGTGTGTGTGTGTGTGCGTGTCTGTGTGTGTGCATGCGTGTGAGTGTGTGTCTGTGAGTGTGTGTGTAGTGTGTGTGCGTGCGTGTGTGCCTGTGTGTGTGTGTGAGTGTGTGTGTCTGTGTGTGTGTGTTTCTGTATGTCTGTGTGTGAGCGTGTGTGTGTGTATGTGTGTGTGTGTGTCTATGTTTCTGTGTGTCTGTGTGTGTGTTTGTATGTCTGTGTGCGTGTCTGTGTGTGTCTGTGTGTGTGTGTGAGCGTGCGTGTATGTGCATGTGTGTGTGTCTGTGTGCGTGTCTGTGAGTGTGTATGTGAGCGTGTGTGTGTGTGTGTGTGCGTGCGTGAGTGTGTGTCTGTGTTTCTGTGAGTCTGTGTGCATGTCTGCCTTTGTGTGTGTGTGTCTGTGTGCATGTGTGTGTGTGTGTGTGAGTGTGCGTTTCTGTGTGTCTGTGTGTGTGTGCATACAAGCATGCACACCATATCCCTGTAGGACACAGGACACTTGTACACAAGTATTTGAAGCTTTTTAATGAATAATTAGAAAGGGAAATTATACCGCAGTTACTTCAACTCCAGGCCTTAGCAAAGGCACAGTGTTCAGCAGTTGCTCAAACACTAGACCTTAGCAAAGGATGGGACAGTGCATCAATTAATAAAACATCTGTGATATCTCTCACAAGTAATTAAACATGTAATATCTGCCTCTCCTTCCTGATTGGGCTATGCATGTTTACTCTGCCTGTTGATTGGTCCATGCATGTTTACTCTCCCTGCTGATTGGTCCATGCATGGTGAGTCAGAGGTTTTACAGCTTTGGGCACAGCGGGATGGCAGCTTTCTGATGCACGTCCTTCAGCCAGGAGAGCAGAATCTTATTGAGTTCAACAGGCCTGGAAAAGCAAGCACACACACATAATAATAATAATAATAATCATAATCATTACATTACATTACATTACATTTATTTCGCAGACGCTTTTATCCAAAGCGACGTACAAAAAAGTGCATATCATGGTCATAGGCAACTGCTGAACACAAGTTCAGAAAGGTATAATACTTATTTTGTACAGCTATTTCTAGCCAAGAACACAGTTCACACAGTGAACACTATTCTAACCTAACCTCTGCAAAGCCAACTAGGCAGAAGACTAATAATAATAATAATAATAATACTCACGATCATAATCATAATAATAATAATAAGCACACACACATAATAATCATCATCATAATAATCATAATAATACTAATAATAATAAGCACACACATAATAATAATCATAATAATCATAATCATAATAAAAATAATAATCATAATAAAAATCACACACACACATAATAATCATAATAATCATGATAATAATAATAATAATAATAATAATAATACGCACACACAATATTATTATTAATATTAATAATAAGCACACACAATATTATTATTAATGTTAATAATAAGCACACACAATATTATTATTATTATTATTATTGTTATTATTATTATTATTATTAATAAGCACACACACAATAATAATAATAATAATAATAATAATAATAATAATAATAATAATAATTAGCACACACACACACACACATACCCACACATGCACGCACACAGAAAGAAAGATAGGCGCATGCAGAAGCATGCACACTTCTGTTTGCTGACACAAGCTGTGTTAGATGTAAACAGGACAAATCAGAATAAAGAACAGAGATTTACTAGCATTGTAAATCATTCGTACTTCAAATGGTAATCGGTTGGAGACCCATAAGCCCGCCGCTGGAAGCAAACACTAAGCCCTGCATGCTGCATACACTAAGCCCTGCATGCTGCATACACTAAGCCCTGCACACTGCAAACACTAAGCCCTGCATGCTGCAAACACTAAGCCCTGCATGCTGCAAACACTAAGCCCTGCATGCTGCATACACTAAGCCCTGCATGCTGCAAACACTAAGCCCTGCATGCTGCAAACACTAAGCCCTGCATGCTGCATACAATAAGCCCTGCATGCTGCATACACTAAGCCCTGCACGCTGCATACACTAAGCCCTGCATGCTGCATACACTAAGCCCTGCACGCTGCATACACTAAGCCCTGCACGCTGCATACACTAAGCCCTGCATGCTGCAAACACTAAGCCCTGCATGCTGCATACACTAAGCCCTGCATGCTGCAAACTCTAAGCCCTGCATGCTGCATACACTAAGCCCTGCATGCTGCATACACTAAGCCCTGCACGCTGCAAACACTAAGCCCTGCACGCTGCATACACTAAGCCCTGCATGCTGCAAACACTAAGCCCTGCATGCTGCAAACACTAAGCCCTGCATGCTGCATACAATAAGCCCTGCATGCTGCATACACTAAGCCCTGCATGCTGCATACACTAAGCCCTGCACGCTGCATACACTAAGCCCTGCACGCTGCATACACTAAGCCCTGCATGCTGCAAACACTAAGCCCTGCATGCTGCATACACTAAGCCCTGCATGCTGCAAACTCTAAGCCCTGCATGCTGCATACACTAAGCCCTGCATGCTGCATACACTAAGCCCTGCACGCTGCAAACACCAAGCCCTGCATGCTTCAAACAATCCCTTATAAAATGCGTTACAAAATGCATGAATGCCTGAATGGTGGGGTATAAAAATGTTCATAACATCAGGGTGTAGTTTCTCTCCAATTCCCTTGCTCCTGCTCATGCTACACATTTGCTGTTTAAGTCATTTGCTACTTAGTCGGCTTTTAAAAGTTTTTCCAGATTCTGAGTTTGGAGATTGACATGAAAAAGGCTGACAACATGATCAGGCATATAGAGGCCACCTTTAGAGGGGTCCTGTGAAAGGCCCCTGGGACATGCATTAAAACAAGGTCTGCTCCAGGAAGCCCTCACCTCTCAATCTGGGTCCAATGGCCACAGTCTTCAATGTGCCCGCGCGTTAAGTTGGGGATCTTCAAACAAGAGAAAGACATGTAGCTCATATGAGTGTTTAACTGCTTCCATCCTGTGGCTTGAATGGGACAGAGGGGATCTGAAACACTGCTCTAGCTGAGCGCTGAGCGCTGGGACAGAGGGGATCTGAAACACTGCTCTAGCTGAGCGCTGGGACAGAGGGGGTCTGAAACAGTGCTCTAGCTGAGCGCTGGGACAGAGGGGATCTGAAACACTGCTCTAGCTGAGCGCTGAGCACTGGGACAGAGGGGATCTGAAACACTGCTCTAGCTAGCTGAGCGCTGGGACAGAGGGGATCTGAAACACTGCTCTAGCTGAGCGCTGAGCACTGGGACAGAGGGGATCTGAAACACTGCTCTAGCTGAGCGCTGGGACAGAGGGGATCTGAAACACTGCTCTAGCTGAGCGCTGAGCGCTGGGACAGAGGGGATCTGAAACACTGCTCTAGCTGAGCGCTGGGACAGAGGGGATCTGAAACACTGCTCTAGCTGAGCGCTGGGACAGAGGGGGTCTGAAACACTGCTCTAGCTGAGCGCTGAGCACTGGGACAGAGGGGATCTGAAACACTGCTCTAGCTGAGCGCTGGGACAGAGGGGATCTGAAACACTGCTCTAGGGGATCTGAGCGCTCTAGCTGAGCGCTGAGCACTGGGACTGAGCGCTGCTCTAGGACTGGGACAGAGGGATCTGAAACACTGCTCTAGCTGAGCGCTGAGCGCTGGGACAGAGGGGATCTGAAACACTGCTCTAGCTGAGCGCTGGGACAGAGGGGGTCTGAAACACTGCTCTAGCTCTGAGCACTGGGACAGAGGGGGTCTGAAACACTGCTCTAGCTGAGCGCTGAGCACTGAGACAGAGGGGGTCTGAAACACTGCTCTCTAGCTGAGCGCTGGGACAGAGGGGATCTGAAACACTGCTCTAGCTGAGCGCTGAGAGGGGATCTGAAACACTGCTCTAGCTGAGCGCTGAGCGCTGGGACAGAGGGGATCTGAAACACTGCTCTAGCTGAGCGCTGAGCACTGGGACAGAGGGGATCTGAAACACTGCTCTAGCTGAGCGCTGAGCACTGGGACAGAGGGGATCTGAAACACTGCTCTAGCTGAGCGCTGGGACAGAGGGGATCTGAAACACTGCTCTAGCTGGGACAGAGCGCTAGCTGAGCGCTGGGACAGAGGGGATCTGAAACACTGCTCTAGCTGAGCGCTGGGACAGAGGGGATCTGAAACACTGCTCTAGCTGAGCGCTGAGCACTGGGACAGAGGGGATCTGAAACACTGCTCTAGCTGAGCGCTGGGACAGAGGGGATCTGAAACACTGCTCTAGCTGAGCGCTGAGCACTGGGACAGAGGGGATCTGAAACACTGCTCTAGCTGAGCGCTGACAGAGGGGATCTGAAACACTGGGACTGGGACAGGGGGATCTGAAACACTGCTCTAGCTGAGCGCTGAGCTGGGACAGAGGGGATCTGAAACACTGCTCTAGCTGAGCGCTGAGCACTGGGACAGAGGGGATCTGAAACACTGCTGGGACAGAGGGGATCTGAAACACTGCTCTAGCTGAGCGCTGGGACAGAGGGGATCTGAAACACTGCTCTAGCTGAGCGCTGAGCACTGGGACAGAGGGGATCTGAAACACTGCTCTAGCTGAGCACTGGGACAGAGGGGATCTGAAACACTGCTCTATCTGAAACACTGCTCTAGCTGACTGGGACAGAGGGGGTCTGAAACACTGCTCTAGCTGAGCGCTGGCACTGGGACAGAGGGGATCTGAAACACTGCTCTAGCTGAGCGCTCTAGCTGAGCGCTGGGACAGAGGGGATCTGAAACACTGCTCTAGCTGAGCTGGGACAGAGGGGATCTGAAAACACTGGAGCTGTGCACTGGGACAGAGGGGATCTGAAACACTGCTCTAGCTGAGCGCTGAGCGCTGGGACAGAGGGGATCTGAAACACTGCTCAGCTGAGCACTGGGACAGAGGGGATCTGAAACACTGCTCTAGCTAGCTGAGAGCTGAGCACTGGGACAGAGGGGATCTGAAACACTGCTCTAGCTGGGACAGAGGGGATCTGAAACACTGCTCTAGCTGAGCACTGGGACAGAGGGGATCTGAAACACTGCTCTAGCTGAACACAGAGGGGATCTGCTGCTCTAGCTGAGCACTGGGACAGAGGGGATCTGAAACACTGCTCTAGCTGAGCGCTGAGCGCTGGGACAGAGGGGATCTGAAACACTGCTCTAGCTGAGCACTGGGACAGAGGGGATCTGAAACACTGCTGAGCGCTGGACAGAGGGGCTAGCACTGGGACTGGGACAGGGGATCTGAAACACTGCTCTAGCTGAGCGCTGGGACAGAGGGGATCTGAAACACTGCTCTAGCTGAGCGCTGGGACAGAGGGGATCTGAAACACTGCTCTAGCTGAGCGCTGAGCACTGGGACAGAGGGGATCTGAAACACTGCTCTAGCTGAGCGCTGAGGGGCACTGGGACAGAGGGGGGATCTGAAAACACTCTGAGCGCTGGGACAGAGCTAGCGCTGAGCACTGGGACAGAGGGGATCTGAAACACTGCTCTAGCTGAGCGCGCTGGGACAGAGGGGATCTGAAACAGCTCTGAGCACGCTGGGACAGAGGGGATCTGAAACACTGCTCTAGCTGCTGAGCGCTGGGACAGAGGGGATCTGAAACACTGAGGCTGAGCGCTGGGACAGAGGGGATCTGAAACACTGCTCTAGCTGAGCGCTGAGCACTGGGACAGAGGGGGTCTGAAACACTGTTCTAGCTGAGCGCTGGGACAGAGGTGGTCTGAAACACTGCTCTAGCTGAGCACTGGGACAGAGGTGGTCTGAAACACTGCTCTAGCTGAGCGCTGGGACAGAGGGGGTCTGAAACACTGCTCTAGCTGAGCACTGGGACAGAGCAGCTCTCTCAGGTCTCACCATGGTCTCCATGCCGCTGGAGAATTTGGGAAGGAGGATCTGGTCCATCCCTGCCGTCACCATCAGGGAGGGAATCAGTATCTACAGACAGAAAAACACTGCTATTATGGGTGTGTGTGTATGTGTGTGTGTGTGTGTGAGTGTGTGTTTGTGTGTGCGTGTGTGTGTGTGCGTGCGAGTGTGTGAGTGTGTGTTTGCATGTGTGTGTGTGTGTGTGTGTGTGTGCATGTGTGTGTGTGTGAGTGTGTGTGTGCCTACGTCTGTCTGTCTGTCATGTGTAAATTTCAGGTGTAATATTCAGGGGTAATGTGTAATGATCAGGTGTAAAGATTTTCCCGACCATAGAAAGGTTTAAGCACAGCGCCTAAATGTTTTTGCGCATCACCTTAAGCCATATGAATGTAAAAAGGCATTTAGGCGACATATCAGAATTAATGTAAAAACAACGATGAGTTCTATGCGCTGACAAAAAAAAACAAAAAAAAAACGGAGAGGTGGCTTGATCTCAAACGGAAAGGTAAGCTGGCAACAGGAATGACCTGCCAATCAAAATCAGTGTTTGGACAAACGTTTGTGTGATTGGCGTGTGACAGATGCTCATCACCAAACTAATCAAACCGCTATTTGGATATTTCTCTGTATCGTCAACTCGGGATGGTAGTCACAACCATCAACTCGGATAAGCAAGTTGCAAGCCATCGATAAGGTAAGCCTCAACAAAGAATAAATGATATATAAACTTTTTTTTATTAGGGAGTAATTCTTGTGGATGTTAACAGCGATAGCAGATAGAGAGAAGATATAACTAATGCAGCCTATTTTACAAAGAAATTGCTAACCTAGCTAACTTACATAGATATTCATTTACTGAATTACATGTAAGTTACATTAGCCAGCGAAGCCAGTTAGTTGATGTTACATAAAGATAGCTCGACTGTCCTAACGTTAGTATCTAACGTGGCTTGTTAGCTAAAGTTAGGCTGTGTTCACACGTAACGCCTTTTTCTGATGAAAACCGCTGGTCAAAGTGTTTTTTCATTAAACAAAAAAAAACACTGTTCCAAAATGCAGTTGAGAGCACCTAAGCCCTCTGAAAACCTAGGGAAAACCCTGGGTGTGATATGTCCTGCTCAGGTGTGATGTTCAGGTGTAATGTAATACTCAGGTGTAATGCATAATGGTCAGGTAATAATATTCACCTTCCCCCTTGGTCTGGAAGACATCCATCTCCAGTTTCTCTCTGTATTACGGTACCAGTTCAGAGGCCCTCTGGGAAGCAAAGATGCCAAAAAAATCTATCAACATTATTACAATTAAATATTGAATAAATTAAATTAACATTAATTATCTAAATTAACATTATCAGCATTAAATGACAAATACATTGTATAGTATTGTCCTATATTAGTGTTATGTTGCATTTATTCTGAAAATACAGTACTGTGCAGAAGTCTTAGGCACCTGTAAAATGCTGTACAGCTAAGATGCTTTCAAAAATAATTAAATGAAAGGTTAAATATCGAAAAAATAATATAAAGAGCAGTAAATAGTTAAAAACAAAATAAATTAATTTTTGGTGTGACCACCCTTTGCCTTTAAAACTACATCAATTCTCTTAGGTACACTGTCTGGCAGTTTTATAAGAAAATCGGCTGGTAGGTTGTTCCAAGCATTTTGGAGACCTTGCCACAGTTCTTCTGCAGATTTTGGCTGTTTCGCTTGCTTCTGGCCCTCCAGGTAATCCCAGAGACCCTTGATCAAGTTTTTATCTGAAAAGTAGTCTATTACTTAAAATATTACTTTATTTAACAAAATACAATAAAATGTATCTGTAAAATTTCATTTTTTGTAAAATTTCATTTTTTGGAAAATGCATGTTTGGACATCTCAAATTTGCTCTTTTCTACTGACACACTAATGCAGAAAACAAAAAATAAGGGTGCATATACAGTACTGTGCAAAGACATTTGCACAGTACTGTATATGCAACATAACACTAATATAAGCATATAACACTGATATAAGCATAAAAGACCAGCATAAGCATATTGAGCTGTTTCCAACCTGAAGCCTGTCTTGCTGAACTGTTTGATATAGTATTGCAGAGCATCCTCACTGAGAATAGGACTGAGGGGAATGTCATCTGGCAACCCCACAAACAGCCCACCTGCAAAAGAGCACACCTGTATAACAACACACCTATAAAAAACACCTGTAAAACAACACACCTGCAAAACAACACACTTATAAAACAATACACCTGTGAAACATCACACCTATAAAAAACACCTGTAAAACAGCACAACTGTAAAACAATACACCTGTGAAACAACACACTTATAAAACAGCACACCTGTAAAACAACACACCTATAAAAAACACCTGTAAAACAGCACAACTGTAAAACAATACACCTGTGAAACAACACACCTGAAAAACAACACACTTATAAAACAGCACACCTGTGAAACAACACACCCGTACAACAACACACCTGTGAAACAGACTGAACTCTGGTCACACAGTGAATGATTCAGGTGACCAGTTGCCAGAAGTCCATTCATTTTCTATGAAGCTGGGCAATGGCCAGTAGCCCCAGCAACTGGGCAACTGAGCAACAAAACGTGCCTGAAAAATGTTGCCTACAGTTAATCTTTTTGTGGACATTGCCCGTCAACAGCCAATCAAAGTTTCGGTTTTCCTATTTCTCCAACTGTTATGATACCATTTAGTGAATAATTGCCTAAAGCATAGGCAGCCGTCTATATAGAAAATATGTGGCTTATTCTACCAAAATCATTCACATCGATACCAAAACACGTTGAGTTTCATACACGATAGAGAGCTGGCTACTGCAAGCGATCTATCAATCTCTCTCACTAGCTAGCTAGATAACGTAACTTACTTAAAGAGATAGAATCGAGAGATCGCTAGCCAGGTAGCTAACTAGTGAAAGAGATAGTCTAGAGATAGCGAGCTAGCTAGCTTATGAGATATGTATATATATATATATATATATATATATATATATATATATATATATATATATATATATATATATATATTGCTAGCTAGATAAGGAGATAGCAGAAAAAATAGTCATTTTTAAAGCATAACTATAGAAGCAACTTTTGGCTAAATGGCAAATACACGTTTTTGTGCAAAGCTTTTCTTTTCAAGAATGTGTAGCTGCATGAAATCGCTCACAGACCTCCTTCACTCTCTCACAGACATACTTCACTCACTCTCAGACATTGTTCACTCACTCACAGACACACTTCACTCACTCTCAGACATCGTTCACTCACTCACAGACATACTTCACTCTCTCACAGATTTACTTCACTCACTCACAGATGTCCTTCACTCACTCACAGACATATTTCACTCTCTCACAGACATACTTCACTCTCTCACAGACACACTTCACTCACTCAGACATACTTCACTCTCTCACAGACACACTTCACTCACTCACAGAAATACTTCACTCACTCACAGATGTCCTTCACTCACTCACAGACATCGTTCACTCACTCACAGACATACTTCACTCTCTCACAGACATACTTCACTCACTCACAGAAATACTTCACTCACTCACAGATGTCCTTCACTCACTCAGACATATTTCACTCTCTCACAGACATAATTCACTCACTCACAGATGTCCTTCACTCTCTCACAGACATACTTCACTCACTCACAGATGTCTTTCACTCTCTCACAGACATACTTCACTCACTCACTCACAGCCTTACCTCTCTCACAGACATACTTCATTCTCTCACAGACATACTTCACTCACTCACAGACATACTTCACTCTCTCACAGCCATCTTTATCTCTCTCACAGACATCCTTATCATTCTCACAGACATCCTTACCTCTATCACAGACATCCTTATCGCTCTCACAGACATCCTTACCTCTCTCACAGACATCCTTATCGCTCTCACAGACATCCTTACCTCTCTCACAGACATCCTTATCGCACTAACAGACATCCTTACCTCTTTCACAGACATTCGTTGAGCTTAGAGTCAGACCTTTCCCCTATAGAGGTAAAGGAAAATGGCATTAGTAACATCATAACTACAGATCACAACTCAAATAGCGCCATTTTTATTTCCATATTGTCACTGATAAATAAAAACAAGCAGAGATCAGATTAATTTATAAAGAGCATACTATCTATCGTCCATTGTTGCAGTTGGCTTTTTAAAGGCATACTATGCAGGATTTTTTCACTTGAAAATATAATAAAATAACAATACTGCACTATATCTATGATACACTGGCAATCTCAGTCTTTATGCACTTTTGCTGAATTTGTGCATCTTTTACCTGTACTTGTTATTCTAAAATGTTTTTGGGACATTTCTAGGCGTGGCGCCCTTTCTCTGTGTGGGGAGGGATGGAAGGGGCAACAGAGCCCGTGGTTTGGAATCGGATGCCAGGAAAGTGTTTGCTGCTCCAATGGCAGATGCTAAGAAGCCTAGATACAGCTCAGCAAAAATACCAGCCGACAGGGCTCGTTCAAAAATTAGAGTCAATCTTGGAATTGGTTTGCCTCGGTGTTGTCAGCTGAAGTTCGCCAAGGGGGTGAAAAGCGATGCAGAGTTGGCCTGTTTTCTATTTTACCTGTAAGTAACGTTACTTTTACCTAGCTAGTTACATTAGGCAGCTAGATTGCCAAGGTTAGGTAGCTTTGGTATAAAATCCTGTTTTCCCATCAGGATGTCTTTCCCCCATGGGAACTGCTGTTACAGTTTATAGTTAGCAAGCTCAGGAATCAATCAATCAGGGGAACTGAATTCAATAGAGCATGCACACTATCCAGCTAGCTATGTGTAGCCAACTTCACTGAAGTTCAATATAAAGACGGATGAGGTTCAACAGGGCTGGCTGCAATCAAGACTGGCTGAAATCAAACAGCAGAATCTAATTATCAATTCAATTTGGTTACTTAGTTGACTAAGGAGGCAATTACTTTTGAGTGTTTGATCTCATGAAATAATTACATTTTGTTGAAAGATCTAAAACCATTCAGCGTGACAAATATGCATTAATAAAGGACATCAGGAAGATGCAAATGTTTTTTTCAGCACCGTATGCGTGCTTAGATCAGCACCAGACAGCTTCTTACCATGTTACCAGCAGCATCTCTGAACATGATTTTAAAGGTCCTCGCCAGATCTTTCTCCAGCTCAGCCTCTGCTACGCCCTGTGAATACGACGCACTGCAGTCAAAACATGCTAAACTACACACTGCATACGACACATTGCAGTCAAAACATGCAAAACTACACACTGCATCAAAACATGCAAAACTACACACTGCATACTGACACATTGCAGTCAAAACATGCAAAACTACACACTGCATATAACACACTGCAGTCAAAACATGCAAAACTACACACTGCATACGACACATTGCAGTCAAAACATGCAAAACTACACACTGCATATAACACACTGCAGTCAAAACATGCAAAACTACACACTGCATATAACACACTGCAGTCAAAACATGCAAAACTACACACTGCATACAACACACTGCAATCAAATCACACTAAACTACACATTGCATACAACACACTGCAATCAAATCACACTAAACTACACACTGCATACAACACACTGCAATCAAAACACAGTAAACTACACACTGCATACGACACACCGCAGTCAAAACACACTAAACTACACACTACATACAACACACTGCAATCAAAACACACTAAACTACACACTGAATACAACACACTGCAGTCAAAAACATGCTAAACTACACACTGCATACAACACACTGCAATCAAAACACACTAAACTACACACTACGTATAACACACTGCAGTCAAAACACGCTAAACTACACACTGCAGTCACAAACATGCTAAACTACACAATGGATATAGTGCACTGCAGTCAGAAACATACTACACAACACACTGCAGCCAGAAACATACTACACTACCCACTACATACAACACAGGAATGTGCTACACTACACACTGCATTTACCACAGGAACACACTGCTCTATGCCCTGCATGTATAACACACTGCATTTAGAAATGTTGCAGGCTTGTACATTGACACTATGAGCAGTGTCACTGACAGGTTGCTATGGTAAATGCTCATAGCATAGCTATCATTTGCATTTTGCAAGTGGCTATGGATAAGAACAGGAACACAGGGTAAATTCCCTGATGGAGCTCACTGGTGTCTGGAAGTAAATCTGGTAGTTGAAGGTGGGATTGGCTTTCAGCCTCTCCATGGGGTTGGTGTTTGGATCCACAAGGAAGAGAGGCGTGTTCAGTGAGGCTACAGCTCTGTGAACCGAGTGCGCACACACACACACACATAAAGGCAAAGGGGAAACAGTAAACACCAGGGAAAGATCACTCAGAGGCATCTTACACTCTGAACGTTCATGCACACATACACACATGTGCAAACACATACACACACACAGCCTTCCTCCCAACACAAGCCATTTTTTTCTCAGCAATGGGTCTTCAAACATTCACATCCCAGAAGAACTTCTCCTGAATCAGCAGCAGATCAGAAAATTGAAAAATTACAGACATGCATACCTGACTCTCTCAGAGCATAATGGCGCTTACTCATACCTGACTCTCTCAGAGTGTAATGGCGCTTACTTGTACCTGACTCTCTCAGAGCGTAATGGCGCTTACTCATACCTGACTCTCTCAGAGCGTAATGACACTTACTCATACCTGACTCTCAGAGCATAATGGCGCTTACTCATACCTGACTCTCAGAGTGTAATGGCGCTTACTCATACCTGACTCTCTCAGAGTGTAATGGCGCTTACTCATACCTGCCTCTCAGAGTGTAATGACACTTACTCATACCTGACTCTCAGAGCATAATGGCGCTTACTCATACCTGACTCTCTCAGAGCGTAATGGCGCTTACTCATACCTGACTCTCTCAGAGCGTAATGACACTTACTCATACCTGACTCTCAGAGCATAATGGCGCTTACTCATACCTGACTCTCAGAGTGTAATGGCGCTTACTCATACCTGACTCTCAGAGTGTAATGACACTTACTCATACCTGACTCTCAGAGCACAATGGCGCTTACTCATACCTGACTCAATCAGAGCATAATGGCGCTTACTCGTACCTGACTCTCAGAGCATAATGGCGCTTACTCATACCTGACTCTCAGAGTGTAATGGCGCTTACTCATACCTGACTCTCAGAGTGTAATGACACTTACTCATACCTGACTCTCAGAGCATAATGGCGCTTACTCATACCTGACTCTCTCAGAGTGTAATGGCGCTTACTCATACCTGACTCTCAGAGTGTAATGGTGGGGACTCATACCTGACTCTCAGAGCATAACGGTGCTTACTCATACTTGACTCTCTCAGAGCGTAATGGTGCTTACTCATACCTGACTCTCTCAGAGTGTAATGGCGCTTACTCATACCAGACTCTCAGAGCATAATGGCGCTTACTCATACCTGACTCTCAGAGTGTAATGGCGCTTACTCATACCTGACTCTCAGAGTGTAATGACACTTACTCATACCTGACTCTCAGAGCATAATGGCGCTTACTCATACCTGACTCTCTCAGAGTGTAATGGCGCTTACTCATACCTGACTCTCAGAGTGTAATGGTGGGGACTCATACCTGACTCTCAGAGCATAACGGTGCTTACTCATACTTGACTCTCTCAGAGCGTAATGGTGCTTACTCATACCTGACTCTCTCAGAGTGTAATGGCGCTTACTCATACCAGACTCTCAGAGCATAATGGCGCTTACTCATACCTGACTCTCTCAGAGCATAATGGCGCTTACTCATACCTGACTCTCTCAGAGCATAATGGCGCTTACTCATACCTGACTCTCTCAGAGCATAATGGCGCTTACTCACACCTGCCTCTCAGAGCATAATGGCGCTTACTCATACCTGACTCTCTCAGAGCGTAATGGCGCTTACTCATACCTGACTCTCAGAGCATAATGGTGCTTACTCATACCTGACTCTCAGAGTGTAATGGCGCTTACTCATACCTGACTCTCAGAGCGTAATGGCGCTTACTCATACCTGACTCTCAGAGCATAACGGTGCTTACTCATACTTGACTCTCTCAGAGTGTAATGGCGCTTACTCATACCTGACTCTCAGAGTGTAATGGTGGGGACTCATACCTGACTCTCTCAGAGTGTAATGGCGCTTACTCATACCTGACTCTCTCAGAGCGTAATGGCGCTTACTCGTACCTGACTCTTAGAGCGTAATGACGCTTACTCGTACCTGACTCTCTCAGAGTGTAATGGTGGGGACTCATACCTGACTCTCTCAGGATGGCATTGAGCCATATTCCACACCAGGCTGCCGCCCCAGTCGTGCCCCAGCAGTGTCACCTGGACGATCCCCTGGATGGCAGGGAGGAGGAGAAAGAGAAAAAAGGGAGAGACAGAGAAGGAGAGGGCAGCAGAGGAAGTGTGAGAGGGAGGGAGAGAGCGAGAGAGAGGAGGGAGAGAGCAAGAGAAAAAGACAGGAGGAAGAGAGCGTTTGTAGTGCAGTCCAGCTCAGTGAAATGCAACAGTAGGAAGGACAGTGTGAGTTTGGGGTGACTGGAATTAAGCTTGCCGCATATTTAAAAATGTTTGCTTGTATTAAACTCACCAGTTTATCCAGGAATGTTATCAAATCCTAAAAAAAAAAACAGAGAAGAAGATTGAGGTGATTATAATTAGCATAACAAAAGCAGACCTACAGTGGAGTCAGAGCAGGGCAGAGCTACAGCACAGAGTCAGAGCAGGGTGGAGCTACAGGGCAGAGTCAGAGCAGGGCAGAGCTACAGGCAGAGCTACAGGGCAGAGTCAGAGTAGGGCACAGCTACAAGGCAGAGTCAGAGCATGGCAGAGCTACAGGGCGGAGCTACAGGGCAGATTCAGAGCAGGGCAGAGCTACAGGGCGGAGCTACAGGGCAGAGTCAGAGCAGGGCAGTGCTGCATGGCAGAGTCAGAGCAGGGCAGAGCAACAGGGCAGAGTCAGAGCGGGGGAGAGATCTACAGGGCAGAGTCAGAGCAAGGCAGAGCTACAGGGCAGAGTCAGAGCAGAGCACAGCTACAGGACAGAGTCAGAGCAGGGCAGAGCTACAGGGCAGAGTCAGAGCAGGGCAGAGCTACAGGGCAGAGTCAGAGCAGGGTGGAGCTACAGGGCAGAGTCAGAGCATGGCAGAGCTAGAGGGCAGAGTTAGAGCAGAGCACAGCTACAGGGCAGAGTCAGAGCAGGGCAGAGCTACAGGGCGGAGCTACATGGCAGAGTCAGAGCAGGGCAGAGCTAGAGGGCAGAGTCAGAGCAGGGCAGAGCTACAGGGCAGAGTCAGAGCAGAGCACAGCTACAGGGCAGAGTCAGAGCAGGGCAGAGCTACAGGGCATAGCTAAAGGGCAGAGTCAGAGCAGGGTAGAGCTACAGGGCAGAGTCAGAGCAGGGTGGAGCTACAGGGCAGAGAGAGCAGGGCAGAGCAACAGGGCAGAGTCAGAGCAGGGCAGAGCTACAGGGCATAGCTAAAGGGCAGAGTCAGAGCAGGGTGGAGCTACAGGGCAGAGCTACAGGGCAGAGTCAGAGCAGGGTAGAGCTACAGGGCAGAGTCAGAGCAGGGCAGAGCTACAGGGCAGAGTCAGAGCAGGGTGGAGCTACAGGACAGAGCTACAGGGCAGAGTCAGAGCAGGGCGGAGCTACAGGGCAATGAGAGCAGGGCAGAGCAACAGGGCAGAGTCAGAGCAGGGCAGAGCTACAGGGCAGAGTCAGAGCAGGGCGGAGCTACAGGGCAGAGAGAGCAGGGCAGAGCAACAGGGCAGAGTCAGAGTAGGGCAGAGCTACAGGGCAGAGTCAGAGCAGGGCAGAGTTACAGGGCAGAGTGTGTGCGTGTGTGTGTGTGTGTGCGCGCGTGTGTGGTGTATGGTGTGTGTGTGAGTGTGTGTGTGTGAGAGAGAGAGTGTATGTGTGCGTGCGTGTGTGTGTGTGTGTGTGTGTGTGTGGTGCATGTGTGTGTGAGAGAGAGAGACCTGGCACAGCTGCTCCTGTGAGTACTCCTCAATGTCTGCGTGGAAAAGAGAAGAGAAGAGAGATCAGCCATTACTGCACCATTCCCCAGTTCAGTGAATGAGTGCTAAATGATTGCAAAAAAACACCCCAGAAATCATCTTAATTTGAAATGGAAGCGTAGTGTCTGTTTCCAGAAGGAGTCAGCCTCCCGCACAAACTGCTCCCCAAATCTTTCATTTAACCCGCGCACAAGCACAAACTGCTCCCCAAATCTTTCATTTAACCCGCGCACAAGCACAAACTGCTCCCCAAATCTTTCATTTAACCCCCTCACAAGCACCTGCAAAAATATTATTCTAACCCTTAAATCAAAAAACATTTCTGTAGTAATGTCCTACAAATAATTGTGATTCTGTTTATGGTTTAATTCATTTGTGGTATTTATGACTGTAGTCAACAATGCACAAGAAGATTTCTCTGTAGAAATGCTGTGAAGTACAAGCGACCAAGACCAGGCCTTGGTTCTGAAGCTCATTTCCAGGGCCTGGTGAGAGAGCTTGCTCACTAGTGCCAGTGTAGTAGGCTCCAGTATAGGTCTTTCCGTGACCCATTTCAATGTAAGTCATGGTAATGGTTTTTTCTTTGTCTAATGCCTCCACATGTGCAGATTTATGAAGCTATTGTGTCACCTGGATAATTTCTGAATATTTTGTAGACCAATTAGGGACATTTTGCATCACTGCCTAGTCACTGCACATCACTTGCAGGGAAGTGGTACCTCACATGCTTAGTGATGGTTCCTGGACTGTCATTCTCACTGTACCCGAACCCGGCCTGGACTTCATGACCATATAAGGGCTGCCCCTCTCTGGCTCCAATATGTGCAACAAGGCAGCACGAAAACTAGACTTCCGTGCTTTCACACCTTTCGCAAGCCCAATGGAAAGTTAATAGATGAGGTCACAGTGACTTTGAGACAGTGACTTTTTCAGAAAATGCTCTAATACAGAAATTGTAGAAACTGAGGAATTCTGAACTGCATGTAAAAGATCGATCAGCAACATGCAAGATGAACACTGGTGTTCAGCACACGCAAGATGAACATTGGTGTTCAGCACACGCATGATGAACATTAGTGTTCAGCACACGCATGATGAACGCTGGTGTTGAGCACACGAATGATGAACATTGGTGTTGAGCACACGCATGATGAACACTGGTGTTCAGCACACGCATGATGAACACTGGTGTTGAGCACACGCATGATGAACGCTGGTGTTCAGCACACGCATGATGAACGCTGGTGTTCAGTACACGCATGATGAACACTGGTGTTGAGCACACGCATGATGAACACTGGTGTTCAGCACACACTTGATGAACGTTGGTGTTGAGCACACGCATGATGAACACTGGTGTTGAGGAGCACACACATGATGAACATTGGTGTTCAGCACACACTTGATGAACGTTGGTGTTGAGCACACACTTGATGAACGTTGGTGTTGAGCACATCTCTGTGTGTTTACTTTGGGCAACTTCTCACCATTATGTCATCACATTATGAAATGTTTTAATCTTGTGAACAGAACCAGTCTTCCTGTCAGAGACTGTAAACAGTGGTGTGCCCTTTGTGTTTCAGATTTAAGGGAGCAGTAAATGCAATATTCCAATGTATAATCACAAATATACATTACATAATTGAATAATTATGTTTTGTATGTTCTATATAACACATAATTATTATATTATATAATGATAATATAAATTAAAGCTGCAAGCGGCGTTGGGAGGGGTCCAAGCATTGGCACAATTGCACCCCCTATGGAGCGATTTTTAACCCTCGTATTATGTTCAAATTAACTAACAACTTTTATGTTTGGGGTCAATTTGACCCCAGCAATATAAACCTGCAGAAAATAATTGTAACTGAAAGTGTTACCCAAGCTCTCAGCTACTTTAGGCCTTTCTACTGACCATCTTAATAGCCCAGTAAATAAAACATGACTCCCCCGATCCTCCCCTTATACATCAAGTATTGATTTTATATGACTATTATGAAATATGCAAATGACATTCATTGACCTAAAATCGAAAACAAAGTATGTTTTGGCTTCGCTGCTTGGACCCCTAATAATCCTGACAGATACAATAGGGTTCCAACAGCTTCGCTGCTTGGACCCCTAAATATAATAATTGATCATGCTTGCTGCACTCACCAGGAGGCGCTGTGGAGTCCCCATAGCCTTTCATATCCAGGGCCAGAACCCTGAAGCCTGATTCAGCCAGTGCTAGGATCTGAGGGACAAACAAAAAACAGCCTTCATTTTACAATAACTCTCTAAGAGCTCATAAATATTGTTTATTACTTACTTATTACTTAGTTATCATGTAACATACCTGTGCCTCAGGTGTAGCTGTGTCGGTAGTATACCCTTGTCTTGGGTGTTCCTTTGTGTGCAGTGTACCTGTGTTGGTAGTGTACCTGTGTCTTGGATGTACCTGTGCCTCAGGGGTTTCTTTGTGTGCAGTGTACCTGTGTCTTGGGTGTACCTGTGCCTCAGGGGTTACTTTTTGTGCAGTGTACCTGTGTTGGTAGTGTACCTGTGCCTCAGGGGTTCCTTTGTGTGCAGTGTACCTGTGTTGGTAGTGTACCTGTGTCTTTGTGTGCAGTGTACCTGTGTCTCTAGCTTACCTGATATCTCCAGGAGAACCAGCTGTCAGGAAAACCGTGACACAAGAGAACAGCAGGCCCCTCCCCCATGTCCACATAGTGCACCTGATGCCCAGGCTGGAGAGAGAGGGGGACTCTGTAAATATGCTGGGATCAGAGCAGGACTCTGTAAATATGCTGGGATCAGAGCAGGACTCTGTAAATATGCTGGGATCAGAGCAGGACTCTGTAAAGATGCTGGGATCAGAGCAGGGTTCTGTAAATATGCTGGGATCAGAGCAGGACTCTGTAAAGATGCTGGGATCAGAGCAGGGTTCTGTAAATATGCTGAGATCAGAGCAGGGTTCTGTAAATATGCTGAGATCAGAGCAGGACTCTGTAAATATGCTGGGATCAGAGCAGGGTTCTGTAAATATGCTGGGATCAGAGCAGGACTCTGTAAAGATGAAGGGATCAGAGCAGGACTCTGTAAATATGCTGGGATCAGGACAGGATTCTGGAAATATGCTGGGATCAGAGCAGGGTTTGTAAATATGCTGGGACCAGAGCAGGGTTTGTAAATATGCTGGGATCAGAGCAGGACTTTGTAAATATGCTGGGATCAGAGCAGGGTTCTGTAAAGATGCTGGGATCAGAGCAGGACTCTGTAAATATGCTGGGATCAGAGCAGGGTTTGTAAATATGCTGGGATCAGAGCAGGACTTTGTAAATATGCTGGGATCAGAGCAGGACTTCGTAAATATGCTGGGATCAGAGCAGAACTTCGTAAATATGCTGGGATCAGATCAGGGGTTCGTAAATATGCTGGGATCAGAGCAGGGTTCTGTAAATATGCTGGGATCAGAGCAGGGTTCTGTAAATATGTTGGGATCAGAGCAGGGTTCGTAATATGCTGGGATCAGAGCAGGGTTTGTAAATATGCTGAGATCAGAGCAGGGTTCTGTAAAGATGCTGGGATCAGAGCAGGGTTCTGTAAATATGTTGGGATCAGAGCAGGACTTCGTAATATGCTGGGATCAGAGCAGGGTTTGTAAATATGCTGGGATCAGAGCAGGGTTCTGTAAAGATGCTGCGATCAGAGCAGGGTTTGTAAATATGCTGGGATCAGAACAAGACTTTGTAAATATGCTGGGATCAGAGCAGGGTTTGTAAATATGTTGGGATCAGAGCAGGACTTCGTAATATGCTGGGATCAGAGCAGGGTTTGTAAATATGCTGGGATCAGAGCAGGGTTCTGTAAAGATGCTGAGATCAGAGCAGGGTTTGAAAATATGCTGGGATCAGAGCAGGGTTCTGTAAATATGCTAGGATCAGAGCAGGGTTCTGTAAATATGCTGGGATCACAGCAGGGTTTGTAAATATGCTGGGATCAGAGCAGGGTTTGTAAATATGCTGGGATCAGAGCAGGGTTTGTAAAGATGCTGGGATCAGAGCAGGGTTCTGTAAATATGCTGGGATCAGAGCAGGGTTTGTAAATATGCTGGGATCAGGGCAGGGTTCTGTAAATATGCTGGGATCAGAGCAGGAGTCTGTAAAGATGCTGAGATCAGAGCAGTGTTCTGTAAAGATGCTGGGATCAGAGCAGGTCATAGAGGTAAACAGTTGCACAGGAAACAGAGACAGAACCAGCCTTATCCACAGCTGATAAAGCTTTACCTTAATGGTGACAAAGCAGTGGGGGACATCTTCAGGATCACAGCAAAGAGAACATGTTTCCTCAGAGCTCAACAGCTAAAAAAAGAGAAACAGACACAGGCGCATCAATCAATCAACGGTAAACACAAACAGTCACACACAAACAATCACATGCACCTGTGAAACTGTGTGTCTGTGAAAGTGTGTTTGAAAGTGTGTGAGTGAATGTGGAAGAATTTAACAAAATGCCTTCTTTCTTGTGGGAAATTACAAAGATGACATATGTGGAGTGTTTTCTTTATGCTCAGTGCCTTATCGTGGTTTCCTGGCTGCTCAACACACAGTCTAGGCGTGCTGCCAGATTTATAAACTCCCATGTTTAATCACTTCCCTCAGAGAGAGAACTATTATTGTTCCTTGCAAGAACTGTAAGGTTCTCTGTCTAGAAGGCATAGACATGCTGAATAAACTGTTCCTTTTCAGAGAACTGCAGATGTTGTATTTCTCTCCATGATATCATGAACCTGGATTATTCTTCGACAGTGAAAGTGTGTTTGTGGGTGTATGTATGTGAGTGTGTGTGTCAAAGGATGTGTGTGAAAGTGTCTGTGAAAGCATTTGTGTGAATGCATGTCTGTGAAAGATGGTGAAAGCATGTGTGTGTGAAAGCATGTTGTGTGAAACTGTGAAATCGTGTGTGAAAGTGTCTGTGAAAGCATTTGTGTGAAAGCGTGTGCGTGAAAGTGTTTGTATGAAAGTGTGTGTGTGAAACTGTCTATGAAAGTATGTGTGAAAGTGTGTGCATGAAAGCGTGTGTGTGAAAGTGTGTGTGTGTGAAAGTTTGTATGAAAGTATGTGTGTGAAAGCATGTGTGTGAAAGCGTGTGTGTGAAAGCATTTGTGTCTGAAACTGTGTGTGTGTGAAAGCATTTGTGTCTGAAAGTGTGTGTGAAACTGTGCCTGTGAAAGCATTTGTCTGAAAGTGTGTGTGCGTATGAAACTGTGTGTGTGAAACTGTGTGTGTGTGTGTGTGTGTGTGTGTGTGTGTGTGTGTGTGTGAAAGTGTGTGTCTGTGAAAGCTGGTCTGTGAAAGAGCATGTATTCCTTACCTCTACACCTGAGAGGGACTGCAGCTGCAGCATGGCTTCATTCGGGTCTTCAGTCAGGACCATCCCCATGCCGATCTTCTTCCCTGCTGTCTCTCTCTCCTCTACAGAGCTTACCAATATGGCCTGAAACCACAGCACCCACAGATATCGCCTGTCTGTCAAAAAGCATGTCTGCAAAAGCTCATCAGTGAATGCAAGTCTGAAAGTGTCTGTGAATAACAAATCAAACTCTTACAGCCTCTCTAATTTTGCACCGACTTTTGCAGTGTACATTCTGTGAAAGTGTTTCTGTGAAAGTTGAAAGCATGCTAGTGAAAGCTTGTGTCTGTGAAAGTTTGTGAGTATAAGTGTGTGTCTGTGAATGTCTGTGAGTAGGGGTGGGCGATATAAAGATATTTGATCGTGAACGATTAAAATGTCTCCACGATTTTCCTTTCCAGAGAGATCGGGAGTATCAGGCTACAGTGAAACTGCACATTCTATCAGTTGCTCTGACAACGCTCATACACGGCATCCAACGTTGTTTTCTCAGCCAAACCTAAAATCACACTATTCACTAGTCCCTGTTGTGCCTCCCCTAACAGACACACCAATAAAGCAATAATAACAAACAGTAGCGCCTTGGATTTATTTTCCTCCCCCTTTTTTATTTGACAACATAGCAGCATGGCTGACACCATGGAGGAGTTGGTCCCCCAAAAAAATTTGACGTCTGTGATACAGAACTGGTTTAGGTTTTCCAAAACCGACACGGTGCAAAACACCGTTATTTGCAGTTTGCAAATGAAAATGTTTGCATATCAGATGGCAACACAACGAACCTTTTTAATCACCTCAGGAGAAAGCACCCCAAAGAGCACATGCGGAAAGTCAAACAATCAGGGGATCTCACGTGAGCGTCTCAGGCACAGCCACGCAGCTAGAGGCTAGAAGTAGCGGTACAAACTTAATACTTTGCAGAATTGCACTTGATTAAAATCTGGTACTTTGGCCCAAATATCTTCTGTTATTCTTTTTCTTTTAGGTTTTGTTTCCTTGAAGGGCAATATTTTCTTAAATAGGGATATTGGTTTGATTGCACTGTTCATTAACTTGCAAAATAGCCTTAAAAATCAACATGAAAAAGAATTGTGATCATATCGTGGATCGTGATCATGCTGGAAAAAAATTGTGATAAGATATTTTTGCCATATCGCCCACCCCATTTGTGAGTATAAGTGTGTCTGTGAAAGCTGGTCTGTGAAAGCATGTGTCTGTGAAGGCATGTGTCTGTGAAAGTTTGTGAGTATAAGTGTGTGTCTATGAAAGTGTGTCTGTGAAAGTTGGTCTGTGAAAGCATGTGTCTGTGAAGGCATGTGTCTGTGAAAGTTTGTGAGTATAAGTGTGTGTCTATGAAAGTGTGTCTGTGAAAGTTGAAAGCGTGCTAGTGAAAGCTTGTGTCACTGAAAGCTTACAAGAGAAAGCTTGTGTCTGTGAATGTTTGTGAGTATAAGTGTGTGTCTGTGAAAGTAGGTCTGTGAAAGTTGAAAGCGTGATAGTGAAACCTTGTGTCTCTGAAAATTTGGGAGTATAAGTGTGTCTGTGAAAGTGTGTCTGTGAAAGCTTGTGTATTCCATACCTGCATGCCTGCGAGGCACTGCAGATGCTTCAAGGCTTCATTGGAGTCGTCCATCCGGACCACAGCCATGCCAATGTCCCGACCTGCTGCCACGCTCTCCTCCACAGAGCTCACAAATACCCCCTGAAATCACAGCACCCACAAATACCCCCTGAAATCACAGCACCCACAAATACCCCCTGAAATCACAGCGTCCACAAATACCCCCTGAAATCACAGTGTCCACAAATACCCCCTGAAATCACAGCACCCACAAATACCCCCTGAAATCACAGCATCCACAAATACCCCCTGAAATCACAGCGCCCACAAATACCCCCTGAAATCACAGCACCCACAAATACCCCCTGAAATCACAGCACCCACAAATACCCCCTGAAATCACAGCGCCCACAAATACCCCCTGAAATCACAGCGCCCACAAATACCCCCTGAAATCACAGCACCCACAAATACCCCCTGAAATCACAGCACCCACAAATACCCCCTGAAATCACAGCGCCCACAAATACCCCCTGAAACCACAGTGCCCACAAATACCCCCTGAAATCAAAGCACCCACAAATACCCCCTGAAATCATAGCACCCAAATATCAAATGGATAATTACATGGTTGAATGTAAGCCATGTGGCACCAATCTTTTATTTTATGTGAAACATAAGATGTAATATATGCAGTATCAGTTACTGCCACTAATACAAAAACTGATGAAATTTGTGATAAAGAGAATTAAACAATCCAGGCCAAGTCTTTTCTGCCAGGACAGGAATACAGTGGGAGGAATTTCCTCCAACAGGAAATCATGTGGGAGGAACTTCCACAGCAATGAGGCCAGGCACGCACATGTGCAGTGTGACCACATCCTCACCCCTCTCCTCCTTTATCTGCTTAACCTCCACCCTCTCCTCCACATCTCCACCCCCACCCTCAGCTCCATACCACAACCCTTACCTCCACCCCCACCCATGCCTCCATACCTTAACCCTTACCTCCACCCCCACCCATGCCTCCACCTAAACCATCATCTCCAACCCCACCCTCATCTCCATACCACAACCCTTACCTCCACCCCCACCCATGCCTCCATACCTTAACCCTTACCTCCACCCCCACCCATGCCTCCACCTAAACCATCATCTCCAACCCCACCCTCATCTCCATACCTCAACCCTTACCTCCACCCCCACCCTTACCTCCATACCTCAACCCTTACCTCCACCCCCACCCTCACCTCCATACCTCAACCCTTACCTACACCCCCGCCCATGCCTCCACCTAAACCATCATCTCCAACCCCACCCTCATCTCCATACCTCAACCTTACCTCCACCCCCACCAATGCCTCCACCTAAACCATCATCTCCAACCCCACCCTCACCTCCATACCTCAACCCTTACCTCCACCCCCACCCATGCCTCCACCTAAACCATCATCTCCACCCCCACCCTCACCTCCATACCTCAACCTTCACCTCCACCCTCACCTCCATACCTCAACCATTACCTCCACCCCCACCCTCACCTCCATACCTCAACCCTTACTCCCACCCTCACCTCCATACCTCAACCCTTACCTCCACCCCCACCCTCACCTCCATACCTCAACCCTTACCTCCACCCCAACCCATGACTCCACCTAAACCATCATCTCCAACCCCACTCTCATCTCCATACCTAAACCCTTACCTCCACCCCCACCCATGCCTCCACCTAAACCATCATCTCCACCCCCACCCTCATCTCCATTCTTCAAACCTTACCTCCACCCCCACCCTCGCCTCTACCTCCACACTCACCTGCATCTCCACACCTCAACCCTCACCTCCACCCCCACCCTTGCCTCCACTTCCACACCTCAACCCTCACCTCCACCCCCACCTTTGCCTCCACCTCAACCCTCACATCCCCACTTCACCTCCATCTCCACCCTCACCTCCACTCCTCCATTGCCACCCACACCTCAACCCTAACCTCCACCCTCGCCTCCACCTCCACACCTCACCGCCACACCTCCACCCTCACCTGCACCACCACACCTATACTCTTACAAACACCTCATTCCTCACCTCCACACCCACCCTCACCTCCAACTTCACACCTCCACATCTCCACCCCCACATGCACCCTCACCTCCAGACTTCCACCCTCGCCTCCACAACTCCACCCTCACCTGCACCTCCAGACCTCCACCATCACCCACACCTCAATCCTCACCTCCACCCCCACCCTCACCTCCACACCTGCACCTCCACACATCCACCCTCAACTGCACCTCCACACCTCCACCCTCACCCTCACGGCCACACCACCACCCTCACCTGCACCTCCACATCTCCACCCTCACCCTCACCTCCACACCACCACCCTCACCTGTACCTCCATATCTCCACCCTCACCTCCACCCCCACCCTAGCCTTCACATCCCAATTCTCACTTCACATACATACCAGTCCTTCAACCCAGGCAGACTGACCTGTTGGGGTGTGGCACCGAGCCGCTGCAGGGCGTGGCTGAACAGGGTGGGGTCGGGGAGTCGGGCCCCTATACGGCAGGACTGCAAGACCAGGTCAAAGTGCAGCTGCAGGACCAAGAGGACCAGGCCCATCCAATCCCGCTTCTCAGAGTCATCCACCCAGCTATTGCCCAGCACACAAGTGGCCACGCCTCCGAGAAGAAGAGCAAATGTAGCCATCCTCACCAGCACTCACTGTGATGACATCAGCCTTCAGCCATCATATGCAAGTCTGCAGGTATATTTGTAATAAAGGGTGTTACCATGGCGACGCAGTTTGTCAGAAGCCTCCAGTATTGCAGTGTTGAACCTCAGAGCTTCTCTGATCTGATCAAAAAGCTTCTGCACAGAGAACTGGGGAGGCAGGGACACGGCCTGACTGGAAGCCTCCTTTAGACACTCAGCCTCCATCTCTGGAATCATCTGCAGTGTGCACACACACCCACACGCACACACATACAAACACATTGCCTTAAAACTAGCTCCACACACAACAAACTCTCTGCTTACTGGGACCAGCATTGTTAACATTAGCTCCCCCAGCACTGCGATTACCTGAGTTAGTGTTAGCTTCTTCAGCTCTGCTCAGTGCTTACCTGAGTCAGTGTTAGCTTCTTCAGCTCTGCTCAGTGCTTACCTGAGTCAGCGTTAGCTTCTTCAGCTCTGCTCAGTGCTTACCTGAGTCAGCGTTAGCTTCTTCAGCTCTGCTCAGTGCTTACCTGAGTTAGTGTTAGCTTCTTCAGCTCTGCTCAGTGCTTACCTGAGTCAGCGTTAGCTTCTTCAGCTCTGCTCAGTGCTTACCTGAGTCAGCGTTAGCTTCTTCAGCTCTGCTCAGTGCTTACCTGAGTCAGCGTTAGCTTCCCCAGCTCTGCTCAGTGCTTACCTGAGTCAGTGTTAGCTTCTTCAGCTCTGCTCAGTGCTTACCTGAGTCAGCGTTAGCTTCTTCAGCTCTGCTCAGTGCTTACCTGAGTCAGTGTTAGCTTCTTCAGCTCTGCTCAGTGCTTACCTGAGTCAGCGTTAGCTTCTTCAGCTCTGCTCAGTGCTTACCTGAGTCAGTGTTAGCTTCTTCAGCTCTGCTCAGTGCTTACCTGAGTCAGCGTTAGCTTCTTCAGCTCTGCTCAGTGCTTACCTGAGTCAGCGTTAGCTTCTTCAGCTCTGCTCAGTGCTTACCTGAGTCAGCGTTAGCTTCCCCAGCTCTGCTCAGTGCTTACCTGAGTCAGCGTTAGCTTCTTCAGCTCTGCTCTGTGCTTACCTGAATCAGCGTTAGCTTCCCCAGCTCTGCTCTGTGCTTACCTGAGTCAGCGTTAGCTTCCCCAGCTCTGCTCAGTGCTTACCTGAGTCAGCGTTAGCTTCTTCAGCTCTGCTCAGTGCTTACCTGAGTCAGCGTTAGCTTCTTCAGCTCTGCTCAGTGCTTACCTGAGTCAGCGTTAGCTTCTTCAGCTCTGCTCAGTGCTTACCTGAGTCAGCGTTAGCTTCTTCAGCTCTGCTCAGTGCTTACCTGAGTCAGCGTTAGCTTCTTCAGCTCTGCTCAGTGCTTACCTGAGTCAGCGTTAGCTTCTTCAGCTCTGCTCAGTGCTTACCTGAGTCAGCGTTAGCTTCCCCAGCTCTGCTCAGTGCTTACCTGAGTCAGCGTTAGCTTCTTCAGCTCTGCTCAGTGCTTACCTGAGTCAGCGTTAGCTTCTTCAGCTCTGCTCAGTGCTTACCTGAGTCAGCGTTAGCTTCTTCAGCTCTGCTCAGTGCTTACCTGAGTCAGCGTTAGCTTCCCCAGCTCTGCTCTGTACTTACCTGAGTCAGCGTTAGCTTCCCCAGCTCTGCTCAGTGCTTACCTGAGTCAGTGTTAGCTTCTTCAGCTCTGCTCAGTGCTTACCTGAATCAGCGTTAGCTTCCCCAGCTCTGCTCTGTGCTTACCTGAGTCAGCGTTAGCTTCCCCAGCTCTGCTCAGTGCTTACCTGAGTCAGCGTTAGCTTCTTCAGCTCTGCTCAGTGCTTACCTGAGTCAGCGTTAGCTTCTTCAGCTCTGCTCAGTGCTTACCTGAGTCAGCGTTAGCTTCTTCAGCTCTGCTCAGTGCTTACCTGAGTCAGCGTTAGCTTCTTCAGCTCTGCTCAGTGCTTACCTGAGTCAGCGTTAGCTTCTTCAGCTCTGCTCAGTGCTTACCTGAGTCAGCGTTAGCTTCTTCAGCTCTGCTCAGTGCTTACCTGAGTCAGCGTTAGCTTCTTCAGCTCTGCTCAGTGCTTACCTGAGTCAGCGTTAGCTTCTTCAGCTCTGCTCAGTGCTTACCTGAGTCAGCGTTAGCTTCTTCAGCTCTGCTCAGTGCTTACCTGAGTCAGCGTTAGCTTCTTCAGCTCTGCTCAGTGCTTACCTGAGTCAGCGTTAGCTTCCCCAGCTCTGCTCTGTACTTACCTGAGTCAGCGTTAGCTTCTTCAGCTCTGCTCAGTGCTTACCTGAGTCAGCGTTAGCTTCCCCAGCTCTGCTCAGTGCTTACCTGAGTCAGCGTTAGCTTCCCCAGCTCTGCTCAGTGCTTACCTGAGTCAGTGTTAGCTTCTTCAGCTCTGCTCAGTGCTTACCTGAATCAGCGTTAGCTTCCCCAGCTCTGCTCTGTGCTTACCTGAGTCAGCGTTAGCTTCTTCAGCTCTGCTCAGTGCTTACCTGAGTCAGCGTTAGCTTCCCCAGCTCTGCTCAGTGCTTACCTGAGTCAGCGTTAGCTTCCCCAGCTCTGCTCAGTGCTTACCTGAGTCAGCGTTAGCTCCTTCAGCTCTGCTCTGTGCTTACCTGAGTCAGCGTTAGCTTCTTCAGCTCTGCTCAGTGCTTACCTGAGTCAGCGTTAGCTTCTTCAGCTCTGCTCAGTGCTTACCTGAGTCAGCGTTAGCTTCCCCAGCTCTGCTCTGTGCAAAGCACTCCCAGGTCCTCCTTTCACAACTGTCTCATGGATAAAATTCCTGAAACAGTAATGCAGCATGAACACCATCATCATCATCATCATCACCATCACTGTCATCATCACCATTAGTATACTCACCATCATCATCATCATCATCATCAATATAATTACCTGGGTATATTTAACATAACATAACATAACATAACATAACATAACATAACATAACATAACATAACATAACATAACATAACATAATGACCAGAACAGACCATTCAGCCCAACAATGCTCTCCATTTTCCTGACGAAATTGTACCTAGTGCTTTGATTACCTACAGACTAGATAGTATCTAACACCATATTAAGCTTGTTCTTGAAAATGGGGGGGTGGAGGTGAGGGTTGAGATGTGGAGGTGGAGGTGAAGTGGGGATGTGAGAGTTGAGGTGGAGGAGAGGGTGGAGGTTAAGCAGATAAAGGAGGAGAGGGGTGAGGATGTGGTCACACTGCACATGTGCGTGCCTGACCTCATTGCTGTGGAATTTCCTCCCACATGATTTTCCTGGCATCATGGTCCTGGCAGTTTCTGCCTCTACTATGTGACCTGGCAGGCTATGTGAAAAAAATTCTTCCTAATGTCTGTATGGAATTTACCTTTTACTAATTTCCATTTATGTCCCCTTGTTATAATAGAACTCAACCTGAAAAACTTCTTGTAGTTCACTTTCTTAATCCCCTTTATGAATTTAAAAGCCTCAATCAAGTCACCCCTTTTACTCCTTTCACTAAGCTTTAAGAAATTAAGCATCTTAAGTCTTTCCTCATAGCTTTTATCTTTTATAATAGGAATCATTTTGGTTGTTCTACTTTGAACCTTTCTCCAGAGCCTCTATATCTTTCTTGTAGTACGGTCCCCAGAACTTCACAAAATACTCCAAGTGTGGTCTAACAAATGTATTGTATAAAATAAGTATTACTTCCTTGGATTTACACTCAATACTTTTGGTTATATATCCCAGCATTATGTTGGCCTAGAACCGAAAAGGCTTTGATCAAACATTACCCCCAAACCTGTTTCATATTGAGCACATTCCAGTTTTGTTCCTCCCATTAAGTAATCCTCCCAAAAGTTTTTATTTCCCACAGGCATAACTTTACATTTGACTATATTAAATTTCATCGGTTTCCACCCACTTCTATATTTTGTTTAAATTTAAATTACTTTAGTACATTCCAAACTATTAGCTGGCCCTCCCAGGTTAATAACATCAGGGAAGGGAATGTGGAAGAAAATGGGGATGGGAATGTGGATGGGAATTTGGAAGGGAATGTGGATGGGAATGTGGAAGGGAATGGGGAAGGGAATGTGGAAGGGAATGTGGATGGGAATTTTGAAGGGAATGTGTTAAAGTGGATCTGAATGAAGGCCTATGACACTACCTCACTAGCCTTTCTCAGTCGAATTGAGTGGCTGGCTGGTCCTTTCACAGCTCGTAGCTTTGTGTGGTGGTACTGGGCTGAACGTAGTGTGATAGGAAGCTGGCTATAGGAAGCTGGCGATCGTAGCATCCAGAATGTCAAGTGATGAGTCTTACATTGAACAATTAATGAATAATGTATTTATACATATTTACTATATTCCATTATATTGGTATATTATAGCAATGCATTAGCGACACAGATTCCTAGTGACATGATTTGTCTCATGGGGGCTGGATGTGTGCAGTGTTAGTCCATGTGAAAATTGAATAATGTTAGCTATGAAAGAAAGATAGTTTGATAGTTAACAAGAATGATAGCTTGACAGCTAACATTAGCATTCTGCATTGTTTATGCAGCTTGGAGAATCTTTTGCAGCTTGTTGGACTGAGCTGGCTGTGGTGGAGCTGTGCACTTCCTAATAAAGTCTGCCTCGCAACTGGTTGTGCAATTTACTGGTGAAGAGACGGGTGTGCGGCTAACGCAGGAGCGCTGCTGCAGGCAGTCACCCAGCGTCTGCGGTCTCAGACAGACATACAGACAACAGTGCTTACCGACTGTAAAATATATTTAAAATTACAAATTCATCATTAATATCATTTTTTGAGGGAAAAAAATATTTTTACTCTGCATCTGTCTGCAAGCTTTGTGGATGTGTTCTTTTTTTAATTGTCTACTGATGGGTTATGATTAAAAAGTTGATTACAAGCAATTATATAAGCAATTATATAAAATGTCATATAAATCTTATGGTAACTTGATAAACGTACTTCTGAAAGTGTACTTTTGAAAGCCCATATTATCTAAGTGTACACTGTTTCACCCCATGCCATGTCACTGTTGGAATGTAAGCAAGAGGAGACAGACTCCAGCTGTGGTATATATCAAGTGCTTTAGGGGATTAGAGGACCTCTAGGCCCACATGGTCAGCCTTGGTATGGATTCCCTGACCATAACTTATGATTGGCTAATAATGGAATCTTTGCATGTGATGATTAAATGAATCTCATAGGCTGGGACGACAGTTCTTTGTCTCTGAAAACTATATAAACTCATATATTGGACTTTATGTTTTTGAAGACTGTACTTCCCTATTCCAGACTGGTCGTATTATTAAATTATAAAAAGGAGCTTCTGACTCTTACACTTTAGTGTAAGAACTGAGCTTCTTACACTTTAGTGTAAGAACTACACTAAAATGTTGCAAAATGTGATAGTAAAATGATTCACAGGAACAGGCCAATGGTTAAGCAATTATGTCCTTATAAGGCAATTATTATCAGCGTAAACCTAGAGCATCCAGAGAACAGGGGTTTAATACCTATGTAAATATTTCATTTTTTAAAATTCTTGTTAACTTATCCAGAGCGACTTATACAACTTTCATTCATTTATACAGCTGGATATATACTGAAGCAATGCAGGTTAAGTACCTTGCTCAAGGGCACAACGGCAGTGTCCTAGCAGGGACTTGAACATGCGATTTTTACGTTACAAGACCAACTCCTTACCCATTATACTACACTGCCGCCCATGCAAATGTGAGAATTGGTCAAGGGTCTGAATACAAGGCACTCTAAACCAAACCACGTGATCTTATACACAACATAAAATAATTATTTATTTTAAATTATTTTAATAAAGAAAGTATCCTAAAGATCACGGCTGCAATTGTTTATGTGTAAAAAGTTAAGTGCAAAAAGTTAAAACAATTGATCTGACTGTTTTGGATAAGCACTATATGTAACCATTGTGTTCTGTGTACTGACTAGCAAACTGGTAGCCTGAAAAGTAGGGCAGATTCCAAAGGGTTTTTATTGAGGCACATTGCTGATGCCTCAAATGGGTTCTTTGTCGACAGTTTTACTTGCGGGGAATGCTAATGGATAGGAAGACATATTCAGTACACAGAATTTCTTAGCAGGTATTGAGATAGGGAATAAAGAAGCACTGGATAAATTACATAATGTCAAATAAGGCAGCAGGCTCTGATGGCATATACCCAAGAGTACTCAAAGAGTTAGGCGAGATCATCTTTAAACCAATGGCAGGTGTCTTAGACAGTCTGTAAAAACCACAGAAATACCTGAGAACAGGAAGCAAGGTAATCTAATACAATATATAAGAAAGGGGACCGTACTGATCCAGGAAACTACAGGCCTGTAAATTTAACTTGTACCACATGTGAAATACATTTATATCATTGATATGAATGACCTTCACAGGGACATTGAAAACACACTAGTTAAATTTACAGATTTGCACAAAACTTGGGAAGCCCAGCTAATAGTTTGGAATTTACTAAATGAATCCAAAAGGATTTAAACAAAATCCAGAAGTGGATTCAATGTAGTATATAAATCAATATAGCTAAATGTAAAGTTCTACATGTGTGAAATTAAAACATTATGCAGGAATACTTTATGAGAGGAACAAAATTAGAATGTGCTCAATTTGAAAAAGACTTGGGAGTAATGTTTGATAAAAGCCTTTCCGGTTCTAGGCACTGTGCTGTAGCAGTAAAAATAGGCCAATAAGAAGTCTAATGCAAATAAGTTATACATATTTTTTCCAAGACCACAGTTCTGGGGACCAAACTAAAAGATATATAGGCTCTGGAATAGGTTCAAAGAAGTGCAACCAATTTCATTATATTGGCATGGAAGATAAAACCTATGAGGAAAGACTTAAGATGCTTAATCTCTCCAAGTTTAGTAAAAGGAGACTAAGGGTGATTTCATTGAGGCTTTTAAATTCATTAGGAAGAATTTTTTCATGCAGAGCAGTCATCGTGTGGAACAGCCTGCCAGGTCACGTAGTAGAGGCAGAAACCCTGAGGGTTTTCAAGACCAGACTTGATACAGTGTTAGACACTATCTAGCCTGTAGGTAATCAGAGCACTAGATACAATTTAGTCAGGGAAATGGCAAGCAATGTTGGGCTGAATGGTCTGTTCTTGTTGTTATGTTTTGTTATGTTATGTTATGTTATGTTATGTTATGCTATGTTATGTTATGTTAAGTTGTGTTGTGTTGTGTTGTGTTGTGTTAAATAAACCTAGGACATTATTGGAATTTTAAAGCAGTGCAGATATAAAATGGATGTGAATGTACTTAATATATATTATAGCACTTTAATGTTACACTTGTATCTCCATCCAGTGCTTATATTGCACTTGTATTGTTCTCTTGACGTTGTAGCACGTCGTCATGCCTCATTCTAGTTTGATTTACCACAGCTTTCGGACCAAGTCTATGCTTACTGTGTGAACTGGACCTGATGTTCATGTCTACGGATAACTGCTACATAATGAGTATTGTACCTTATCGGCCCTGTGTTTTGTAGTTGTTCCAATGACCTTTGGTTTGCCCTTACTCTACATCACTTTCAATAAAATCGTCTGCCAAATAAATGCAATGTAATCTTTATTCCAAACAATATAAGCTATTTATGGGCAATTGTTGCCATTTACCTCTGCTATATCACATTTAACAATGAAATTGTCTTTTTTAATGTAAAATGTTATATTAAAGAAATCCACCATAGAAGACATGGGGAATAAATCATGTCTATGTGAAAAATTAAATGAAACACGATTTTCATGCAGTAGATTATTGATATTTATTGCTTTTAAACTGTGATTCTCAATCATTTTTAATCTTTTTTATATTCAAAGAAAGCCATAAATGCAAAAATGCATAAAGCAAATACTGACGACGAAAAGTAAATAAAAATACATAACAAGAACAAAACTTACGTTGGTTCAGTCCATGGTTATGAAATACATCTCTCGTTTGATAAGCGTAACCTCACCCTAATAGTGTGATAACTCCGCTGATAAACTGACCAGAAGTTCTTTTATGGAGCTATTTTTATAACTTTTTATTTTTATAACTTTTTAATTTTTATATAAGTTCGTGTTGACCACTTTCGTGTTCATTCCGAGGTCAGACCGATTTTAGCCGGTAACTTTTTAGCGACGTTGTCCTACCTGGGCAGCCCGAGGGACTCCTCGTATTTCTTAAAAATGTGATGAAGCCGCGGGGTCTGAACGCAGCCCCACAGATCGAATAGAACAGCCTTCCTCGCAGCCATTTCGAGTCGCTGAATTCTGTGTTCAAGTCCGCAGTGCCTCCACCCGCATTTACAACGCAGTACTTCCCTTTTTTGCGGTTACTGGGAGGAGACCTTAAGTATATATGACGCTGTTTATTTACAGACGTCGTGTCGTGTAGCCTCCCATAAACAGTGTCAGGAACGATAAAATATTTGCATTCTCTCACACTATGACCACGTTTTCGTCATAAAATAAACTTCGCGCACAATTAAGAGGAACTGCCTCATATTAGGATACAGAGGTGGAAAATCGATTTTTGCTCATTCGCACAATTCTTCCGCCGGAAGATATCAGCTGGCTGAGTTAATGAGTGGTAGAAACGCTTGACAGGGCCCCTGGACTTTTCACCTCTGTTCACAGGTCTTGTAAACGGTCAGATCATCTCACGGTTTCAAATGTGCTATAGGGCAAGCATAGCGTGATAATAACTGACTAAATGATGGGCTGTGGAATTCAAATGTGCTGTGTGTGTATGGTAAAATGAAGAGTTCAGTTAAGTTATAAGCAGGGGTGGACACTAACGAAGTACATTTACTTGAGTACTGTACTTCCGTACATTTTTCGAGTATCTGTACTTTACTTGAGTATTTTTTGGAAACTTATGACTTTGACTCCACTACATTTGAAAGATAAATATTGTACTTTTGACTCCACTACATTTCTATGAATGTTGTCGTTACTCGTTACTTTGAAGCATAGCTTTGAAGTCAGCAGTTGAATCTTTTTTTTTCTTTTCCAAAATGCGATTGGCCACACGCTGTGTTCCTCGCAGGAGAAAAACCAATCACAGTAGCCGACATCTACTACGCTGTCGGTCAAGTTCAGAGTGCTTGCTTGTTGCACCAGTGATTGAACAGTTCAGTTTGAACTTGGCGGCGGTAATGATGGCGACGGCAGAAGATAAGGACGATTCTTCGCCACCTTAGCCATATCTCAAGTCCATGTTTGAGATTTGTGAAATTCAAAAAGATTCATATTGTTTTAAATGTTTACTCTGCTTACTGCGCACAAACTACATCGCTGCATTCAAAAACTCGCCGTCCAACCTGGAAAAGCATGTCGAGCAGGGGTTAAATTGGGGGGTGGACGCGGGTGGACGGGTCCACCCACCTTTGGTGAGTAAGTAAATAATTTTTACCGGCAGTTTTACAAATAACTATGACAATCTATTATGCTCCAGTCCATGTGTTCCCTCTAGCCAGTTACTCGCTCAACCAACAAAAATCCGAAGAAAAAAAACTCAGGAGGAACAATCGTTTATATAGACAGGCACAGAAAGAAAAATATTGTTGATTGTCTAGATTGTTTGGAAGCGGGCGCGGTAGGTAATTTCATCTATGCAACATTTTAAAGAGAGATGAATAAACAGCCCCCACAAACGCCGACTATTATTAACGGCAACTTTGATTGCTTGAGCAAAATCATCAGATTGCTGGTCAGCAGCTAAGCTAGGATTTAATATTTCCATTGATATCAACCTGTTTCCATTAGTAACTTTTCCTTTATTATCAAGCGTGCCAGCAATCGGACTAATCAAATGGCAAGTAGCCTAACACACAGCGTCTTCATACCGTGTTAGGGGGATTAAATCATAAATTCAATTTATCCGTTAAAAATGCATTTTAATCACCAAGTAGTCTACGCTTAACAAACAAGATACACCAGTCCTCTACCGTGTTAGCTTTTAGAATAACCAGCAAAAACAAAACCTGCACTTCAATTTTGTTTACAATCTACGCACTGCAGATATTTGCCATGAATTTGAGGGCGGAGAAAGAAGTGCATGTATCCACAAATAATGTTGATTAAAAATGTGCACAATTTCGTACAGCAAATTAAAATACATGTAGGCTATAAGGCCTACAGTTTGAGCTCAATGATTAGTTTAAAGGAAAGTTTTGCGCATCACCAATTTTCAGGTCACCAGTCACCGCTGGTTTCTTTTTGTTTCAATTCTACAGTTCAAGAAAGATGGATAAAGGAGGAAGAAAGGGAAGACAAAAGAGGAGAATGACCGATTATTTTTGTGGGTAAAAACATTCTTAGCATTAATGACACTCAATAACTTGAAATACTTTATGTAAAAGCTTGCATCAAAAGTATACATACTTTTTCAAACATTGTTTTCCTTAATTACAATTATGTGCACAATACATTAAAGATACAACTATTTTGAGCTGAGACATTCATTGGTTTGTACCTTTTTTCACCCACCTCTCACCGGATCTCAGGGTCCACCCACCTCCCAAATCCCAGTTTAACCCCTGATGTCGAGGTATGTAAACGTTAGCTAACGGTAGCCCGTTTGCCAATTATGAAGTTGTCTGAGCTTTGGTCAGATGAAATTTTATGGAATTTGAGCGAAGGGTCATCCAACTGTTTCACATTTCAAAATTCAATTTTGACTGATCAACTTTCACTTGTAGTGGAGTAATATTTGACCAGGGGTATCTATACTTTGACTCAAGTAATGGGGTTGTGTACTTTGTCCACCACTGGTTATAAGGTAATAAGCCAAACATGTACATTCTTAAAAAGTGTAAGCCAGGTTTGCGTAAAACTGGCGTGTGTGGGAGATTATCAGGAAAGAAGCCATCACTCAAAATGAACCATCTGAAAGCACGTCTGGCCGAAAGGTTTAAAGTAATGTGCTCTTTGTAATCTTAGATAAATTCCATTTCAATTATAGCAATTTAAAAGTCATACTGAATTCAAAATCTTGTAGTAAATTGTCTTATTTTTTCAAAGTTTCACAATAGAACAATGTTACATAGTATCATAAATACAGCTGGATATTTGCTGAAGAGTTCAGGTTAGGTATCATGTTCAGTGGTACAATGGCAGTGTCCTATTTGGGAAGCCCAGTTCCTGAAACATTGAGCTAGGCTGTCACCATCAGTGATGGCTATAATTGGTGATGATGATGAAAACACTGATCCAAGTTATCCCAAACACATTCAGTGATGTTGAGGTCTAGACTCAGGTGGCCAGTCCATTGTTCTAAGAACACCAGCAGCTTGAACTTGCAGTACCCATCTTGCTGTAGAATTAATTTGCTCTCAATAAAACATTTTCCAGAGGGTATTGCATCATATATTATGATTGTACTCATCAGTATTCATGTTGCCTTCAATCAAAACCAAATCATGATGATATACAACCCCAAATTTGAACTGATCCTCCACCGTGCTTTAATGATGGCTGTGGACATGGTTCTGAGAGCCTTTCATTGCTTTGGTGGTGTACATACCGCCTACTGAAAATATCATATTTAGCCTCACCAGTCCATTAAACCTAACTCCACATCTCAGGTGTCCAGTTTCGGTGTACTAGTATCAGGTAACGGGTAGGTAGGAGCCTAAAAACAGAGTGGGGGACAAAACTCAAAAGACGTCAAAAGTCTCAGCACCCCCCCGGAGATACTCCTCTCAGTGAAATGTCATTATTACTAGGGCTTTAAAGTCAGAACACCCTTCAAGCCCAGAGTAAATCAGCCCGCCATGGAGGGGGGTCCCTCATGCCGTCCCGAAATATCTGGCACACGATTGACTGGGGCAGGTCAGCCTGTGTGGCCACAGCGCTAAATTAAATCGCATAATCCAATAAATTACGCGATCCCTGACTTATGTCAAAGAGTCTGTCGGCCATCTCTCTAGTGACAGGACTGGATCCAACGGGCCTCGGAGTGCCCACCGGCTTGCTCCAGACCGGTGGCATGTCTAAAGCAAAAAATTAAAAACCCCAGGGAGGAAGAAAAAAAAAGTCTCTGCTGGGTCCAGAACTGGCTGGTTCCTTCTGTCAGGTAACGGGTAGGTAGGACCCAAACGCAGAGTGGGGGGAGAAACTCAGGAGACATCAAAAGGAAAATTTGAGTTTACTTTCATACAATTAACAAAACCAGGAACTAATAACAAGGCCATGCAGGGCCAGTCTGAAAAAATGCTAAAATTTCAGAACAAAAAGCAGAACTTCAAAAAACCAAAAACACGCAGAGCCAAACTCGGACAGGGGAAGAACAGCAAGCAGAAACACACATAGTCGGGCAGAAACTCACGGGCGGAAACACAGAGGCAGAAACACAGGGCAGAAACACATGCGGAAACACAAGGAACCAGCACCCGAGTCAGGGAAACAGAGAACTTAAATAGACACGACACTAACAAGGCACAGGAGGGCACAATGCACAATCAGACCACAGAGAGGGAAGGGAAAACGAGATAACCAAAAAACAATAGAATAATTGGAAACAATAATACAATTAAACAGGGAAAAGGAACAGAACTACAAACTGAAGTTCCGCCATCTGGCGGCCCAAAAAAGGAAACGCAGACAAACACAGAACCATGACAATTAGTGCAAGTTTTTTTCTCTTTTGTTTATTTTTTTACTCAAAGCATTGAGTTTTCTTCTCACAGGGGATGTTTGACGGAAACAACTGTGAATTTCTTTACATCTGAAGCTAAATTGGAGCTTCAGTTATTCCTATCAGATAAAATCTTTAAGTACGGTCTTTCTGATGGTGGTAGTTTTGGTGGTCTACCAATTTTTGCTCAGTTGTTAGGAGTGCCATTTTCTATGTAACTTGCAATAATCTTGTGAACTCCAGTTTTGGAAGCTGCAGATTTTTCACTTATTTTCCTTTGACTTTCACCTTTCTTATGCAGTTAACATAACATAATATAATGACGAGAACAGGCCATTCAGCCCAACGATGCTCACCAGTTTCCTAACTAAATTAGTGTTCTGATTACCTACAGACTAGGTAGTATCTAACACTATATCAAGCCTAGTCTTGGAAATCCCCAGAGTTTCTGCCTCTACTACGTGACATTGCAGGCTATTCCACACATTGTCTACTCTCTGTATGAAAAAACTCTTCCTAATGTCTGTATAGAATCTACCTTTTGTTAATTTCCATTCATGTCCCCTTGTTCTACTAACAGAACTCAACCTGAATAATCTCTTGTAATTTCACTTTGTTGATCCCCTTTATGAATTTAAAAGCCTCAATCAAATCATCCCTGAGTCTCCTTTTACTAAGCTTGAAGTCTTTCCTCATAGTTTTTATCTTTCATACCAGGAATCAATTTTGTTTCTCTTCTTTGAACTTTCTCCAGAGCCTCTATTTCTTGTAGTACGGTCCCCAGAACTGCACACAATACTCCAAGTGTGCTCTAACAAATGTATTGTATAAGAAAAGTATAACTTCCTTGGATTTATACTCAATAATTCTGGCTATATATCCCAGCATTATGTTGGCCTTTTTCACTGCGACAGCACAGTGCCTAGAACCAGAAAGGCTTTGATCTTTTTCAAACTGAGCACATTCCAGTTTTTCCCATAAAGTAATCCTGCCTAATATTTTTATTTCCCACATGCAGAACTTTACATTTGGCTATATTAAATTTAATTTGGCTATATTTCAACCCACTTCTCGATTTTATTTAAATCTTCTTGGATTATTGTAGTAGCTTCCAGACTATTGGCTGGGCTTCCCAGTTTTGTATCATCTGCAAATTTGACTAATATCTGCAAATTTGATTAAGTTACATTTATCTTTCATCTAGTCTCATCAGAAATATCTCCTTTAGCCATTTTAGATATGTGTGACAAATAAATATGCAAAGCAGGTAAGGTGTGTTTAGGTGGTTGCTTGAATGTTAGTGTCACTTTTGAAGGTAAAGAACTAAACATCATAACGTCACTGACACTTTGTTAACATTACATTACATTACACACATTTAGCAGACGTTCTTATCCAGAGCAACTCACACAACTATTTACACAGCATTTACATTGCATCCATTTATACAGCTGGATATAAACTGAAGCAATGCAGGTTAAGTACCCTGCTCAAGGGTACAGCGGCAGTGTTCTACGCAGGAATCTAACCTTTGACCTTTAGGTTACAGGACCAACTCCTTTATACTCCCATTATACTACACTGCCGCCTTACTACAGTTAACTGTGGTTGGGAGGACACAGCTTTAACCTGTTAGTTGATTGAAGGATGGAAGACTTAAAGTGGGTGGAGGGACCCCAAAAGAGTGCACAGATACAAGGTAGATATGCAGTGGTAGAGACTTTTCTGTCATTTTTCCTTAGATATAAGGGAAAATGTAATATAATACAAGGTTCCTACATTATTAGTATAAATATAGTATAAATAAAAGTTTTCTACATTATTGTCTGACAAATAATGTAGGAACAAAAATAAAATTTGCACCAAATGGTTCATTTTACCTTAAAATGAATAAATGAAAGCGTACTCTATTACACAGTACTGAATTGTATGTAAAAACTGATGGAACCAGTATGATAGTGGTATAAGACTGTGCTAGTCTGTTCAGTAGGGTATTGCAGTACATTCTGGTAGTGCATGGATGAGTGAATGACTAAACTTCTGATGCTAATTACACGTGTCATGTGTTTTGCTATAAAAACTTAAAACAATTTAATAATCCAACTCGGTTTCGTAATGATGTAGCCACTGTCAGAGATCAGCTTGGTAATAAAAATGGCTGTGGAATCGTCTCTGAGCCAGGTGATTACAGCTCCCAGCATTGCCACGTTCCGTGCGTTGTGTGGAATTCTCACCGTTGGTCGTTATCCAGGTCAGACCTGTCAGACCGCTCCTGTTCCCGCGGCATGGGAACGACAAACCATCCGCAGTCATCTCATTATCTCATCATTCTCGCGGCTCTTGTTCAAAGCGATTTATTGTCACCGGTAGATCAAACAGGGTTCAGAACAAATAGGGCACATTAAAGGAGTGTATTCTGTTTTCGGCGGTAAAATGTAAAAAAAAAAAAGTCTCTATAGGGTTTTGCTTGTGAAACACAGAGCACACCAGCACTGATCAGAAATGGTGCTCAGGCTTGTGCTGAAGTCTGTCACATATTCAAGCTCTGGAGCAAATCTCTGTTTTATTTATTGATTTTGCAGGGACTACGAACAGGCTGTCAGCTACAAGCTAAGATATGACTCAGTTTCAAAGGCAGCCATTGGGCAGGGTGAGCATGAAGCCATGCAGGGTTGCAGCCGGGCACCCACCGCACGCGTATCGACCGCGAGCGCACTACGCGCGTATTACGCGCGTAGCTGAAGCGTAGTTGAAGTACTGTTACGCCGGGCACCCACCGCACGCGTCGCGTAAGCGTCGCGTGACGCCGGGCACCCACCGCACGCGTATCGACCGCGAGCGCACTACGCGCGTATTACGCGCGTAACTGAAGCGTAGTTGAAGTACTGTTATTACAACGGCAGCGGGCGACGTCGTCTCCACCAGATGCGAACGCGTCGCGAACCGGCTGCGAAGCTCGCGCGACACAAGCGAACTGAAGCGTAGTTTTTCGCTTCTGTTCTATTTTTTCGGCTTGTCGCGCGTCACGATGGCCTGTTTATACACAGAGATATGCTCTAAAATGCTAGGTATACATGCTCTGATTTATATTTTTCATCCTATATGACTGGGGGGTGTCCCTAGTTTACCTCCCATTGATATTTATAAGCAGCTAAAAAATACAGCCTTTCGTTTTTGTATTGCCCTTGCTTGTTAATAAAAAAAAAAACAACTTTAAAAAAACTGGAACCTAAAGGAAGTTGGGGAAAGGCAAACTTAGTTTCGCTATCTGATATTTTGCGGAGGGGGTGGGGTAAATTTGAAAATACACCACAGAAAGACGTAGCTACTAGGAATATATTGAATGATGTAGAAGTGAATGCACCGAGCAGCGGTTTGTTAGTTCGAGTGTTGGAAGGTAGTTTTTAACCAACCTTTTCGTTTTTGTATTGTCCTTGACAAAAAAAAAAAAAAAAAAAAAACTGGAACCTGGGGAAAAGGTTGCTATCTTATTTTGCTCAGCCTATTTATTTGACTTCTCCGATGTCTTCGTTCGCCGTGATTAGCTGATTTTACTAAATCTGATCCTATAAATGTTTTGACGTGAATGACAAGACGACACGGGAATTCCCAATGGTTGATTGCAGATTATTTATTATTATTATGATCATTACATATTCTTCGTGAAATTGGCACGCTTGTTAACCAAGCAAATAAATTAATACGGTTTGAGATTGATTATTATACAGGCTACGTTGCGATTTAAGCTTATGGTAATTCTTTAAAGCGTTTACTTTCTCACGTATTTACATGTGTTAAAAAATATTACCAAATTAACAGACTGAAAAAGGTCTCTCACCAAGTATTCACTTACCCATAATCAACAGTCCTGAACAAACGTGAAATACACGATATAATCCCACTGCAGACTGCGAGAGCTACTAGGAATATAGAGCTTTAAGCAAGCCTTTGCGCGACACAAACGGAACCAGTGGAGACACGCTACGCGCGGCGCCGTGCTGCTTCGCCGTGCTGCTTACGCTACGCGTGCGGTGGGTGCCCGGCAGGGTTGGGGTTAGGGTTGGGGCTGGAGTTGGGGTTAGGGCAAGTGTTGGGGTTAGGGTTGGGGCTGGGTCTAGGTTTAGGGCTGGTGTTGGGGTTAGGGTTGGGGCTGGGGTTATTGCATGTGCACAACACAACTCACTTTTCCTCATATTCGCAAGCAGTTAACATAGCTTCTAAAATGGAATTATATTTGCAATTTTCCCATAACACCCAAAACATTGAATATATGTCAAATAATATCACGATTTACTCTATCAGTTATTAATCAATGGCCCAATAAATATCCTGGTCAAGCCAAGTCCAGGCAAGCTTTATTTATCCAGCATGTTTCATACAAATGTGCAAGACAATGTCCTTAACACAAAATAAAAATATCAAGCACACTGAAATTAGATCAGAGTGCAATGGATGGAAATAAGAGTACATAAAAGCAGGTGATTAGTAGGAGTCAGATAGAAATAAAAATAAGAAAATAATTCTAAAAGATAGAACAGACTAAACAGAGTAAGGAAGTACTGTGCAAAAATGGCTAAACAGCTAAAGAGACAAGTCTTGAGATTCTTGATTCTTGAGATTCTTTAAGAAGTCTTTAAAATCTCCATGGATGCAGAATCCTGTGTACCCTCCAGCAGGCTGTTCCAAAGGCCTGGGGCACAGAAACTAACACCCACCCAAACTCTTCTCTTAAACAAACTCTTACATAAATGCTATTTAATTTCAGCACAGAAAGGCAAGTATATGTATTACAACAGAATTGCCTGCATTCTCAACAGATTACTGAACACTGCCCTCTCAGCACATTACTGAACACTGCACTCTCAGCACATTACTGAACATTGCACTTTCAGCCCATTACTGAACACTGCACTCTCAACAAACTACTGAACACTGCACTCTCAGCACATTACTGAACACTGCTCTCTCAACACATTACTGGACACTGCACTTTCAGCCCATTACTGAACACTACACTCTCAACAAACTACTGAACACTGCACTCTCAGCACATTACTGAACACTGCACCCTCAACAAACTACTGAACACTGCACTCTCAGCACATTACTGAACAATGCACTCTCAAGAAACTACTGAACACTGTACTCTCAATAAATTACTGAACACTGCACTCTCAACACATTACTGAACACTGCACTCTCAACACATTACTGGACACTACACTCTCAGCACATTACTGAACACTGCACTCTCAACAAACTACTGAACACTGCACTCTCAACACATTACTGAACACTGTACTTTCAGCCCATTACTGAACACTGCACTCTCAACAAACTACTGAGCACTGCACTGTCAACAAATTACTGAACACTGCACTCTCAGGCAATGATTGAACACTGCGCTCTCAGCACATTACTGAGCACAGCGCTCTCAGTCCATTCTTTCTATGGGTTGACCAACTCACATCTCATTGACATCACATCAGAAGTTTCCATCGTAAATGCATTGAGGGAAAAATCTCCCGTAGAGGTCATGATAAAGTGGATCACTGTTTCGATTAAAGTGCCTTAGTAATAGAGAAAAACTGAAAAAATGACATTAAAATCGACTCTGAAATTCACATGCAACCAGTGTAGAGACAATGAACAATTTGGAGTTTTCTCTTTGTAGCTTTTTCGTCAATACTGTAAGAAATATGTTGTTCTTTCTGGGAGGCTTGTGTATGGGCGCTCGAAAGTTTTTGAAGGGAAAGAAGGCTTCGTAATGAAAGATTCAGTTCGACAAAACTTCCTATCAGAGCGTTCCGTATTTCCAATGTAGCACCGACACCTTGCGGCTGGAAACAGTCAGCATGAATTAAATCAGCGAATTTGTAAAATGTTTTATTGAGACGTCTTTATGTTTTGTGGAAGCACATTAACAATAGTAAGTGTTATTTCAGAATGTTAAGTTCTGCAGCACAAAGATGGTATTACATATTATTTGGGAGATTTCTCTCGAGGGCAAGCGAGCGAGTGATGATGTGAGCATGGGATGCCTTACATAAAAAGTGTAATGCCATAAAATGCAATTCTGTGAAAATTAATTTCTCGTCCTTTTTGCACACAGTTGGTACTCATGCTAAGCCTCATCAACAGGGTTTCTAGCTCATTGTTTGGGGTTAGGGTTAGCTTATCAAGCTTCGTTAAGCATGTGAAGTGTTTTAAAACTGAGGTGTCATATTTATCCGAAAAGGGCCAGACCTTGATAAGTAGAATCATGTGTGTAAATGCTGGGCTAAAACAAGAACCTACACCCACACCGACCCTCTTCGGATAAGATTCTGCACCCCTGCTCTAGAATATGCCCTGAACGGGCATTTGCACGCATTCTCTGCTCCAGTATACTATACCATTCATTTACTCGGGACAAACCGCCGAAGAGCAGCGCAACGAAAGGAAAATCGCTGGCATACCATGAAGTGAAAATGCCATATACACTTCTGCGTATAAACAGGCCATTCTAAATACACGGTGAGCGGGAGGGATGTATAACTTTTCGTTCATACTTCCTGCTCTTCGAACAGTCTACCAAAGCGCGGAAGGATTCGTGTCATTATCTTTAAAAGACATCAACTGTCTTTAATGAAAGACAGGACCACATTTCTACTGACATTTTTCATGCCAAAGGTAACAATACTCCCGTTTAACTCCTGCATTGAAAATGCGACTTGCGAAATGTACTAATTTACTGACGCTGTTTTGTGGCGGATTCATATTTGTTTACAGGACTGTAGTTATGCGGCATAACGCAAAATATCCAGCAGAGGGATCTTGCTGGTCACATAAATCTCTCGCGGCTCTTTAGTTATATCTTTAAATGGAACTGCACAGCTGAATTGTGCCGTTGATAAAACCCAGAATTTCCTGTCTTCAGTGTGATATATTGCACTTTTCTCTGCATGTGCGTCTTCAGAAGGTATGTTGGCCAATTTTGGTTGCAAGATGGTTCGTATTCTCAAAATCTTACAGGAAGAAATGTGTCTTTCCCCTCTATGTATGGCCTCGAGATGGATACATTTGAGCCGATGCTGTTATGTTTCTGTTATGAATAGTGATTTTAGAGCGATGAAAGCTTAATGTGCCAGTGCCGTGTAAAGCTCAGGTAAATGGGAGGGGTGGAGACAGGTGTCAACGCTATAGTCTTCAGTGCATGACATTCTGTTACGGACCATAATGTCACCCTTTAAACTGTGCAATGTTAGCAGAACTGTAAAGTGTCTCTAGTGTAAGTGTAATGTTAAGCGGAGTGCACTTTTCTGTGCATATGCATCTGTACGTGCGTGTTCTGAACACGCGCAGCCTAATTGGCCCTGTCAGGCAGGCGGTGCGCGATCGAAGTGAAGCGACACTGCTGGCTATCGCTGAATTTTCTGCAAGGCTGCGCCCAGGATGAGCTACACTTTCCATGGCCCCGTTTAGCGGGATCCTGCTTGAGTCAATAGCGTCAATATTATAGTTTTGAAAATGTAACTTTGTAGCAATATAGTGAAAATCTCACAATCATCGCATGGCCCTTATTCATCAAAACTCAGGAATAGGCTGTTCCTTTGCTAATAACTAAATTGATGGGTGATCACTTCGGAGCGTTTGTGTCCACGTGAAAGCTATGACGTCGTGTTGTAAAGTGTCGAGTAACTGATAGCTGCGCGTTAAAACAGAAGTGAGCGTAAGATAATGTATATGAAAACGTTCGGAATGCAATATCAGTACTGCAGTACAGCAATGTCCGTTTTCAGGGATCCCCGGCCGGACCCTAAAGCACAATTTAACTACTATTGTTTTTCCTCCCCATCACCTAACTTCACACTTTGCTTCATATATTGAAGAAATGTGTTGTTCAGCCAGTATGAGAGTATTTTGGTCATATATTCAGTGTGTCGTGTTTGGCAGGCCCTTGATGTGCACAAACCTGTTGTGCTGCGGGCTGAGCTCAATCATTCACAGTTCCTCTGAAATCTGCTATTTTAGGAGGGCGCCAGGGTGTAATGAGTGGAGAAACAAGATTTGTTTTACATCAACAGCTTCACATTTCTGTGAATAAGACACACATTAAAATCTACACAACTAAACCTAGCTAAGCAAAAGCATTTTTTCCGTATAAGTATTACTGCTCGGTCTCAAAAAACATTGAAAGACTTACAAAGAATAATGTTGGCAACTAAAGCAGGTAATCTGTGGCTGGATTCAAGTATAATAGAGAGTACTTTGGGGTCCCTTCATACAAATTCAGTCTGTGGTCAAGTTTCTTTGTTTATCCTATTATACCTAATTTTAAAAAATGTTCATCAATGACTGTTGAGAAAGAACTAGAAAAATATGTCTGTGGACAGACCAATATTTCATTCTATACACATTTCGTATGTGTATATTTTATTACAGGAAAAACAGGATGCTGGTTTATAAACACAGGCTGAAGTTTTAGAAACACAGGTTTAGAAACACAGACTGTAGGATTAGAAACACAGGCTGCATGTTTAGAAACACAGACTGTGGGATTAGAAACACAGGTGTAGAAACACAGGCTATATGTTTAGAAACACAGGCTATAGGATTGGAAACACAGGTTACAGGTTTAGAAACACAGGCTGTATGATTTGAAACACAGGTTACCAGTTTAGAAACAGGCTTTAGGATTATAAACACAGACTGTAGGTTTAGCATTTTAGCCTTTCTTTACATGTTTTTTTTCAGTCTCAGAAACAAATCAGAATATTATTCCTTTAAAAAGTGTAAACAATTTAAGCTCTGCAGAAATAAGGCTGGCATTATACTATATTATTTAAATTAATGTAAAATGTGAAAATGTATGTTTTGGAATGTGAAGACAGTTTCAAAGGTGTGTACATACAGACTGGTGACAAATTAAAGGAAAAACCTGAATAAATGAGTGGAGAAACATAACGAATGCACATGCTTCCATACAGGTGCACTGCATGATACAATTAAGCAATTAACATCCTATCATGCTCTGTGGCATGAATAAAAATGCTGAGCAGGACCAGCTGACCTTGATTTTGGGTCAAGGTGGCAAGAGAAAAAGATCTAAGTGACTTTGAAAGAGGGTTCATTATTGGGGGACGGATGGCAGGAGCTTCAGTCATAAAGACTGCTCAACTGACTAGTATTTCAATAGGAACAGTGACTAAAGTAACATCTGTATTCAGATCTAGGGGAAAGACATCACTGAATAGGCTCGGAAATTGTGGTCGAAACAGCACAGTCGATGATCGTGATGCTTGTGCATTAGTGCGTTATGTAAGGAAAAACAGAAGAGCAGCTCTTCCTCAGGTGACTGAGAATGTCAATGCAGGACATGATCAGACTGTGTCAGCAAGAACAGTCCATTGACAATTCCATAGTGAGGGATATTATAGTAGAGTTGCAGTGCATAAATTACAAATCATTACAAAGACGAATGCACATTTGAGAGTTCAGTGGTGCAAAAACCATAGGCACTGGTCTACAGAGATGTGGAAAAAAGTGATATGGTCAGATGAGTCATCATTTACCATATTCTTGGCAAGTGGGCGAGTGCATGTGTGGCATACATCAAGAGAATGGTACAGGCCTGAATGCTCGACCCCTACAGTGAGGGGGTCCGGTGGCTCTGTTATGCTGTTTAGGGCATTTTCCTGGCATGGTTGGGGTCCACTTGCCCCTGTAGAGGGAAGGGTCACTGCAAATCAATACAAAGTTATTCTGAGTGATCACTTTTATTCTGTGATGAAACATTTCTATCCTGATAGAAGTAGTCTCTTCCAGGATGACAAAGCCCCCATCCACTGGGCATGAGGGGTCACTAAATGGCTTGAGCATGAAAATTATGTGAATCATATGCTATGGTCTTTGCAGTCACCATATCACAACCCAGTTGAACACCTATGGGAGTTTTTGGAGTTACGTGTTAGACAGCACTCTCCACCACCACCATCAAAACACAAATGAGGGAATATCTTTTGGAAGAATGGTGTTCCATCCCTCCAGTGGAGTTCCACAGACTTGTAGAGTCTTGATTGTTAACAAGCATTAGCATCTGCTATATGTGTTCCTGTGAATTTAGCAGCACTGTAAATTTAGGGCTGTAGTCATAGAAGAACTGGCCCCATCTCTCTGACGAAAAATCCTCTGCTGGACTTAAGATGGAAATGCTTCATCTCTGCTTTGTCATGGCAGTGGGTTTTCTTAAACTCCCAGAACTCCTTGTTTCTGTGACATTGCACATGGAAGGGTGTGGCTTGGTGGTTACTGTGCTGTGGTTACGTTACACACATATAGTACGCTTTAGACTTCTTCATATTATACATAGCACATAGAATTATGGAAATTACGGAGAACTATGGAAACCTGATTTATTTTTACTTTATTATTCATTGCATGCTCTTGCCCTGCGTGAACACAATGCTGCCTCTTGTTGTGAAGTTGATGGTGTTCAGGTGTGTTCTGGTGTGAAGCTGATGGTGTTCTGGTGTGTTCTGGTGTGAAGCTGGTGGTGTTCAGTAAGGGATGTATGCAAATGATAACCACACGATCCTGAGAAACAGCTGAAATTGCATTGTGAAATAATGTGTTGAAACAGTAATAGTGGGGAAAGTGCGTGTTATGTAGTGTGGTCTAACGGTTTTTCTCTGTACCTGCTAGATTATCACCATTGCAAGTAATGCGATTTCACCTTTCTAATGTGGTTAAAAAGATAGATTGAGAGCTGTCATGTTTCACAGCTATTTGGGTGGCTTAGTTTCAGTCACTCACACTAGAGACACTTTACAGTTCTGCTAACTCAGAGAGTACTGTATCCCTGCAGTACTCCCAGCTCAGCTAACTCAGAGAGTACTGTATCCTTGCAGTATTCCCAGCTCTGTTAACTCAGAGAGTACTGTATCCCTGCAGTATTCCCAGCTCAGCTAACTCAGAGAGTGCTGTATCCCTGCAGTATTCCCAGCTCAGCTAACTCAGAGAGTACTGTATCCCTGCAGTACTCCCAGCTCAGCTAACTCAGAGAGTACTGTATCCCTGCAGTATTCCCAGCTCTGTTAACTCAGAGAGTACTGTATCCCTGCAGTATTCCCAGCTCAGCTAACTCAGAGAGTGCTGTATCCCTGCAGTATTCCCAGCTCAGCTAACTCAGAGAGTACTGTATCCCTGCAGTATTCCCAGCTCAGCTAACTCAGAGAGTACTGTATCCCTGCAGTATTCCCAGCTCTGTTAACTCAGAGAGTACTGTATCCATGCATTAATCCCAGCTCTGCTAACTCAGAGAGTTCTGTATCCCTGCAGTATTCCTAGCTCAACTAACTCAGAGAGTACTGTATCCCTGCAGTATTCCCAGCTCAGCTAACTTAGAGAGTACTGTATCCCTTCAGTATTCCCAGCTCAGCTAACTTAGAGAGTGCTGTATCCCTGCAGTATTCCCAGCTCAGCTAACTCAGAGAGTACTGTATCCCTGCAGTACTCCCATCTCAGCTAACTCAGAGAGTACTGTATCCCTGCAGTATTCCCAGCTCTGTTAACTCAGAGAGTACTGTATCCCTGCAGTATTCCCAGCTCAGCTAACTCAGAGAGTGCTGTATCCCTGCAGTATTCCCAGCTCAGCTAACTCAGAGAGTACTGTATCCCTGCAGTATTCCCAGCTCAGCTAACTCAGAGAGTACTGTATCCCTGCAGTATTCCCAGCTCAGCTAACTTAGAGAGTACTGTATCCCTGCAGTATTCCTAGCTCAGCTAACTTAGAGAGTGCTGTATCCCTGCAGTATTCCCAGCTCAGCTAACTCAGAGAGTACTGTATCCCTGCAGTATTCCCAGCTCTGTTAACTCAGAGAGTACTGTATCCATGCAGTATTCCCAGCTCTGCTAACTCAGAGAGTACTGTATCCATGCAGTATTCCCAGCTCTGCTAACTCAGAGAGTTCTGTATCCCTGCAGTATTCCCAGCTCAGCTAACTTAGAGAGTACTGTAGCATTCCCAGCTAAATTATTTTTTAATTCATCTGAATTGAAAATGTCTGTAAATGTGTGAAATGCACTGCTTAGTAAGCATGAGTAGATACTAATGCAGAGTACATTGCAGTGACCAGTGGTCCCTTTTCAGTCCGCAGCATGGTGTGTACATACGTGTGTGCATGTTTGTGTAGGTGTGTGTGTACATCATCCGCAGCATGGTGTGTACATACGTGTGTGCATGTTTGTGTAGGTGTGTGTGTACATCGTCCGCAGCATGGTGTTTACACACGCGTGTGCATATTTGTGTAGATGTGTGTGTGACTTTTAGATTTGTGAATTATGCAGCAGCTCCATGTGCAGCAGCTCCATTACACCCATCAGTAAATCACCCTTATTTTCAGTAAATCACAATTTTGCTTCAGTAAAACTCCATTAGTTAGATGCCATCAGCTTAAATCAATGGACATCTGCAGTCTTGAACAGATGGACCTGTGCCTGGTTTTGGTAGTAAATTGGAGGCTAACCCAGAATTGTACTCCATCTCATTTAGAGTATGGCTAGTGGAGAAATGTCCTGAGCAAACGAGCATGAGTTTGCTAAGCTGAGATTTTGGACGGCTGGATCCTTACGACACAGGGGTACAGATTTGTTTGTAAATTTACTGTCTAGAACTGAACTGCTTGCACCCGTCTTCTTAGCCATTGTTCTGTGATTTACATAAAAGTGCGCGGTCCCCACTTCCCCAAATTCCAGAGAGGGTACGGTAATAAATTAGCAGGTAAAAGGTGATTAGTTGACTCAAGCAAAGTCTTTTTTCTCCATTGAAAAACTTGTTCAGATTTACCCGTTTCAGGAGGGAAATGATTATTATCTCAGGAACACCTAAAACCTCTTATCAAACAAATTCACAACTCTCACAATGTTACACTAACGCAACGTCTACAGCCCACGCAAAGCATTGAAATGAGTGAACTTCATCATATGTGCCCATTAATAGATCAAAACATTGATTTAAATAGAAACATTGAGGTCTAATGTGAAAAGATGAGTTTTGAGACATTTGAGGAAGACAGCCAGTGAATCTGCCTTGCTGAAGGTTGCTCCGCCATTTGGGGATTGGAATGGAGAAGTGGAGGAGTTATCAGGGACTCAGAAGGACAGACAGACAGCTGGTGGGATGATGTTGAACAGGGAGGTCTGGTCTGAGTGTGTGGTGTGATCGTTCTCTGAAGGCAGGAAGGGGCGGTGCCAATCACAGCTTGGTGTGCCAGTGTGAGAGGTCTGAGCAGGAGGGGCACTGCCTGCCTTACTTCAGTAAATGCCCTGACTTACCCCAGTAAATTCCCTGAGTTACCCCAGTTAATGCCCTGATTTACCCCAGTTAATGCCCAGCTGTAAGAATTGTGTAGAAGGAATGAAAGCAGTTGCTAACTTTGCTAAATGCTTGAAACGTACTTGTTTGCAGTAGTTATCACCACAGCATCTAATATATTGGCTGTGACGTTATCAGTGCCTGTAGTCTGTTTAGGTTTTTGAGTTTTTATGTGGTGCCTTTGCTCTGAGCAGAGAGAAAAATGGCATCAATCATCAGTCTGGAGGAAGTGATGTCACAGAGGCCACAGAAATACACCCCCACAAATGAACCTAACCCTAGCCCCCAGGCACTGTGCAGCAGATACAGGCTAAACTAACCATCAAATTAAACAAGCCTGTCTTTGACTGTCTCACTGAAAAAGCATAGATACTAGGCCAATGGATAACATATTTAAATTAGAAGTGGTAGTGTAATATAATAAATACTGTTTAAAAATAATGTTAATTATTGTACTTTTTGTATAACAGGAAAAGTGAAAGCTACTCGAAAAGAAGAAAAGGATGACAGAATAGATTGTGGTCATATTCAGGAAGCCTCATCGCACAGAGAGAGGTGACTGCATTTCTGGGACCTCCCTCCACTCGACCATCAATGCCGAAACAGAAACTATACTGAATATACTGCTCATTTCCACTGCTGATCATTTCCTGATCTACTCTCTCTCCCAGCGCTGCTCATTTCCATTGCTTCTCATTTCCTGAGCTGCTCATTTCCACTGCTGATTATTTCCAGAGCTACTTTCTCTCCTAGAGCTGCTCATTTCCACTGCTGCTCTCTCCCAGAGCTGCTCATTTCCACTGCTGCTCTCTCCCAGAGATGCTCATTTCCACTGCTTCTCATTTCCAGAGCTACTGTCTCTCCCAGAGCTGCTCCTTTCCAGTGATGCTCATTTCCACTGCTGCTCTCTCCCAGAGCTGCTCCTTTCCAGTGCTGTTCCTTTCCACTACTGCCCTTTCCCAGACCTGCTCATTTCCAGCACTGCTCATTTCCAGACTTGCTTGTTTCCAGTGCTGCTCTTAGGGACCATTCTCTCCCAGTGCTGCTCTCTCTCTCCCAGTGTTGCTCTCTTTCTCCAGTGCTGCTCGTGTCCAGTGCTGTTCTTAGGGACTGTTCTCTCCCAGTGCTGCTCTCTCTCCCAGTGTTGCTCTCTTCCTCCAGTGCTTCTCATTTCCAGTGCTGCTCTCTCTCTCTCTCGGTGCTGCTTTCTCTCACAGTGCTGCTCTGTGCCAGTGCTGCTCTTCCTCTCTCGCAGTGCTGTTCTGTGTCAGAGTTGCTCTCTCTCTCCCAGTGCTGTTCTCTTCCAGCACTGCTCTCTTCAGTGCTGCTCTCGCTCACCCAGTGCTGTTCTCTCCCAGTTCTAACAGCTCTTGTCAAAGGTCCTGTCATTGCTCACTCATACCCCATGGTTGAGCATGGTTGGCTGGTTTGGCACAGTTTGGCATGGATAGTCTGGTTTGGCACAGCTGAGTACAGAATGGCTGGTTTGGCACAGTTTGGCATGGACAGTCTGGTTTGGCACAGTTTGGCTTGGACAGTCTGGTTTGGCACAGTTGAGCACAGAATGGCTGGTTTGGCACAGTTTGGCATGAATAGTCTGGTTTGGCACAGTTTGGCTTGGACAGTCTGGTTTGGCACGGTTTGGCTTGGACAGTCTGGTTTGGCACAGTTGAGCACAGAATGGCTGGTTTGGCACAGTTTGGCATGGATAGTCTGGTTTGGCACAGCTGAGCACAGAATGGCTGGTTTGGCACAGTTTGGCATGGATAGTCTGGTTTGGCACAGTTTGGCTTGGACAGTCTGGTTTGGCACAGTTTGGCATGGACAGTCTGGTTTGGCACAGTTGAGCTCAGAATGGCTGGTTTGGCACAGTTTGGCATGGACAGTCTGGTTTGGCACAGTTGAGCACAGAATAGCTGGTTTGGCACAGTTTGGCATGGATAGTCTGGTTTGGCACAGCTGAGTACAGAATGGCTGGTTTGGCACAGTTTGGCATGGGTAGTCTGGTTTGGCACAGTTTGGGTTGGACAGTCTGGTTTGGCACAGTTGAGCACAGAATGGCTGGTTTGGCACAGTTTGGCATGAATAGTCTGGTTTGGCACAGTTTGGCTTGGACAGTCTGATTTGGCACAGTTTGGCTTGGACAGTCTGGTTTGGCACAGTTGAGCACAGAATGGCTGGTTTGGCACAGTTTGGCATACTTTGCCATGCAACCCGACTTATGGTTCTTGCCTGTTTAACATGGTTTATTTCTGCCATTCGCCGGTGTCCTGGTCAAATCCCCAAACTCCCATAATGCTCATCTGTGTCTGGCCACTTCATTCCGCCCAAGTTGATTGGCTGCACTCTGTGACTTCATGAGGCTCATCATGCCTGAGAGCACATTTATTACAGATGAAATTGACTGCCTGTCTACTGAGATAAATTAGCATTCATACTGTTCTTGATTGAAAAGGTTCTCTCCCCCCTTCTCTCTCTTTCTCTTTCCCTTTCTCTCACTCTCTCTCTCTCTCTCACTAACACACTCTCGCATACATGCATACACACAGACATACTTTCCCATACACATACACATACACATACACACACAAACACACAAACACACACATATGCACAAACACACACACACATACAGGCATAACACACTGAGTCGAATGGGGAAATATGTCTTACTGAACTGTGCTGAGTGAATAAAGTGAGTTTGTTCTCTGATAGTGTTGTGTTCTGTGTGGCAGGACAGTGATGGTCATGGCAGGAAGTCTGAGTACTCCATCATGACGCAGGGTAATCGTTCACACACACCTGGAAGCACAGCCCTGTCCTGCCTTGTCATGCCCTGCCACGCCCTGTCCCTCCCCACCCCCCTCAAGATCTGACTATGGTCTGCCAAAGACAGAAAGCCAGCAACTCAGTAGCAGTGTTCAGTGTGTCACTGTAACAATCTCTGTAACAGTGTTCAATGGGTCACTGTAACAATCTCTGTAACAGTGTTCAGTGTGTCACTGTAACAATCTCTGTAACAGTGTTCAGTGTGTCTCTGTAACAGTGTCTATAACGGTGTTCAGTGTGTCACTGTAACAATCTCTGTAACAGTGTTCAGTGTGTTTCTGTAACAGTGTCTATAACGGTGTTCAGTGTGTCACTGTAACAATCTCTGTAACAGTGTTCAGTGTGTTTCTGTAACAGTGTCTATAACGGTGTTCAGTGTGTCACTGTAACAATCTCTGTGACAGTGTTCAGTGTGTTACTTGAACAGTGTCTGCAGTTTCATATCTGTATGAAAGATGATCAACTCTGTTTTCTAAGCAGAACATCCAGGTGTTCAGTATGACAGAGCAGCCATTCTACACAGCCCCACCCACCATGGGGTACCTGGATGGCAGCTATTTCCCACAGCATGACCCCACAGCGCTGTGCCACAGCTATCTGTCCACTGGGGGCTCCACTGAGCTGCATCAGTCATCCCCACCCTTCTACCCCAGCCTCTCTACCCCTGAGAGCCCCTATGCTACTGGAGTAGCCCCACCCCCACCCGGGAGCCCGTTGCTCAGGCTTGCTGGGAAATCTGCAGCTCCTGTGTGGGACTCCCAGCCTGCAGGGGGCACCCTGGCACAGAGTAAGAGCGGCCCCAGAGAGGGTTACCAGCTCAGTGCCCTGCCCCAGGGCGGCAGTGCCCTGCAAAGGCTGGACTCCTTCTCCAGCGCCTTCGCCAGTCACAATCTCTGCATGTTCCGAAGCTCCGCCCCCAGTCTGGACATGCCCCTCCCTTTCTGTCTGACCACACCCTCTGATGTATTCCTTCAGCAGCTCCTAACCCACAGACCCCAGCAAACAGAGATTCAGCCAATGGGGGCCCAGCAGACATGCCCAGAGTTGGAGTCTGAGCAAATGAGCAGCTGTGACCAGAGACACACCCTCAGTGCACAGGATGCTGTACAGCTGCCACATGGATACCTGCTGCAAGAACAGTACTGCCCCCTGCAGCAGCACCAGGAGATGAACTACCTCCTGTATTCTGGCCCAACAGCAAACCCTGCCACTCAAACCTCAAACCCCTCCCACTCAACAGCAAACCCTGCCACTCAAACCTCAAACCCCTCCCACTCAACAGCAATCTTCATCCCCCAAAACTCAAACGCCTCCCACCCTACAGTTAACTCCATCCCCCAAACCACAAATCCCACCCAAACACACAATGACTCGGCACACCCATTTGCTAACCCCGCCCATCAGAACACCCACTCCACCCAACTGTCTCCACCCTTCTCCTCCTCATACAGTCAGGTCTGTAACTTCCAGCTCTATTCTCAACCTGACCCCGCCCCCTCAATCCCGCGCACTCACTTTTACTACCAGAACCACCACCCAAACCAGAACCAGAACCACCACCTAAATCAGAACCAGAACCACCAGCAGACTCCTCAGCCGAGCAGTTTCCAGGCACAGCAGCAGGTGCAGATGCTGAAGGAGTCTCAGCCCCTCTCCTGCGAGCAGTCCTGCTCCGACTCCGGGTGCCCCGCCCTGCTTAGCCCCACCCATCTCAGTCCTGTGGATCCAAACCCCTCCTTCTGCCAGCCACACCCCCTGCTTGCAGCCGCCACTCACAGCCCGCGGCACCAAAATCTCAGGTCAGAGATGGACTTCCATGGTGCCGCCCAGCCCCAGTGCTGCTCGCCCAGCGACCCCCCAGTGGCGGCAGGTACCAATGCACAACTACAGCCTCACTGGCTCACATGTCTGGAGCTTCCTTCTGTTATTTACCCGCTCTTCTTCCTATTCACCTGAGTCACACCTGCTCTTCTTCCTATTCACCTGAGTCACACCTGCTTTTCTCCCTGCTCACCTGAGTCACACCTGCTCTTCTACCTGCTCACCTGAGTCACACCTGCTCTTCTCCCTGCTCACCTGAGTCCCACCTGCTCTTCTGCCTGCTCACGTGAGTCACACCTGCTCTTCTCCCTGCTCACTTGAGTCACACCTGCTCTTCTACCTGCTCACCTGAGTCACGCCTGCTCTTCTCCCTGCTCACCTGAGTCACACCTGCTCTTCTCCCTGCTCACTGGAGTCCCACCTGCTCTTCTCTCTGCTCACCTGAGTCACACCTGCTCTTCTCCCTGCTCACCGGAGTCACTCCTGCTCTTCCCCTGCTCACCTGAGTCACGCCTGCTCTTCTCCCTGCTCACCTGAGTCACGCCTGCTCTTCTCTCTGCTCACCTGAGTCACACCTGCTCTTCTCTCTGCTCACCTGAGTCACACCTGCTCTTCTGCCTGCTCACCTGAGTCACACCTGCTCTTCTACCTGCTCACGTGAGTCACACCTGCTCTTCTCCCTGTTCACCTGAGTCCCACCTGCTCTTCTCTCTGCTCACCTGAGTCACACCTGCTGTTTCCTCAAACTTCACGTGATTGAGAAATATAGGATTATTTCTGTATGCAGTGTGGAAATAAAATTAAAGTATAAAGCTTTGTGTGTGTGGAGCTGTATAACACACTCTTTCCCTCTTCTTAAGGTGTTCTCATCAGTCCCGGAGCAGGAACTGTATCAGGATCACAGGTACAGTATTCACCCTGTTTTTTCAATCTACAATGATAATTGTGTTAATTATCTGTTTGTGTGGCAGGTAATGAAAGAGTTTGTTTACATGTTTATATAACACATCTTTTATATGAGATCATATCTGGATTATATGTTTATGCAACATTTTTTTCCATGTATTTATATTGTGTATATTAGTGTTTGGAGTATGTGTCTGTTCATGTATATTTGTAGTGTGTTTATTCTGTGTGTTTGTTGTATGTGTATAGTGTGCATATATATATGGTGTGTTTGTTGTGTGTATAGTATATTTCTTGTGTGTGTAGTGTGTATCATGTGTGTATAGTGTTTGTTTATTGTATGTGCATTGTGTGTATAGTGTGTGCTCATGCATTGTGTGTAGTGTATCATGTGTATATAATGTGCGTATAGTGTGTGGTGTGTGTATAGTGTGCATATGTGCTTATAGTGTGTATAATATGTATAATATGTCTGTGATGTGTGATGTATACAGTGTGTGTGTATAGTGTGTATTATGAGCATAGTGTTTGTGTAGTGCATTTTGTGGGTGTACAGTATGTATTATGTGTCTGTAGTGTGTGCAGTGTGTAGTATGTGTGTATTGTGTGTTTTCAAGTGTCTGTAGTGTGTGTGTAGTGTGTGTGCATAGTGTGTATTATATATATATATATATATAATGTGTGTGTAGTGCATGTTGTGGGTGTTTAGTGTGTATTGTGTGTGTACTGTGTAGTGTGTATAGTGTTTGTATAGAGCGTATTATGTGTATGGTTTTTGTGCAGTGCGTAGTGTGTATTGTGTGTGTAGTGTTTGTGTAGTGTGTAGTGTGCAGTGTGTGTAGTGTGTGCAGTGTTTAGTGTTTGTGTATTGTGTATCATGTCAGTATTGCAGTGCTCATTGTGTCTCTGGGGTCCTCACAGTGTGCAGTGTACAGTGTGTGTAGTGTGCAGTGTGTAGTGTGCAGTGTATTGTGTATCGTGTCGGTACTGCTGTGCTCTTTGTGTCTCTGGGGTCCTCACAGTGTGCAGTGTGCAGTGTGTGCAGTGTGCAGTGTGTAGTGTTTGTGTATTGTGTATTGTGTCGGTATTGCTGTGCTCATTGTGTCTCTGGGGTCCTCACAGTGTGCAGAGTGTGTAGTGTGCAGTGTGTAGTGTTTGTGTATTGTGTATTGTGTATTGTGTCGGTATTGCTGTGCTCATTGTGTCTCTGGGGTCCTCACAGTGTGCAGTGTACAGTGTGTGTAGTGTGCAGTGTGTAGTGTGCAGTGTATTGTGTATCGTGTCGGTACTGCTGTGCTCTTTGTGTCTCTGGGGTCCTCACAGTGTGCAGTGTGTGCAGTGTGCAGTGTGTAGTGTTTGTGTATTGTGTATTGTGTCGGTATTGCTGTGCTCATTGTATCTCTGGGTTCCTCACAGTGTGCAGTGTGTGTAGTGTGCAGTGTGTAGTGTTTGTGTATTGTGTATCGTGTCGGCATTGCAGTGCTCTTTGTGTCTCTGGGGTCCACACAGTGTGCAGTGTGTGCAGTGTGTAGTGTTTGTGTATTGTGTATTGTGTCGGTATTGCTGTGCTCATTGTATCTCTGGGGTCCTCACAGTGTGCAGTGTGTGTAGTGTGCAGTGTGTAGTGTTTGTGTATTGTGTATTGTGTCGGCATTGCTGTGCTCATTGTGTCTCTGGGGTCCTCACAGTGTGCAGTGTGCAGTGTGTGTAGTGTGCAGTGTGTAGTGTTTGTGTATTGTGTATTGTGTCGGCATTGCTGTGCTCATTGTGTCTCTGGGGTCCTCACAGTGTGCAGTGTGCAGTGTGTGCAGTGTGCAGTGTGTAGTGTGCAGTGTATTGTGTATCGTGTCGGTATTGCAGTGCTCTTTGTATCTCTGGGGTCCTCACAGTGTGCAGTGTGTAGTGTTTGTGTATTGTGTATTGTGTCGGCATTGCTGTGCTCATTGTGTCTCTGGGGTCCTCACAGTGTGCAGTGTGTAGTGTGCAGTGTGTAGTGTTTGTGTATTGTGTATTGTGTCGGCATTGCTGTGCTCATTGTGTCTCTGGGGTCCTCACAGTGTGCAGTGTGCAGTGTGTGTAGTGTGCAGTGTGTAGTGTTTGTGTATTGTGTATTGTGTCGGCATTGCTGTGCTCATTGTGTCTCTGGGTTCCTCACAGTGTGCAGTGTGTGTGTGTAGTGTGCAGTGTGTAGTGTTTGTGTATTGTGTATTGTGTCGGCATTGCTGTGCTCATTGTGTCTCTGGGGTCCTCACAGTGTGCAGTGTGTGTAGTGTGCAGTGTGTAGTGTTTGTGTATTGTGTATTGTGTCGGCATTGCTGTGCTCATTGTGTCTCTGGGGTCCTCACAGTGTGCAGTGTGCAGTGTGTGTAGTGTGCAGTGTGTAGTGTTTGTGTATTGTGTATTGTGTCAGTATTGCTGTGCTCATTGTATCTCTGGGGTCCTCACAGTGTGCAGTGTGTGTAGTGTGCAGTGTGTAGTGTTTGTGTATTGTGTATTGTGTCGGCATTGCTGTGCTCATTGTGTCTCTGGGGTCCTCACAGTGTGCAGTGTGTGTAGTGTGCAGTGTGTAGTGTTTGTGTATTGTGTATCGTGTCGGTACTGCTGTGCTCATTGTGTCTCTGGGGTCCTCACAGTGTGCAGAGTGTGTAGTGTTTGTGTATTGTGTATTGTGTCGGCATTGCAGTGCTCATTGTGTCTCTGGGGTCCTCACAGTATGCTGGTGAAGCTGATGGAGACAGACGTCCCCAGGCTGCTGTGCTCTCTATGTCAGAAGGAGTTTAAGAGTCTGCCGGCTCTAAACGGCCACATGCGCTCGCACGGGGGCGGGGTCCCGCCCAAAACGGTGAGATGGGGTGGGGGTGTGCCCAAAACGGTGAGGGTGGTGCTTTGTTCAGATGGGGGGGTGTGGCTGTGTGGGAACAGGGGTTGGGTCATGCACTAAACAGTAAGGGGCGTGTTTGCATGTAGTGATCACAAAAATTCTATCAGCAATATAAAGTCACTGGATGGAGTGTTGGGTCTCCACATGTGACCAGTACAGCCTGCTTTCCTGTGCAGAGCCTCTCAGCTTTGGGAATGTGGAGAAGGAACAGGACAGGAATCCATTAAGTTATCTCTGTGAGTCAGGCTCATGCTTTTTATGAAAAAGTGGAAAACTGGAAGTCTTTCGGAATATTGCATAAATTCTGGATTGTGTTCCGTTCAGCTCATTCTGAAAGGCACCCCATTCACCAGTGGCATCACCCTGTACCTCTAGGAAATGATTGGCCTTCTTACAGTATGAGTGCCAGGAAAATGCACTTCACACTGTTATGGAGCCAGCAGAACCCAGTGTTCATTCTCAGTGTGTATTACAGAAGTGAGTGTGCTGTGAGTGTACACAGAACACACGGGATGTTACTAGAGAACTAATAGTAGTAATAGTCATGGAGTATTAATGTCAGAGTATAGACCACAAAAGTGCGATGTAAAATGTGCACCCAAATAAGGACTTCCAGGTACTATCGCCTTGCCAAACTAACGGGAAAATGAATAAGGGTAGAAAATGATTGCCTAGAACTACGTCCAATCCCAACTCTATTTTGCTTAAGACCTTTCGATTTAATATGGATGTCTTTACTGTTAAAGTAGTTTGTAACAGTTTTAAAGCATGGATATATTTATTTTACTAGATTGTGCTGATAATACAGGTTTACAGGAACCAAAAATACAATTAATTTTTCCCACAGGCAAAAAAAGAACTGGAAGTGATCTGTAACCACCGAAATGACAACAATACTTCAGTGTTCTATTGTGCTGACAGTAATAATAGCAATGGAGTACTAATGCCAGGGTGTTGATATATTAATAGTAATGGAGTACTAATGCCAGGGTGTTGATATATTAATAGTAATGGAGTACTAATGCCAGGGTGTTGATATATTAATAGTAATGGAGTACTAATGCCACTAGTAGTACTGGAGTAACTCAGCCACTGCTCGGTACATTACTCACTCCTGAGCAGGTTGTTGAATGCGCATTTCGTCATGACAGGTTATATCTGTACTATATTAAGGGGGATTGATTTGATCTGTGAGCAGACAGGGGGCACCACTGAGTTGTGTGAGGAGGTGGAGTCTGCCCTCCCCTTTGTCATACCTGTGTCTGAGCTTGCAAAGCTGCAGCCTGCCTCTAGAAACTGTCCTCTCTGGCCCCACCAAGGAAGTGACCTCATGCACTTGGAAAAGAGCTGTTTGAAGCCACTCATTTCTGAACAGATCCTGCTTTGTGCTGTTCCCTCTGTGAGTGACCCACCCCCCCCTCCCCCACCACTATACTGCTGCTCTGTCTTCAAAGAAGTAATGAGAAAGTAATGTAGCAGTTGGGTGATAACGGGCTTAAAATGACACGTGATATCTGCTCCCATTCCCCTCTCTGTAATTCTTCATTCCTGTTGAGCCTATTGCTTCTTATCAGATCTTTACTGACTGCAGGCTTGCCTGTCATCCTCTGCTCTTTGCTCTTTGTTTGCATTGTGCATCTGCTAAATGACTGTGATCTGTAGCCAACACAGCTGTGATGTCACATTGGCTGATTGTGATGTCACATTGACTTATTATGAGGTCACATTGTCTCTCCTGTCTTGTTCACACAGCCATTAAAAATGGGGTGTGGCTCAGGGGCGGGGCCGGAGAAGAGGAGCCGTTCCCGCTCTGTGCCACTCATCAGCGCCTCCTCCAATGGCGCGGTGCTGTTCCAGAGCCTGCTGCGCTCACCCCCCCTGCCGGGACAGGCCCCGCCCTACACTCCGCCCCCCATGCTTTGCCCCACCCGCCACGGCTCTGGGCTGTTCAACAACATCTGCCCAGGAGCCCCGCCCCCTGGTACATCTCCCATCCTCTCCCCCCCTCGAGTACTGCTCACCAGGACCAGTGAGTGACCACACCCCCATCAGCCACACCTGTCAGATATACCTGCCAGCTGCATCTGTCCCTTGCATCAGTGCAGACTTGACCTTCCAGCTACACTACTCAGTTAGACCTGCAGCTATACCTGTCAAATACTCTTGTCACCTGCACCTGAAAGCTACACCTGTAGGTTATACCTGTTTCATCTGTCAGTTACACTATTCAGTTACTCTTGGTAACTTTGTTATGCAGTGCTGTACATAATTGGTTACTCTTGCCTAATCATTGTAATTGGACAGAAATTTACTGTATATCATTAATTACACCCACATTATAATTGCTTTGTGTGTGCTTATGACGTTCCAGTGTGTGAGTTAAGTATATATTTTAGATTCCTGTGTGTGAGTTAAGTGTATATTTTAGATTCCTGTGTGTGAGTTAAGTGTATATTTTAGATTCCTGTGTGTGAGTTAAGTGTATATGTTAGATTCCTGTGTGTGTACTTCACAGATTCCTGTGTGTGAGTTAAGCATATATTTTAGATTCCTGTGTGTGAGTTAAGTCTATATTTTAGATTCCCGTGTGAGTTAAGCATATATTTTAGATTCATGTGTGTGAGTTAAGTCTATATTTTAGATTCCCGTGTGAGTTAAGTATATATTTTAGATTTCTGTGTGAGTTAAGTGTATATATTAGATTCCTGTGTGTGAGTTAAGTGTATATATTAGATTCCTGTGTGTGAGTTAAGTGTATATTTGAGATTCCCGTGTGTGAGTTAAGTGTATATTTTAGATTCCCATGTGAGAGTTAAGTGTATATATTAGATTCCTGTGTGTGAGTTAAGTGTATATATTAGATTCCTGTGTGTGAGTTAAGTGTATATTTTAGACTCCTGTGTGTGAGTTAAGTGTATATATATTAGATTCCCATGTGTGAGTTAAGTATATATTTTAGATTCCTGTGTGTGAGTTAAGTGTGTGTACTTCACAGATCTCCATGTGTGAGTTAACTGTCACACAGTTGCTTCAGCACAGGTATAAGGGAGTGTTTGTGCATGTTTAATAGGTAGCTTGGACAGCAGCGTTAAAAGGGAGATTATGAGCTCCGAAGAGAAGCTGGTGCAGATCAAACCGTAAGCCCCTCCCCTTGTGCTACCTCTTCACTCTGCCACTCTGATTCCCCTGTGTCACTTTAGCACACCTGCTTCACTGTAGCAGGCCTATCTCACTGTAGCACACCTGTATCTTCGTAGCACACCTGCCTCACTGTAGCTCACCTGTATCTTTGTAGTACACCTGCCTCACTGTAGCACACCTGTATCTTTGTAGCACACCAGCCTCACTGTAACACACCTGCCTCACTGTAGCACACCTGTATCTTCGTAGCACACCTGTATCTTTGTAGTACACCAGCCTCACTGTAACACACCTACCTCACTGTAGCACACCTGTATCTTCGTAGCACACCTGCCTCACTGTAGCACACCTGTATCTTTGTAACACACCTGCCTCACTGTAGCACACCTGTACCTTCGTAGCACACCTGCCTCACTGTAGCACACCTGTATCTTTGTAACACACCTGCCTCACTGTAGCACACCTGTACCTTCGTAGCACACCTGCCTCACTGTAGCACACCTGCCCCCCCGGCGGCAGTGTAGTATAATGGCTAAGGTTTTGGTCTTGTAACATAAAGGTCGCAGGTTCAGCAAGGTACTTAACCTGCATTGCTCCAGTATATATCCAGCTGTATAATTGGATACAATGTAAGTCGCTCTGGATAAGAGCGTCTGCTAAATGCCTGTAATGTAATAGCAGGCCTGTCTCACTGTAGCACACCTGCGTCACTGTAACACACCTGCCCCTCTGTAGCACACCTGTGGCTCACTTCTCTCACTGTGACTCAGCTGTGGCTTTGCTGTCTCACTATGGTTCACCTGTGACTCACCTGTGTCTTACCTGTGGTTCTCCTGTTTTGTTGTTATAGGCAGATCAATATTGGGCTGCAGTTCCAGGCTGTGATTCCTGAGGTGCAGAGACTGTCCCACATAGACAGGGATTCCCAAAAGGCCCAACTGCTCTGGTCCCCCCAGGGGGTCCAGGAAATCCCAACCAAGCAGAGAGGTAACTCCCCCTGCCCTGCCCCCTGCCCCACACTGCCCTGCCCCTGCCCCACCTGCCCTGCCCCCTGCCCCACACTGCCCTGCCCCTTGCCCCACCCTGCCCTGCCCCTGCCCTCAGTTAGATCTGCTTTTACACTGTGTGTTAATCCCCTCCCCTCTCTCCCCCCTCCCTCTCTCACTCTCTTACTCTCTCTCTCTCCCTCTCCCTCTCCCCCCCCCCTTTCCCTTTCTCTCACTCCCTCTTTCTCTCTCTCTCTCTCAGTAGATGCCTTGTTGAACATGGCATGCTCCAGCATCCTGCCCGGAGGCGGGACTAACACAGAGTTTGCTCTCCACTGCCTGTTCGAGTGCAGGGGAGACCTCCTGGTGAGAAACACTCTTCCCTCTCTGGGCTCACTTCACCTCAGGTTGAATACAGGTGTGATGAGGAGTAAGCTGACCTGGGTTCAGGTGTGATGAGGAGGAAGCTGACCTGGGTTCAGGTGTGATGAGGAGTAAGCTGACCTGGGTTCAGGTATGATGAGGAGTAAGCTGACCTGGGTTCAGGTGTGATGAGGAGTAAGCTGACCTGGGTTCAGGTATGATGAGGAGTAAGCTGACCTGGGTTCAGGTTGATGAGGAGTAAGCTGACCTGGGTTCAGGTATGATGAGGAGTAAGCTGACCTGGGTTCAGGTATGATGAGGAGTAAGCTGACCTGGGTTCAGGTGTGATGAGGAGTAAGCTGACCTGGGTTCAGGTATGATGAGGAGTAAGCTGACCTGGGTTCAGGTATGATGAGGAGTAAGCTGACCTGGGTTCAGGTATGATGAGGAGTAAGCTGACCTGGGTTCAGGTATGATGAGGAGTAAGCTGACCTGGGGATGATGAGGAGTAAGCTGACCTGGGTTCAGGTATAAGCTGATGAGGTGTGGAGTAAGCTGACCTGGGTTCAGGTATGATGAGGAGTAAGCTGACCTGGGTTCAGGTATGATGAGGAGTAAGCTGACCTGGGTTCAGGTATATGAGTAATGACCTGGGTTCAGGTATGATGAGGATTAAGCTGACCTGGGTTCAGGTATGATGAGGAGTAAGCTGACCTGGGTTCAGGTATGATGAGGAGTAAGCTGACCTGGGTTCAGGTATGATGAGGAGTAAGCTGACCTGGGTTCAGGTATGATGAGGAGTAAGCTGACCTGGGTTCAGGTATGATGAGGAGTAAGCTGACCTGGGTTCAGGTATGATGAGGAGGTAAGCTGACCTGGGTTCAGGTATGATGAGGAGTAAGCTGACCTGGGTTCAGGTGTGATGAGGACTGAACTGTAATCTCTTCTTTCCGCAGGCCACACTAGACAGGCTGCTCATGCAGAAGCCTGTGAGACACAAGTCTAACCCCTTAGCATACTACCACTACGCAGGTGTGTAGTGCTTCTCTCACCTGCACACCATACCTACAGTCCTAATGTGGAACACCCAATGTATATGAACACTCATGGATGTGCCAGTTATGTGTCACCCTGTGGAGCTGCTGGCCACCATTGGCCCTGACGCATTCTACATTGGCACAGCTGGCACTGACACAGTTGGTACTGGCACAGTTAGCACTGACACAGTCTTCCCTGTCACAGTCAGCCCTGGCACAGTTAGCACTGGCACAGTCGGGGTTCGATTCTGGGCAGTGGGGCTTAGTTTTGCTGTTTGTGTTTATCGCTTATGAGATTTGGTGGATGCTGGATGCATTTGTAACATTCACTTTTTATTAGTTTGGATGTGTTGGTATTACTGGTCACATATAAAGGTGCTCTGTAAATAAAGTATTATTATTATTATTATTATTATTATTATTATTCAGCCCATCTAGGCTTGTCGTTCACAAAATGGTAAAATGGTGCACACAAAAATGTATTATGTGTTTGTGCATGTGTGTTTGTGTGTGTGTGCTTGGTCTGTGTGTGTGTGTGTGTGTGTGCGTGTGTGCGTCTGTGTGTGTGTGTGTGTGTGTGAGTGAGTGTGTGCGTGTTTGTGTGTGTGTGTGGTCTGTGTGTGCATGTGTGCGTGTGTGCATCTGTGTGTGTGTGTGTGTGTGTGTGTGCATGTGTGCGTGTGTGTGTGTGTGTGCATGCGTGTTTGTGTGTGTGCATGTGTGTGTGTGTGTGTGTGTGTGAGTGTGTGCGTGTTTGTGTGTGTGTGTGTGCATGTGTGCGTGTGTGCATCTGTGTGTGTGTGTGTGTGTGTGCGTGCGTGTTTGTGTGTGTGCATGTGTGTGTGTGTGCGTGTGTGCATCTGTGTGTGTGTGCGTGCATGTTTGTGTGTGTGCGTGTGTGTGTGTGTGTGTGTGTATGTGTGTGCGTGTTTGGCTGCACACAGGATCTGATAACTGGACGCTTGTGGAGAAGAAACAGCTGAACAGAGCCTTTATCCTGCACAATAAGGACTTCTTCCTCATACAAAAAATGGTACTTTCTGTTTTAATAATTAAATATAAATTCTATATTTTTCTAAATGTATAAATTTAATGTTCTTATTTGCCATGAACTGCACTTGTCAGTTCTCGCCATTGAAATTCAGAGTTTTTGAGAAATTGCATCAGTTGCATCAGTTATGAGTGAGTCCAGGCCAGGTCAGGAAGCTGGGCTTGAGCTGTGGGTGATGGCTGTTCTCTGACCTGAGTAAGCCTTCGCAGAAAGCTCGTTTAAAGAGGAAATGTGCTTCTATACTGTACTCTACAGAAATGAGTCAGCTGTAAGTACACAGGCAAGATATGATGTCATGGAAAAAATAAATGGCAGTGTCACTTGTCAAAAAAAACTTCCATGTATGGTCTTAGAAAGGGTTATGCTGGGAAATGTGACTGTACATTTGAATCACCATCTTGTACGTGAGAAACGATTTCAACTGTAAATAATTTTAGAATTATAATTCATTTTAGAAATTTATATTTTTTTTAGAACATTAAAATAGCATGATAGGCTGGTTTCCTGTTAGTTCTATGTAGATTTCTGTTAGTACAGGAAGTAATCTGGAAAAGACAGCAGACTGTCCTACATACAGGCATGCATATGTATGGCATGCATGCATATACCTATGTATGGCATGAAGTATAAAGAGGGAAATATAGCCTGCAGCAGGACATCTATGATATTAATGCCTTTTACCCTGGCCATGGATGTGATATTAATGTCTTTTACCCTGGCCATGGATGTGATATTAATGTCTTTTACCCTGGCCATGGATGTGATATTAATGTATTTTACCCTGGCCATGGATGTGATATTAATACCTTTTACACTGGCCATGGATGTAATATTAATGTCTTTTACTCTGGCCATGGATGTGATATTAATGCCTTTTACACTGGCCATGGATGTGATGTTAATGTCTTTTACACTGGCCATGGATGTGATGTTAATGTCTTTTACACTGGCCATGGATGTGATATTAATGTCTTTTACACTGGCCATGGATGTGATATTAATGTATTTTACACTGGCCATGGATGTGATATTAATGTATTTTACCCTGGCCATGGATGCGATATTAATGCCTTTTACTCTGGCCATGGATGTGAGGTGTGTTACAGGTGAAGACTAAGACTGTCTCACAGTGTGTGGAGTATTACTGACAGTGAGGTGTGTTACAGGTGAAGACTAAGACTGTCTCATAGTGTGTGGAGTATTACTGACAGTGAGGTGTGTTACAGGTGAAGACTAAGACTGTCTCATAGTGTGTGGAGTATTACTGACAGTGAGGTGTGTTACAGGTGAAGACTAAGACTGTCTCGCAGTGTGTGGAGTATTACTACACCTGGAAGAAGCGACTTCGCCTGGGGAAGAGAGAGGGGTACGCACAGGTGCGTCCAGCCAGCCAGGGGCCCATCACTGGGGTACACACCCCCAAATGCCAGGTGAGACCATGATCATTTCTGTGTGTGTGTGTGTCTGTGCGTCTGTGTGTGTGTGTGAGTGTGCATGTGTGTGCGTGCATGTGTGTGCGTGTGTGTGCGTGTGTGTGCGCATGTGTGCGTGTGTGTGTGCGTCTGTGTGTGTGTGTGTGTGTGTTTGCGTGTGCGTCTGTGTGTGTGTGAGTGTGCATGTGTGTGCGTGTGTGTGTGCATGTGTGCGTGTGTGTGTGTACGTGTGTGTGCGTGTGTGTACGTGTGTGCATGTGTGTGCGTGTGTGTGCGTGTGTGTGCATGTATGTGTTTTTGTGTGTTTGTGTGTGGATTTTAGAGTTACGGTTTGTTTGTGTGTGTGTGACAAAGAGAGTGAGAGTGAGGGAGAGAGCGAGAGAGAGAGACAGAGAGAGAGAGGGAGAGAGAGAGGGAGGGCAAGAGAGAGAAGAGAGAGAGATGTATCTTTCTTATTTTCAGGATGTGCAGAAGGAGGAGCTTATATCTGTGGAGCTAGATGGCATTAAACAGGAAGTCAGTGCCTACTGGTCAACTGGCTTGGAGAATCCAGTAGCCAATGAGATTGGAGACTTTAGTTGTGACATTCTGGCCAGCGCTTCTGTGAGTATTTCACCAATGGAAAACACCAAAGGAAGACGCATATTACCACAGGCCCCACCCTCTTCCTGCCCGTTACTGCACAAGCAGTCACATGTCCACAGGCCCCACCCTCTTCCTGCCCGTTACTGCACAAGCAGTCACATTACCACAGGCCTCACCCTCTTCCTGCCCGTTACTGCACAAGCAGTCACATGTCCACAGGCCCCACCCTCTTCCTGCCCATTACTGCACAAGCAGTCACATTACCACAGGCCCCACCCTCTTCCTGCCCGTTACTACACAAGCAGTCACATGTCCACAGGCCCCACCCTCTTTCTGCCCATTACTGTGCAAGCAGTCACATGTCCGCAGGCCCCACCCTCTTCCTGCCCTTTACTGTGCAAGCAGTCACATGTCCACAGGCCCCACCCTCTTCCTGCCCGTTACTGTGCAAGCAGTCACATGTCCACAGGCCCCACCCTCTTCCTGCCCATTACTGTGTAAGCAGTCACATGTCCACAGGCTGACTCTGACCTCACGCTCTGTGACTTAGCACTGGTGGAAATGTCACAGCTTTCTCACATGTGGTGCTGTGGCCTCCTTCTCCCTTGTGCACCCAACACCTCATCATCCCATTCGTACACAAAAATCAAAAAGTAGGTTTATCACTATGAGTGGAGTTTTGTGTCTTTTCAGTTGTCTAACATTATAGCTTTATATAAAGATAAAAAGGAATAATGCATTCGTTCACTGGTATTCATATACAGTATATGAGATAAAATTCCTGTATTTTTAATACAGAATAATTGTGCATAGTGTGAGTGAGGTTCTATGAAGATCTTTTGCATGGTATGATGATGTGTATTGGCTGTCATATGGTGTGTGTTGTGATGGTGTGTTTTGGCTGTCGTATGCTGCGTGTTGTGATGGTGTGTATTGCTGTCGAATGCTGTGTGTTGTGATGGTGTGTATTGTTTGTCGTATGCTGCGTGTTGTGATGATGTGTATTGGCTGTTGTATGCTGTGTGTTGTGATGGTGTGTATTGGCTGTCGTATGATACATGGTGTGATGGTGTGTATTGGCTGTCGTATGCTATGTGGTGTGATGGTGTGTATTGCTGTTTTATGCTGTGTGTTGTGATGATGTGTATTGCCTGTCGTATGCTGTGTGTTGTGATGGTGTGTATTGGCTGTCGTATGCTATGTGGTGTGATGGTGTGTATTGGCTGTCATATGCTATGTGGTGTGATGGTGCGTATTGCTGTTTTATGCTGTGATGATGTGTATCGCCTGTCGTATGCTGTGTGTTGTGGTGGTGTGTATTGGCTGTCGTATGCTATGTGGTGTGATGGTGTGTATTGGCTGTCGTGGGCTGTGTGTTGTGCTGCAGGCGTGTTCTCTAACGCAGTCTCTGCATGCGTTCCTCTGCAGACCTCGTCCTCCCAGAAGGCCCTGAACAGCCGAGCTCAGATCCGCAGCAGGACAGGCTCCGCCCCCACGCCCCCAGCAGAGAGGATCCTCTCCAGCCCCCCCCTCCAGCCTGCCCTTGACCCTGCCCCCCTGCCTACCTTAGGCTCCGCCCTCAGATCCCCCTCCCCCGGCAGCGCTGACGCAGGCCCCGCCCACATCTTCCCCTGCAAGGAATGCGGGAAGTGAGTCACGTCTTTACCGTCATCATGGAAACGCTGTCTGTGTTTCCCACCAATAAACACCAGATATTCATCCTGGGTTAGGTTAACCCTAACCCAGCACCCTGCCACTTATCTAACCCTAACCCAGCACCCTCCCACTGCCACATGTCACTTCACTGGCTGCCTGTTGCAATGTTGCATTAGATTTAAAAATATGGCACTAGACTGCTGTGAGTGGATTTGTGCCTTCATGCCTCCAGTCAGTCTTAAAATCCTGCACCCCGGCTAGATCCCTTCATTCCGCCACCCTGAGGTGGCTGGCTCACGCCTCCCTGTCTGTGCTCGGCCCCTCACCCCCAGGAGCAGCTAACCGTGCTGTAATGAGATTGCAGCTTTACTTGCTGGTCTGGAAATATATCTCTCCAGGTCTGGCGCTGTTAAGTTGCGTGACGCAAACTTCATCAGCAGTGCTAACAGGCCAGCGAGTAGTGCAGTGATGTTCCGCTCAGCGCTCGCGTACAGAAAGGATGTGGTCAGTTTGCAATAACGGCCACAGCGTTTGAAGCTGAGGTACACCGTTTAGACCCCCGTCATTCAGCCAACAGAAAACAAGCACACAAAACAGGAAGTCTCTGACACATGGAACAGGAAGTGTCTTGATGCGTTAGTGTTTCAGAGTTATAGAAAGACTGCTGTAAATGCTTTAATAATATGGGCAGGTTTAATACCACCGTACAAAAAGGCTTTCAGCGTTACAAAAATATCCTCATTTATTACATAAGTAAGGAACAAATATCTTTACATTTACACTGGATCTGCATTGAAAATAGTGAAAGCTTATATAAACATAAGATTACATCACATTACATTACGGCATTTGGCAGACGCTCTTATCCAGAGCGACGTACAACAGTGTATAACTGTAACAAGGGGCAAGTGCGTTGAAAGATCTGTCATAAACATAAGCTGAGCCCTGTGGCATATTTCCATCCAGAGCATCTGTATTAAATATTGAAGTACATATAATATGTTATAAGGGTTAGGTGCTAGGGTTAGTAATCTGTGTTATATATTGATGTGTATATAATGTGTTATAAGGCTTTCCATCTCCAGTATGTATTTTACTGGGAGAGTGATGAGTGTTCATTTGGGGGAAGTACTGCAAGCACAGTGTTGATTTATGGTGTTAAATTTATTATTGATTTGTGGTGTTAAAATTATGTGATAGTTATAAAGGTGTGTTAGTAATCTGTGTTATATATTGATGTGTATATAATGTGTTATAAGGCTTTCCATCTCCAGTATGTATTTTACTGGGAAGATAATTAATAGAACATGTTTACTGGAAATTTGGACTTGATTTTGAGAGTGATGAGTGTTAATTTGGGGGAAGTACTGCTTGCACAGTGTTGATTTGTGGTGTTAAATTATGGAAGTACTGCAAGCACAGTGTTAATTTGTGGTGTTAAATTATGGAAGTACTGCAAGCACAGTGTTGATTTGCGGCGTTAAATTATAGAAGTTCTGCAAGCACAGTGTTGATTTGTGGTGTTAAATTATGGAAGTACTGCAAGCACAGTGTTGATTTGCGGTGTTAAATTATAGAAGTTCTGCAAGCACAGTGTTGATTTGTGGTGTTAAATTATGGAAGTACTGCAAGTGTTGATTTGTGGTGTTAACTTATGGAAGTACTGCAAGCACAGTGTTGATTTGCAGGGTTAAATTATAGAAGTTCTGCAAGCACAGTGTTGATTTGTGGTGTTAAATTATGGATGTACTGCAAACACAGTGTTGATTTGTGGTGTTAAATTATAGAAGTATTGCAAGAATGGTGTTGATTTGTAGTGTTAAATTATGGAAGTACTACAAGCACAGTGTTGATTTGTGGTGTTAAATTATGGAAGTACTGCAAGCACAGTGTTGATTTATGGTGTTAAATTATAGAAGTATTGCAAGCACAGTGCTGATTTGTGGTGTTAAATTATGGAAGTACTGCAAGCACGGTGTTGATTTGTGGTGTTAAATTGTGGAAGTACTGCAAGCACAGTATTGATTTGTGGTGTTAAATTATGGAAGTATTGCAAGCACAGTGTTGATTTGTGGTGTTAAATTATAGAAGTATTGCAAGCACAGTGTTGATTTGTGGTGTTGAATTATAGAAGTATTGCAAGCACAGATAGTTATAAGGGTTAGGTGCTAGGGTTAGTAATCTGTGTTATATATTGATGTGTATATAATGTGTTATAAGGCTTTCCATCTCCAGTATGTATTTTACTGAGAAGATAATTAATAGAACAGTGAAATTTTGACTTGATTTTGAGAGTGATTGTTAATTTAGAAGTACTGCAAGCACAGTGTTGATTTGTGGTGTTAAATTATGGAAGTACTGCAAGCACAGTGTTGATTTGCGGCGTTAAATTATAGAAGTTCTGCAAGCACAGTGTTGATTTGTGGTGTTAAATTATGGAAGTACTGAAAGCACAGTGTTGATTTGCAGCGTTAAATTATAGAAGTTCTGCAAGCACAGTGTTGATTTGTGGTGTTAAATTATGGAAGTACTGCAAGCACAGTGTTGATTTGCGGCGTTAAATTATAGAAGTTCTGCAAGCACAGTGTTGATTTGTGGTGTTAAATTATGGAAGTACTGCAAGCACAGTGTTGATTTGCAGCGTTAAATTATAGAAGTTCTGCAAGCACAGTGTTGATTTGTGGTGTTAAATTATGGAAGTACTGCAAGCACAGTGTTGATTTGTGGTGTTAAATTATGGAAGTACTGCAAGCACAGTGTTGATTTTTGGTGTTAAATTATGGAAGTACTACAAGCACAGTGTTGATTTGTGGTGTTAAATTACGGAAGTACTGCAAGCCCAGTGTTGATTTATGGTGTTTAATTATAGAAGTATTGCAAGCACGGTGTTGATTTGTGGTGTTAAATTGTGGAAGTACTGCAAGCACAGTGTTGATTTGTGGTGTTAAATTATAGAAGTATTGCAAGCACAGTGTTGATTTGTGGTGTTAAATTATAGAAGTATTGAAAGCACAGTGCTGGTTTGTGGTGTTAAATTATGGAAGTACTGCAAGCATGGTGTTGATTTGTGGTGTTAAATTATAGAAGTATTGCAAGCACAGTGTTGATTTGTGATGTTAAATTATAGAAGTATTGCAAGCACAGTGCTGATTTATGGTGTTAAATTATGGAAGTACTGCAAGCATGGTGTTGATTTGTGGTGTTAAATTATAGAAGTATTGCAAGCACAGTGTTGATTTGTGATGTTAAATCATAGAAGTATTGCAAGCACAGTGCTGATTTATGGTGTTAAATTATGGAAGTACTGCAAGCACAGTGTTGATTTGTGGTGTTAAAGTGAGTGTGAATCCCCTCCATCTCGCAGGGTGTTTTTTAAGATTAAGAGCCGTAACGCCCACATGAAGACCCACCGGCAGCAGGACGATCCCCAGGACTGGCTCCACCTGCGGCCTCTCAGCCACCCCGCTACACCTGCCCCTGTGCCTCCACCCACCAACCACCCCGCTACACCTGCCCCTGTGCCTCCACCAACCAACCACCCCACTACACCTGCCCCTGTGCCTCCACCCACCAACCACCCCACTACACCTGCCCCTGTGCCTCCACTCACCAACCACCCTGCTACACCTGCCCCTGTGCCTCCACCCACGAACCTCCTGCTCTTAAGGAACCCTTCTGTATCCAGAGGGAGGAAGAGGAGGAGGAAGAAGAAGAGGACCCCTTCCTCCCAGTGCATGCCCTGCTACAAATGGAAACAGGACAGTTTAATAAGGAGGAGCTGTGATTGGTGGTTTATTCCAGATCCTGCGCTTCTGTAAGGGACGTCACTGGGGTGACATATCCTTGTGTCTTTGCAGATTTGGACTCTCCACTGAGGGAGACAGAGAGAGAGAGAGCGAGATGGAGAGGGAGAGAGATGGAGAGGTAAAGGGACAGATAGCAAGGGAGAGATATCGAGAGGTAAAGGGAGAGATAGAGAGGGAGAGAGATGGAATAGATCCTCTATTTATACTTTCATAAATAATTCAGCTTGCAGGTATTTCATTATTGAAGATTGTAAGACTATCAAATAGTCTATAATATATACATTTAGGCTATAAAATGGGCTTGTTGGTGTTTAATGGTGTAAATTATGCTGTAAAGACAGAGACAGTGTTAGAGACCCAGGAGGTTATTCTGAAGCTTTCTTATTACCAGCATCCATAAAACAGAGCGTAATGGTTTAGATGTGGTATCAGGTCTGAGTGTAATGGTTTAGATGTGCAGTATCAGGTCTGAGTGTAATGGTTTAGATGGTGGTGTCAGAGGTCTGAGTATAATGGTTTAGATGTGGTATCTGAGTGTAATGGTTTAGATGTGGTATCAGGTCTGAGTGTAATGGTTTAGATGTGGTATCAGAGGTCTGAGTGTAACGGTTTAGATGTGGTATCAGAGGTCTGAGTGTAATGGTTTAGATGTGGTGTAAGAGGTCTGAGTGTAATGGTTTAGATGTGGTATCAGGTCTGAGTGTAATGGTTTAGATGCGGTATCAGGTCTGAGTGTAATGGTTTAGATGTGGTGTAAGAGGTCTGAGTGTAACGGTTTAGATGCGGTATCAGGTCTGAGTGTAATGGTTTAGATGTGGTATCAGGTCTGAGTGTAATGGTTTAGATGTGGTATCAGAGGTCTGAGTGTAATGGTTTAGATGTGGTATCAGGTCTGAGTGTAATGGTTTAGATGTGGTATCAGGTCTGAGTGTAATGGTTTCGATGTGGTATCAGGTCTGAGTGTAACAGTTTAGATGCAGTATCAGGTCTGAGTGTATGTCTGGTTTGATGCAGTATCAGGGTCTGAGTAATGTTTAGTATATCAGGTCTGAGTTTAGTAATCAGGTCTGGTGTTTAGATGCAGTATCAGGTCTGAGTGTAATGCTTTAGATGTGGTATCAGAGGTCTGAGTGTAACGGTTTAGATGCGGTATCAGGTCTGCAGGTATAGATCAGGGTTCAGAAAGGTCTTTTTCATGAACATGATAAATATTCCCACTTTTATTTTTGTAAATGTTTTTGTATTCAGGGTGGAATTTATATATTATTACATGTATATCATTTTATATGTTACTTTATTTTTAACAAATACTTTGAAAATGCAATCAAATGTCTTCCATGCTCAGGAATCCATATGTACACACACACACACACTTGCAGGCATACGCATACACACCATGTTTCTTGTTGAGCCAATCAGGAGGCCAGATTCTGCTGTGTATATGTCTCCTTTTTGCCAGCTGGAAGTTATTTGTAAAGTGCAGCAGTTGTGTATAAACTGGGAATTATATGGGAAAAGCATTTTTGTTTGCTATGTGAAAAATGGATTTAGCATTCCCATTTGGATCTCCTGAACAGCAAATACCTCAGACTGCACTTCAGCTGTTTACTTCAGATCATTATAATACTGTAGTAAAAAAGTCACATTTCCTGCTGAATCAGGGATTAAAGTGATTGGCTCATTTGCCAGACAAAGTAATGGAGAATGAATGTATTAAAATGTGCATGATGTAATAAGCAGTTCTTCTGGCTCTTTTCATAGACTGGGAGGGACTGAGCTGCCCCCTGGTGGTTGAACTATGTAAAATATGTGTCACACCTGCAGTTAGTCACCCAGCATCTGCGCAGGCCTGATGTGTTGTATCCACTTCTCTTCGTATCCATGGTGGCCACTCCTGCCTTTCCTGTGGTGATTGGTTGGGGAACATTTCATTTTTGGCATGCATCATACAACTGTTTTCTGAATGATTAAAATGTATAATTTTATCCCACAAATGATCATAAAAATGTGGTCCAGCAGTTGGATGGATTTTGTGATCAATAAACATTTGTTTAAACAAGATTTTGGCAAGTTGTTTTTGGGCATGAATATAATGGTCAGTGCAGGTCTGTCATATACATCGCTAAAAGTCAAAAAGGTTATTTTCAAGACACAAATCAGGACTGTATTCTGATATTCAGTTGTATTGCTAATCTGTGCACATTTGAAAATGTGAATGTTATTTAATAGCTAATAAGTGTAATATTTTCTAAATGTGTGTTTCGGATGGCAGGTATGCCATCCCACCAAGTTACGCCTTGGCGGGGGCATGCTCCATACCTATACAGCACCAAGAGTTTGGCACTTTTCAGGGTTCCCCACAGAAATAACCACAACAGCCACAGACACTCAGGCCTTAAAAACATTAAATTCTGTACATTCTGACCCCATTTCAACAGACAGATTTCATAAACAACTTCACATGT
>CM045883.1:94025212-94047712 GCA_025169545.1 Anguilla japonica
TCATACAGAACCAGGACCTGATCCACTGTCCAAATGACCAACTCATACAGAACCAGGACCTGATCCACTGTCCAAATGACCAACTCCCACAGAACCAGGACCTGATCCACTGTCCAAATGACCAACTCATACAGAACCAGGACCTGATCCTCTGTCCTCATGACCAACTCCCACAGAACCAGGACCTGATCCACTGTCCAAATGACCAACTCATACAGAACCAGGACCTGATCCACTGTCCAAATGATCAACTCATACAGAACCAGGACCTGATCCACTGTCCAAATGATCAACTCATACAGAACCAGGACCCGATCCACTGTTCGCAACACCAACTCATAAAGAACCAGGACCTAATCCTGATTTAGTCTGGTGGGATCATATGACTGATCTGGTGGGATCATGTGACTGATCTGATGGGATCATGTGACTGATTGTTACTTTATCTCATATATTCTACAACCCATTACATCAGTATTTGAAGGGTATAAATGAAATGTGGAAATAATGTATATATTTTATTCATATTTTATTAATGACATTAATTTGGATATGTTCATTTATTTTTTGGTTCACTGTATCATATCTGACCATATATGAACATAGTGCTTTATCTGAAAATACGTGCTTACATCCATAATACATTTATTCAAACATTAATGAAGTCCACTATTCCCAGTGCCACTTCCACTGAGTGTGTGACTTTGTTGTGTAATATGTCATCTGACTTTGAAAAAGAATAATCATGATTTGTTGTACTTTTATGTACACCATCTATATAGATGTGTACGTGTGAAGTCAAAATGTGAAGCGTAGTTGTGCATATTGAAAATGTATAGTGTATATGTGTGTAGTTAAAATGTTTGCAAAAATCATTTTTAAACATCTATTTGAAGATTTTCTAGTTCGCCAAATACCCCAATGATTCCAGAAAAGCAGAAGACAGGGTATTGTTCGAGTATGTGTACCACTACAGATGCATGATGGGAATGGAAGGACAAAGCATTGGCACAGAAAGGTGATGCATTAATTACTCTGTGTAGAGGCCAACTGTATACAGGCTGACTCATCACTCTAAATAATTACTCTGTGTAGAGGCCAACTGTATACAGGGTGACTCATCACTCTAAATAATTACTCTGTGTAGAGGCCAACTGTATACAGGCTGACTCATCACTCTAAATAATTACTCTGTGTAGAGGCCACCTGTATACAGGGTGACTCTTCACTATAAATAATGAATTACTCTGTGTAGAGGCTAACTGTATACAGGCTGACTCATTACTCTAAATAATGAATTACTCCGTGTAGAGGCCAACTGTATGCAGGCTGACTCATCACTCTAAATAATTACTCTGTGTAGAGGCCAACTGTATGCAGGCTGACTCATCACTCTAAATAATTACTCTGTGTAGAGCCCAACTGTACGCAGGCTGACTCATCACTCTAAATAAGTACTCTGTGTAGAGGCCAACTGTATACAGGCTGACTCATCACTCTAAATAATTACTCTGTGTAGAGGCCAACTGTATACAGGCTGACTCATCACTCTAAATAATTACTCTGTGTAGAGGCCAACTGTATACAGGCTGACTCATCACTCTAAATAAGTACTCTGTGTAGAAGCCAACTGTACGCAGGCTGACTCATCACTATAAATAATTACTCTGTGTAGAGGCCAACTGTATACAGGGTGACTCATCACTCTAAATAAGTACTCTGTGTATACAGGCTGACTCATCACTATAAATAATTACTCTGTGTAGAGGCTAACTGTATACAGGGTGACTCATCACTCTAAATAATTACTCTGTGTAGAGGACAACTGTATACAGGCTGACAGTTGTTGAAGAGGAGTATATGAGATGAAGGACTGAGTGAAGTAGAGAGTTAATAGAGGTGTGTAGTGCAGATGTGTGTAGTGAAAATGCGTAGGCCAGTAAAGATGCACGACAGGTTTAACAGGAATCATTGGTTTTACTGATATTACTATTACCCAAGAAAGTAACAGAAAACACCCGTTGTTGCTATGCAGCAAGCTAACAAGGAACAGCTGTGTGTCAGGCATGCACTGTTAGAAGTTTCTCACTGCCGGTGAGCTGGACACAGTGCAGAAAGCTGACAATTTTTAAAGCATGTCTCATCCACTCAAAAAGGTCTTTTACCAGATGTTTTTTTTTTTTTTTAAAGATCATCTTTGTTCCCCTCAGGAGGTGAAGATGGAGGTTATGAGGTCACTGTGGTCTGTCTGTCAGTGAGCATATTTATAGAAGAGCTGAGCAGATTTTATTAAGGCTTTGGGACAAAGTCACATGGAACATACATATATATATATATATATATATATATATATATATATATATATATATATCACATTTATTAGGCAGACGCATATATATATTTATCAATATATATATTTATCACATTTATTAGGCAGACGCATATATATATATATATATATATATATATATATATATATATATATATATATATAGCCATATATATCACATTTATTAGGCAGACGCATATATATATATATATATATATATATATATATATATATATAAGGTATATAAGATATATATCACATTTATTAGGCAGACGCATATATATATTTATCAATATATATATTTATCACATTTATTAGGCAGACGCATATATATATATATATATATATATATATATATATATATATATATATATATATATATATATATATATATATATATATATACATTTATTAGAGACGCATATATATATATATATCGGAGATTTTACAATTCAACCAGTGGGCTGTCTTCACGGCCAAGCTCATTACGTGTCGTGGCGTCGGCGTCTGACGTATACATTCCGCGACACAGGTGGCGTTACACAGGAGTTCCGTGATAAGTGCAGCCGTAGGCGGTTTTGCTTGTGTTTACCTGGTACTCTGGCAGTTTGTACAGTTTTTTCACCATGGCAGAACAGGCGCAGAACATTAGTGCTATTCCAACGGATGCAATCAGCAACATAAAAATCACGTCGGTTTGGACTTTTCTGCTTTCTGTAAGAAATTGTTTTATTGCCTTGCTTGCTTACACAAACGACGCTTTGTATCTTGCATATTGCTCATTTTGTGAACTCTTGACTGTATAGGAACTGTATTGCTAGTTCGTGCTTCATACGCTAGTAAAGTTGTTTACCGTGAACAAGTTTATATTACGCTTGCAAATTAACAAGAGGGATATATTTGTTTATATAATGTTTGTTAATATAATTGTTGTTTTTTCATGCTGTAATACCTTAATTATCCACGTATATAAAATGAAATACTTATTGTTGGTGAGAATGAAACCCTGATTACCCGTAGATCCAGTGGTCTGAATCCTGGTTGATCGGGTTGGGCTTGTTCCACACGCTCTGTTTCGCTGTAACTCTGGTGACGTTGCGGTTTTATCGGGCGCAGGTCTGTCACTTCCTTCTTATGGGTAAGTTTCCTAATTAATCCACTACTAGCTGCATTTTTAAAAGAGAATGATCTAATCGTGGTGTGTTCCTATTACCTTGCGATTTAATACATAATATAACGTCGTAGACAGGTAGTCATTTGAAGAGGATTCGGTTAGCGTTGCCTTGTAGTGATACAATACAAAACACATGGGCTTATTGAAAGTGAAGTATTAATAAGCAGCCCGGGTCATTTCTCTCTGATGTATACATATGTTGTGTGTTTCTCAGTGGGGATGGTGTACTCTGCAGAGTACATTAATGAAGTTGCTGCTTTGAACTGGAGGTGAGTCTGATTTCCACTTCACACCTGATGTTGCCCCCTCCCTGTATATATGGCCATGGGTTTATCAATGTATGAACTGCCACAAATATGAGGCTGCTTTACATTAAAAATCATATGTAGTTTAAGGACTTATTCAGCACTCTGAAACCACACTGAAATATAATATTTAAGTATTATTTTTTATGTATTTTGAAGATTAGAATTTAACCAATGGATAGTGAGTAGGTTGCACAAATGTAACTGATTTTATTTTTATTGTGTGTAATTGGTAATTTTTTCCATATTCAGATATAGCCTAGTATTTGGAATCAATAACTTTAAAGTTTATATCTAAAGTTCAATGCAATTTTGCCACTTCTGGACCAAAATTGAAGATTATAATATAAAAAATGTATTCTGCGCCAGTGTCTTTGTAGGGTGATGTTCAATTGGCGATTGCTTCGCCCAGGGTACAAGAGGGTGTAGTTGGGTAGGGGTGCTGTTTCCAGCAATGCCTGGTGGTCAAATATTAAAATAAAAATTTTACTACCAATGTACTCATCATTTGCAGGCTGTTTATTAAATTCTTTGTTAATAAGCAGGAATCGGTTTCTACTTCATACTTAGCCCTGAATATCCACATTAAATATGCCCAAAATAGTATATGTTAAGCAACAAACAAAAAATATGACTTTTAACAGTATTTTATATTAATAACTGAGTTTAGTTAGGATTGGCATCTTTACTGTGAGTGTTTTTCCACAGATTGTTCTCCAAATATCAGTACTTTGATTCCAAAGGAATGTTCATCTCGCTGGTGTTCTCTGCTCCTCTGCTGTGCAACACTGTTATTATTGTGGTAAGTGCTTTGCTGTGTAACCACTTGCAGCAGATTGGTTAAACGTACTGTGTTGTAGTTCAAAATGCAAGCAGCTGATTGGCTGAATGTGTTGTATTGCAGATGGTCTGGGTTTATAGGACGTTTGCGACAATGACTGAGTTGAAATCTCTGCAAGTAAAACGGAAGGCAGCAAGGACAAAGAGAAAAACAGAATGAAGATCAAACAGTTTCACATGCCTGTATATCAGTAACAGTCCCAGAATTACACACCAGAATATCAGTAACAGTCCCAGCATTACATGCATGTATATCAGTAACATTCCCAGAATGACACGCCTGTATATCAGTAACATTTCCAACACTACATGGATGCAGCACTAGCCTCGTACTTTCAGACCCTGCTGGTATGAATGGTAAGGGTCACGGTGGATAACTGCATAGAAACAATGTGCACAGTTTGTGTTTGCTTGAAGCATTAATATACTTGAAAGGTGAGATTTGGACCTGTCCGTTAATGGACAGAGTCACTCATAATTGTGATTTGTGTTCCTCAGCAAAGATGACTGCTTTTTTGACTGTGTTTACATGAAAATGTAATCTTAATGTGTTGGTACTGTCTTGATTATGTGTTTCTTTTTCTTAAATACCAAATGCACAAATTGTCAATTGTCTGTTACAACCTTTTTACCAAGAGGTATGTAGTTTCTCTATTTCTCTATCAGGATGCAGGTATCTGTAAAGATTATTTTAAATCTGCTTCAGTTCACATCATTATGAAGTATTGTCCTTTACTAAAACAAACATATGTAATTTTGTACAGGTGTGTGTTTACGCATGTTTGTATTATATATAAAATCTTTCATTTTCAGTATTAATTCCTTTGGCCACATGGTGGTGCTGTTGTGTTTGATTATTGGAGTGAGTCTCCATGTCTTGCTGTGTCTAAAGTTGCTTGCGTAGCAGGTAGCCTGACACAGAGAACTCTCCCATATGCTGATGGGACTTTCCAAACCTTGTAGGAGGAAAAGCAAATGTAGTTCATGTGTACAGCGGAGCACCTATAATATGACATATAACATATTAAGTGTGTTTGTTTAGCAGGTGCCTTTTCATCCACAGAGCAGTCTGTTCACCTGGACATTTATAATGGCAAACCTGTTCACCATGGCATTTGTAACAATAAACATGTTCACCAGGGCATTTTTAACTGCAAAGCTGTTCACCAGGGCATTTATAACAGTATTCCTGTTAGAGCATGTTATCTTTTTGCAATAAATCACATAATTGCAGACTATAATACACTTCCCAGTGTACGTGCTGCCATTACCCAGAGTCACACCCGTTTTTGAAATAAGCGCTTTTGTCATCATTGCAGTGAAAATGTCAAGTCTTATGTCAGGGAGCCCTGGAATATTTTACTGGAGACGGAGGAGATTGGGGGCTCAAGGTTGAGAACCACACAGTTGGATTATAGATTAGGATTGTAAATATTGTGTAAGGAGCTACGGTGGAGAAGCTCTGTGGTCGGGCCGAGCGAGAGCCATTCACCTGGATGGCAGGGAGTGCAAGTCGCCCTGCTGCAGCAGAGCGGATTGGTGGTCTAGCTGGTGTGTAGGGTTGAATCCTGTCCTGTAAGTAGGCGGGGGCTATCCTGCAGCAGGGCTGTTGGCCATAGTGTAGGCTAGGATCAGGCTGTATGGCATAGGCCAGCAGGGTTGCAAGGAGGGAGTTGCAGTTCTTTAGAGGGGAGATTACCATAGCCTGGATCAGTAGCTGGGTGGATTACATGGTTAGTTATGGTCAAATCCTCCTGATGTACAGCAGTGGTTCTCAAACTCGATCCTGGGGGACCACTTTGTGTGCTGGTTTTCATTCCAATTTCAACTGCAATCCCAGAATTTTAACAAGCTGTTCATTTTTCTTAATTAGGTGCTTTTCATGTTTTAGAGCTGGGGTCCCCAGTCTTATCCAGAAAGGGCTAGTACGGGTGCACACACCAGACTAATCAAGATGCTTAGCAAAGACTCTAGTGGTTGATTAGTAGAATCAGGTGTGTGCACCCACGCTGGGATCTATTTGCAAGATAAGAAGCAAACCAAGAGAATACAGACCCAGAAGTGCCCATCTCAGCCAAAATGGAGAAGAGTTGGTGGTTGGCTGTGTCGATGCTGCAGACAAGTCTAGGAGAATCAGGACAGAGGAGAGGGATGAGGCTCTTGCATCAAAAGCCAGACTGGCGAGGGTCAAGCAGGTTGTTCGGATAGAGAAAACGTAATTGATTTAGCGCTTCTCATTCAAGCGTTTTGGACAGAAAAGTTAGAAGTGATACAGGTTGATAGTTCTTGACATTAGAAGGGTCTGAGGTAGGTTTATTAAGGACTGGGGTAAAACGAGCCAAGTCAGAGGGAACCTAGCCACAGGCAAGGGAGGCATTAATGATGGAGGACAGGTAAGGAAGGAGCTCATTGGACATAGACTGGAGGATTGTAATGGGATGGGGTCTAGCGGACAGGTGGTTACCTGATGAGTGGTCATGTCCTCCAGCATCTGGAAGGAGGTGTAGCCGTGGGTTTGTCCTGGGGAGTAGGGGGCATCACTGGATGAGTGAAGGCGTTCAAAGTAGGCCAAACAGTCATCTGCAGAAAGAGGAAAGGGAGATGGGGCAATGAGGAGGGAAGAGACAGAGGCGAACCGTTTGCGTGGGTTAGAGATACATGCACTTATCTTAGACTGGAAGAATGAGATCTTAGCCAATGTGAGGGCAGATGTGAAGTCTGCCAGCAAGGTCTGTTATGGCGTCAGGATCTGGATTTCCTCCATTTCCTCTCTGCAGCCCGCAGCGAGGTTCTGCTGGAGCGTAGTCTCAGTCAGCCATGGGCAGGGGGGTGATGATCGTGCTGGTTTGGAGACAAGAGGACAAAGTGAGTGAAGGGGCTGAGAGAGGCATGTGTTGAAGATGGAGGTAGCAAGGTCAACAGGCAGGTTAGAGAAAGAAGCAGGAGGAGGAAGTATAGAGAGAGCAGTGGAGGTGAGGGAGGAGTGTGAGAGAGTGGAGAGGTTTCTCCTGAAAGTTGCAGTGGATGAGCTGTTAAAGGAGTTGTGGGAGAGTAGATCAAAGCAGTAAAGTCTAATATTTGGTTGCATAGCCCTTCAATGCAATAACTGCTTTAAGTCTACAACCCATTGACATCAGAAAACATTTGGTATCTTCTTTGGAAATGCATTTCTAGGCCTTCGCTACTGCTGCTTTCAGTCTTTTTCTTACTTTCAGGGGGTTTCTGTCTTTGGTTTTCTCTTCAGAAAGTGAGATGCATGCACTGTTGGATTTAAATCAGGAGACCAGTCGAAAACTTTCCACTTTTTCCCCATTGATGTATTTTTGGTTGCACAGGCAGCGCATTTGATGCCATTGTTTTTCTACAGGATTAAGTGCCTGCTGATGAGGTTGGAGGAATTTCTTTGTACATAGCTAAACAGAATCTGTCTGTACACTTCCATATGCATCCTGCTGTTGCCAGCCTCCATTGCGGCATTAATAAAGACGAGTGAACCTGTTCCAGAAGCAGCCATACATGCCCAAGCCATGTCACCCCCCCCCTCCCCCCTGTATTTCATAGATGGATCATGGACTGTTCCTTCCTTTCTCCACACTTTTGGTGTTCCATCATCATAAAAGGTTTACGGTGGTGGTTAAAGGTGGTACTTTGGTCTCATCTGTCCTTAAAACTTTGTTCCAGAACTCTTTGTATTTTCTGGTGAATTCTAATCTGGCATTTCAATTCTTGTAGCTGATGAGTGGTTGGACCTGTCCTCAGACTTGTAATATCACACATACATATTCACATTAACCCTTACTCACATTCCCTCACACACACACACACACACACGCACACACACACACAAACCTTACTCACAGTCTCTCTATCTGTCTCTCTCTCTCACACAAACACACACACACGCACACTAGCCTCATACACTAGCCTTTATTCCCACACACACGCACACATTCACCCTAAACCTTACTCACATACATAAACAGAATTACAAACAAATTATGACAACTACTATAAGATGCACAAGTGATTCCAAATTTGGAGAAGAACAACAATGGAAAAATTAACATAATATAATTAATACAAAAATTAGATCACAAACATCACACTTCTGTTTGGCTGCCTGAAAGGAAACATTCTGATCCCAGAAAGGAGCCCTCACTAAAATGAGGATTGTCTGCTTTAGTTATTCTGATAGTGTATTTGGTTTTTTCTGTAAAATGTTATGATGACTCAATGGCAACATGTAGAAACAGGCAAGTTCTTCTGAGTCACACGGCAGGCAGTATTGGGACATAGAACTCGGTCAGGAGCTGAGATTTGCAAAATAAGGAGTCATGTGAAGCTGAAAGTTTTACTGAGTAAACGGGCCACATGGAGAGTATCAATGATGGCTTTTGTGTTTGCAGCTGTTTGCGGTGACAGATGGGTGATCATATTGGGCAGCACCTGGAGGTTTCCTTCTGCAGGAACCATTCAGATATGGGGCCCAGCTGAATGTTGGCTATGTAGGCACCAAAAGGGGATAATTACCTCTGTAAAACATGCTAGCATGCATGTGTGTCCTTCCTGTAAAACATGCTAGCATGCATGTGTGTCCTTCCTGTAAAACATGCTAGCATGTATGTGTTTTCTTCCTGTAAGACATGCTAGCATGCATTTTTTTCTTTGATGTGCAAACATACATGTGTAGGGGCATATGCAAGACACATAATGCACTTTATGAAGAACAACAAAAACATGAACTACTGTTTCTCATGCATAGTCCATGCAGTATTCTGTGCTGAAAGACACAGATGCATGTTAGCAGGAGAAACATGTATGGGGGCATGTCTTACAGAAAATCACACAAAAGCTTGTTCACACATTTTATTGAAAAATTACATGTTACATGTCTTACAGAACACACATGCATGTTATCATGTGCTACAGTAAAATTCACACATGCATGTTAGTGTGTGTTACAGAAGAAGGCACATATGCATGTTAGCATGTGTTACAGAACAACACGCATGCATGTTACAGAACAACACATGCGTGTTAGGGCATGCTACAGAATAGCACATGAATGCATGTTAGCATGTTACAGAACAACACGCATGTTAGCGTGTGCTACAGAATAACACACACATGCATGTTAGCATGCTACAGAACAACACACATGCATGTTAGCGCATGCTACAGAAACGTTCCTGTCTCCTGTGGCCGTGCTGGCCATGTTGTGCTTGTGCTCGGGCCCTCAGCAGATGTCGTTGCTGTTTCTCACATTGATAAACGGAGGAGTCCTGCAGTCTGTGTGTTCTTTATTTTCTCATTATAGTGAGAATCCTGTATTTACCCAGTTTTCTGCTCGTTTATTTGTGGAATTGTCTGCTTATTGCTTTGTGTTGATCCAGCTATCCTGCTGTTTGTTTGCTCATGGATTCAGTTCTGTGTAAAACACACTGTACCTATTATTAACTTTTAGTTAAAAAACCTGTACATTTTTTGAGAACTTCTAGCAAGATGCATGGTCACAGACTTTAGTTGATCTCTCACATTAACTGGTGACGACATATTAATAACTGATTTTGTTTTCTGTAAATGTGGTGAGCATGTTTCTGTGGGTACAGTGTGAAAGCCCTTGAGTGATCGTGGAGCTGTGTGGCCATCTTGTTCAGGAGGGTAATCAGCTTTACAGCCAGGATTACAACAGCACAGACAAGCTGGCTACAGGCTGCTAATTCCTCCTATCCTGTTAGACAACTCAACCACAAAGAGGGCTGGCTGACAGTGGAAATGCGAGGAATCTACACCCTTTTTCCTTCAGACTTCCACACGATGGTCTGTCCCAGCCTGCTGGGAGGCAGCAAGCCCGTGTCCTCAGAACACCTCCTCTTCCAGCAAAAGACCAGAAAACCAGTGCTCACAGACACTCCTGTGGTCGGTACCTAACAGACACACTCCTGCGGTCTGTACCTCACAGACACACTCCTGCGGTCTGTACCTCACAGACACACTCCTGCGGTCTGTACCTCACAGACACACTCCTGCGGTCTGTACCTCACAGACACACTCCTGCGCTCTGTACCTCACAGACACACTCCTGCGGTCTGTACCTCACAGACACACTCCTGCAGTCTGTACCTCACAGACACACTCCTGCGGTCTGTATCTCACAGACACACTCCTGTGCTCTGTACCTCACAGACACACTCCTGCGGTCTGTACCTCACAGACACACTCCTGCGGTCTGTACCTCACAGACACACTCGTGCGGTCTGTACCTCACAGACACACTCCTGTGCTCTGTACCTCACAGACACACTCCTGCGGTCTGTACCTCACAGACACACTCCTGTGCTCTGTACCTCACAGACACACTCCTGCGGTCTGTACTTCACAGACACACTCCTGCGGTCTGTACCTCACAGACACACTCGTGCGGTCTGTACCTCACAGACACACTCCTGTGCTCTGTACCTCACAGACACACTCCTGCGCTCTGTACCTCACAGACACACTCCTGCGGTCTGTACCTCAGAGACACACTCCTGCGCTCTGTACCTCACAGACACACTCCTGCGGTCTGTACCTCACAGACACACTCCTGCGGTCTGTACCTCACAGACACACTCCTGCAGTCTGTACCTCACAGACACACTCCTGCGGTCTGTACCTCACAGACACACTCCTGTGCTCTGTACCTCACAGACACACTCCTGTGCTCTGTACCTCACAGACACACTCCTGCGGTCTGTACCTCACAGACACACTCCTGTGCTCTGTACCTCACAGACACACTCCTGTGATCTGTACCTCACAGACACACTCCTGCGGTCTGTACCTCACAAACACACTCCTGCGGTCTGTACCTCACAGACACACTCCTGCGGTCTGTACCTCACAAACACACTCCTGCGGTCTGTACCTCACAGACACACTCCTGCGGTCTGTATCTCACAGACGCACTCCTGCGGTCTGTATCTCACAGACGCACTCCTGTGGTCTGTACCTCACAGACCCAGTCCTGCAGTCTGTACCTCACAGACCCAGTCCTGTGGTCTGTACCTCACAGACATACTCCTGCGGTCTGTACCTCACAGACACAGTCCTGTAGTCTGTACCTCACAGACACACTCCTGCAGTCTGTACCTGACAGACACTCCTGCAGTCTGTACCTCACAGACAGACTCCTGCTGTCTGTACCTCACAGATACTCCTGCAATTTGAACCTGGAGCACTGAAACTCCAGTCTGTGGTCACACCTGGAGCACTGATACCCAGTCTGTGATCACACCTGGAGCACTGAAATTCCAGTCTGTGATCACACCGGGAGCACTGATACCCCAGTCTGTGGTCACACCTGGAGCACTGATACCCCAGTCTGTGATCACACCTGGAGCACTGAAACTCCAGTCTGTGATCACACCTGGAGCACTGATACCCCAGTCTGTGGTCACACCTGGAGCACTGAAACTCCAGTCTGTGATCACACCTGGAGCACTGATACCCCAGTCTGTGATCGCTCCTGGAGCACTGATACCCCAGCCTGTGATCAAACCTGGAGCACTGATACCCCAGTTTATGGTCACACCTGGCTCACAGTCCTACCTGTAGCATGCCTCTCTTTCAGCACCACTGCAGAAGATTAATCTAAATTGTGACAGGAAATCCTGCACTTTGAGGAAAGAGTAATGTACAAAGCATATTAAAATGGTCATGTTCATCACTGTTGAGTGTCTTGTGGCAGCATTACCTCTCTGTAATGAGCATGCTCAGTTTGAGCTTATTCCTGCTCTACAAGTCCCCTGGAGCCACAGCTCTTTATTGAATTTTAGCTCAATCAGCACAAGCCCTGGTGAGCCAAGTGTAACACATTCAGTACTTTTTATTTAGAAGTCAATCAGAAAAATATTTCCACTGGGATTTTGGTCAGAAGTCAAGTGACTGCATGTGATGTGTCACATTTTAGAGCAGAGTGCTACAGAGAGAGTAGCTGTGTTGTAACTTTGGGAAAGATAAGACTGGCTACAATAGCAGTTTAGCTATACTGCTGTCCAACCAAACACAGACTGGTGTGCTAGCTCTAACTGCTATTTCCTAGCCTCAGCAGTTAGAGCAGCTTTTAATTGAAGTATATTCGGTATATTCCCTCCCAAGATCATAATTAGAATAGATTTGGAAAGACAGATGTTTAAAAATGGGTAGAAAAAAGGCATCAATCCTGATGTGTGTACATTTTTACAGGAGCTCTCACACTCTACCTGCTCTAATACTCTACCTGCTGTAATACTCTACCTGTTCTCACACTCTACCTGCTCTCATACTGTACCTGCTCTAATACTCTACCTGCTCTCACACTGTACCTGCTCTAATACTCAACCTGCTCTAATACTGTACCTGCTGTAATACTCTACCTGCTCTCACACTCTACCTGCTCTAATACTCTACCTGCTCTAATACCCTACCTGCTGTAATACTCTACCTGCTCTCACACTCTACCTGCTCTAATACTCTACCTGCTCTCACACTCTACCTGCTCTCATACTCTACCTTCTCTCACACTCTACCTGCTCTCATACTCTACCTGCTCTCACACTCTACCTGCTCTCACACTCTACCTGCTCTAATACTCTACCTGCTCTCACACTCTACCTGCTCTCATACTCTACCTGCTCCAATACCCTACCTGCTGTAATACTCTACCTGCTCTCACACTCTACCTGCTCTAATACTCTACCTGCTCTCACACTCTACCTGCTCTAATACTCTACCTGCTCTCATACTCTACCTGCTCTAATACCCTACCTGCTGTAATACTCTACCTGCTCTCACACTCTACCTGCTCTAATACTCTACCTGCTCTCACACTCTACCTGCTCTCATACTCTACCTGCTCTAATACCCTACCTGCTGTAATACTCTACCTGCTCTCACACTCTACCTGCTCTAATACTCTACCTGCTCTCACACTCTACCTGCTCTAATACTCTACCTGCTCTCACACTCTACCTGCTCTCATACTCTACCTGCTCTCACACTCTACCTGCTCTAATACTCTACCTGCTCTCACACTCTACCTGCTCTCATACTCTACCTGCTGTAATACTCTACCTGCTCTCACACTCTACCTGCTCTAATACTCTACCTGCTCTCACACTCTACCTGCTCTCATACTCTACCTTCTCTCACACTTTACCTGCTCTAATACTCCACCTGCTCTAATACCCTACCTGCTCTAACACTCTACCTGTTCTAACACTGGGTGCTCTAGTGTAGTTCCAGCTTTAACCTTACCCCCTAACCCCTTAAATGATAATGAGGTGAAGTTCTATAGCTTTCCTTCAGGAGGAAGTCTTAAGATGATTTATGGTGATGTAATTTCCTGTGGAATAAAAAGCAGGAGTTCTGTGGCATTACACAGTGAGGTTCCTCTTTCAGCTTCTGCTGCTCTGAAGCATGCTACCACATGTAGATCCTTCCAGTTCACCGTTCTGTCCTCTTAACAATATTTATTCTTAAACAAGACTTTGAGCATGAGTTTCACCTGAGTGACCAGTTCACTGTGATCTCTGTAATTTTCCTGTGAGGCTTTTCTGCAGTTCTGATTATGTGCAGAAACCCAGGCTGCCCAGTGAAGAGGTTCTGTAGTTCCTTTGATCCTGGTACTAAACCTGAAACGCATCAGACCAGTTGTACTAAACCTGAAATGCATCTGACCAGTTGTACTAAACCTGAAATGCATCAGACCAGTTGTACTAAACCTGAAATGCATCAGACCAGTTGTATTACACCTGGAATGCTTACCTTTGCATCTGGCAGCATCTATAAAAATAATAATGAGCTACAGCATAGTGGTATGAAGGGCCAGATAAGACTGAAGGATGGGTGGGGGTGTGTGGCAGGTGTGGTGGGTGGAGGGAGGGGCTAGGGAGGTCAGTAATAATTTTAGTTGCACAGCAGTTTTCACAAAACACAGAAATGCTTTTTACAGTGAAACTGCACTGAGGCTGGGGTGTCTTAGGGAGTCATCTATAGCTTAGGCCAAGAGAAGACCTGTCACTGTAGGGCAGATCCTGTTACTGTCAAAAACATCTGTCACTGAGGCTTTGTTACTGTAGGGCAGGTCTAACACTGCAGAGCAGGTCTGTCACTGTAGAGCAGGTCTGTAACTGTAGAGCAGGTCTGTCACTGTAGAGCAGGTCTGTTGCTATAGAGCAGGTCTGTCACTGTAGAGCAGGTCTGTTGCTATAGAGCAGGTCTGTCACTGTAGAGCAGGTCTGTTGCTATAGAGCAGGCCTGTTGCTGTAAAGCAGGTCCTCTTGCCACTGGTGCAAGACCGCCCAGCCCTCATATGTTCCACAGATAACAGCAGAAACTTTGGCTTCAGTCCCTTCAGGATAATTAAAGTACTCAACGGTACAAAGGAAGTCTCCTGATGACTGATGGATCCCACCCGCTGCTGACCTACAGTCAGACACCCTCAAAATCCTTTTCCTTGGCAAGGCACTTTATCACTAACCAGTTTAACCTCTAGGAAATTTAACCCCTTTCAAGTTTGACTATCAAAATATTTTTCATGCAGATTCATGAAAAAGCAAGAGCGTTTGTACAGGAGATCGCTTAGATAGGAGAGCGCTTGGACAGGAGAGCTCTTGGACAGGAGAGCGTTTGGACAGGAGAGCTCTTAGACAGGAGAGCGCTTGGACAGGAGAGCTCTTAGACAGGAGAGCGCTTGGACAGGAGAGTACTTGGACAGGAGAGCTCTTAGACAGGAGAGCGTTTGGACTGAAGAGCTCTTAGACAGGAGAGCTCTTAGACAGGAGAGCATTTGGACTGAAGAGCTCTTAGACAGGAGAGCGCTTGGACAGGAGAGCTCTTAGACAGGTGTTCCAGTGTGTGGATGGGCCCCATGGTCTGGTATCTGTTAAGGCTCTGTTCCAGAGTGAGGTTGGGCCCCATGGTCTGGTATCTGTTAAGGCTCTGTTGCAGTATGTGGTGGGCCCAGTGATCTGGTATGTGTTAAGGCTCTGTTCCAGTGTGTGAATGGGCCCCATGGTTTGTTATCTGTTAAGGCTCTATTCTAGTGTGTGGATGGGCCCCATGGTCTGTTATCTGTTAAGGCTCTATTCCAGTGTGTGGATGGGCCCCACGGTCTGGTATCTGTTAAGGCTCTGTTCCAGTGTGTGGATGGGCCCCATGGTCTGTTATCTGTTAAGGCTCTGTTCCAGTGTGTGGATGGGCCCCACAGTCTGGTATCTGTTAAGGCTCTGTTCCAGTGTGTGGATGGGCCCCATGGTCTGTTATCTGTTAACGCTCTATTCTAGTGTGTGGATGGGCCCCATGGTCTGTTATCTGTTAAGGCTCTATTCTAGTGTGTGGATGGGCCCCATGGTCTGTTATCTGTTAAGGCTCTATTCCAGTGTGTGGATGGGCCCTATGGTCCAGTATCTGTTAAGGCTGTTCCAGAGTGAAGATGAGCTCAACAGTCTAGCAGTGAAACAGCCCAACAGGAACCATATTCTGCACAAGTCTCTGCTGTGAATGCAAACACTGGAGCCTCCCATTGAAATCAAAGCAAAAAACTGAAGATTTAATTAAACTTCCTGGAGGGAATTTGCATTCTCTGCTTAACAGTTATTATTATGAGCAGATTTCAAAGATATGTCAGATTTTTTGGTTTTGGAAATATTTAATGTAAATAAGTTATTCTCTTTTTCTCAATACAAAGTATACTGATTGCCAAGGCAGAGAAATGAAAAAGACGGCATTTGGCTTTATGCTGTGCACACAGACTTCATTTTTGAAACTGAACAGCAATTTTCTGTCAGAGGAGATGAATGTTTTACTAGCTCCTGGAATGAGATTTTAATTACTGCATTCAATTGATAAGAAATTGCAACGCATTTAGTACCACAGCCTCCACAAGGGTCACAACCCCACACCCTGATAGAGGGGCACTAATCCCCACACCCTGATGGAGGGGCACTGCACCCCACACCCTGATGGAGGGGCACTAAACCCCACACCCTGATAGAGAGGCATTAAACCCCACACCCTGATAGAGAGGCACTAAACCCCACACCCTGATGGAGAGGCACTGAACCCCACACCCTGATAGAGGGACACTAATCCCCACACCCTGATAGAGAGGCACTGAACCCCACACCCTGATAGAGAGGCACTAATCCCCACACCCTGATAGAGAAGCACTGAACCCAACACCCTGATGGAGAGGCACTGAACCCCACACCGTGATAGAGAAGCACTAAACCCCACACCCTGATAGAGGGGCACTAATCCCCACACCCTAATGGAGAGGCACTAATCCCCACACCCTGATGGAGAGGCACTAAACCCCACACCCTGATAGAGGGGCACTAATCCCCACACCCTGATAGAGAAGCACTAATCCCCACACCCTGATGGAGAGGCACTGAACCCCACACCCTGATAGAGAGGCACTAATCCCCACACCCTGATGGAGAGGCACTAAACCCCACACCCTGATGGAGGGGCACTAAACCCCACACCCTGATGAAGGGGCACTAATCCCCACACCCTGATAGAGAGGCACTAAACCTCACACCCTGATGGAGGGGCACTAATCCCCACACCCTGATGGAGAGGCACTAAACCCCACACCCTGATGGAGAGGCACTAATCCCCACACCCTGATGGAGAGGCACTAAACCCCATACCCTGATGGAGAGGCACTAAACCCCACACCCTGATGGAGGGGCACTAAACCCCACACCCTGATAGAGAAGCACTAATCCCCACACCCTGATGGAGAGGCACTAAACCCCACACCCTGATGGAGGGGCACTAAACCCCACACCCTGATGGAGAGGCACTGAACCCCACACCCTGATGGAGGGGCACTAAACCCCACACCCTGATGAAGGGGCACTAATCCCCACACCCTGATGGAGGGGCATTAAACCCCACACCCTGATAGAGAGGCACTAAACCCCATACCCTGATGGAGGGGCACTAATCCCCACCCCCTAATGAAGGGGCACTAAACCCCACACCCTGATAGAGAGGCACCAATCCCCACACCCTGATGGAGGGGGCATAGAAGGGACCATTTTAAAAGAAACATATTTCCTCACCAATATTCAAAATAAAAGTTAAATAATATTTTTTTTAAGTCTGATCAGTTTTGCTTTGCAGTTTCAGGTTGAATGTGGCTAATTTGTGAATACAAATTGTAGCAGAGTATACTTTTGTGAATGGCTTAATTTGGGAGAATCTGAATTAAGATGTTGAAGATAACATGGTTTTGCAAGTTAAACCCCTTGAACTGTTGTGGGGGTCAGTGCCAGAGGGACTGAAGAAGTCATGTATGTGGGAAAGCCCCGATTCCACTCACCCCACTTACCAGAGCTGCTAATCTGCAGCATCTTATTTAAACAGTTCTGTCTTCTTCATGTTTATGCCTGAATGTCAGCGCTGCTGTAGTGTGCACAAACTGCAGTGTTGATGTTTACATACCTCCATCCATGCAAATCAAGCAGGCGTCTGTAGGCCTGATTGTGTTCACGACCCCTATATATCCATTTTCCCCTGTAAGACACATGCTGTACATCTCTGTATTTTGTGTTAGGGTGTAAGAACACAGAATGTTTCTTTTCCAGTTAGTACTAGGGTTTGCTAACCAATTTATGTTGATCATTGCAATGGATATGAGAGAAGGCAAAAAAAAACTGCAAGAGAAAGTAAGAAAGACAGAATAGGTTATCCTGTTTATTGCACAATTGTTACAGATATCATGTACATTGCAAGACATCTACATACAGTGTATGTTGTATATCAGACAATATCTACACAGCCATAGGCCTACTGTATATCACATGATATCTACAGCTATACAGTATGTCTCATCTAACACATGAAGTCTAAATCATTAAGCATTAGTATTTCTCCATTTTTAAATCATACATGTAAACCTTAAATCATTATTACATTACATTTCAGCACTCTGGCCTGGTTTACTGTTATAGGTTTATTAAATGTGTTCATTTTGTGCACACAGACATGCAGCAGACGCAGCACAGACACACAGCATAGACATGCAGCACAGACACGCAGCATAGACACACAGCACAGACACACAGCACAGACATCCATCACAAACATACAGCAGAGACACGCAGCACAGACATGCAGCACAGACATCCATCACAGACATGCAGCACAGGCACGCAGCACAGACATCCATCACAAACATACAGCACAGACATTCATCACAGTCATGCAGCACAGACATGCAGCACAGACACGCCGCACAGGCATCCATCACAAACATGCAGAGACATGCAGCACAGAGACACAGCACAGACATTCATCACAGACATGCAGCACAGACATCCATCACAGACATGCAGCACAGACACACCGCACAGGCATCCATCACAAACATGCAGCACAGACATGCAGCACAGACACACAGCACAAAATGCTCAGCTCCCATTCACCACCCCTGTTCTGCAGCCCAGATCAGCAGCCCTGTAGTGCTGCCGTTTACACGACAAGCTCTGTTTGTTTTTTCAATTTATCTGACTCACACACTATTATTAATATTCCATATTTTCATTGGACAATGACCCTTAATTGAACTTCCTGTGTTAGGGTTAGATTCACTAATCCCCTTGGACGAGCAGCCTCCCTGAGGCCATATGCGCTAGGAAATATTGGCAATTATCGGCGTTCATTTCAACCCCTTACTGCACCTCACTGCAGCTCAGAAGTGCAGCATCTGTAGAACTTGCCCCACGCTGAAGTACTGCACCTCACCGCACTCAGAAGTGCAGCATCTGCAGCATGAACCTGCCCCACGTTGAAGTACTGCACCTCACCGCACTCAGAAGTGCAGCATCTGCAGCATGAACCTGCCCCACGCTGAAGTACTGCACCTCACCGCACTCAGAAGTGCAGCACTCATGAACCTGCCCCAGTGAAGCTCACCGCAGAAGTGCAGCATCTGCAGCATGAACCTGCCCCACGTTGAAGTACTGCACCTCACCGCACTCAGAAGTGCAGCATCTGCAGCATGAACCTGCCCCACGCTGAAGCTGGCTCCCCATTTGCAGCTCCCCATTCGAAATTGCCGGTCCACCTTAAATCGGTTGCATTATGCAATTGTATGCTTTCCCAGTCTTCCCTGCACATTTGCAAAGGCTATAATGTGCTTCGAAAAGTGAGCTAAGGCTCAAAGGATAAATTTAACAATGATTAATTTCAGTGTACAGTGGAGACTAGCTGGTTAAATCAGTGTACAGAAGAGACTGTAGCTGGTTAAATCAGTGTACAGTTGAGACTGTAGCAGGTTAAATCAGTGTACAGAAGAGACTGTAGCTGGTTAAATCAGTGTACAGAAGAGACTGTAGCAGGTTAAATCAGTGTACAGTTGAGACTGTAGCAGGTTAAATCAGTGTACAGTTGAGACTGTAGCTGGTTAAATCAGTGTACAGTTGAGACTGTAGCTGGTTAAATCAGTGTACAGAAGAGACTGTAGCTGGTTAAATCAGTGTACAGAAGAGACTGTAGCAGGTTAAATCAGTGTACAGTTGAGACTGTAGCTGGTTAAATCAGTGTACAGAAGAGACTGTAGCAGGTTAAATTAGTGTACAGAAGAGACTGTAGCTGGTTAAATCAGTGTACAGTTGAGACTGTAGCTGGTTAAATCAGTGTACAGAAGAGACTGTAGCTGGTTAAATCAGTGTACAGAAGAGACTGTAGCAGGTTAAATCAGTGTACAGTTGAGACTGTAGCAGGTTAAATCAGTGTACAGTTGAGACTGTAGCTGGTTAAATCAGTGTACAGTTGAGACTGTAGCTGGTTAAATCAGTGTACAGAAGAGACTGTAGCTGGTTAAATCAGTGTACAGAAGAGACTGTAGCAGGTTAAATCAGTGTACAGTTGAGACTGTAGCTGGTTAAATCAGTGTACAGAAGAGACTGTAGCAGGTTAAATTAGTGTACAGAAGAGACTGTAGCTGGTTAAATCAGTGTACAGTTGAGACTGTAGCTGGTTAAATCAGTGTACAGAAGAGAATGTAGCTGGTTAAATTAGTGTACAGTGGAGACTGTAGCCGGTTAATTTCAGTGTACAGTGGAGACTGTAGCTGGTTAAATCAGTGTACAGTTGAGTGTTTTGAGGGGTTGGGTCAGTTTTGGGGGGCGGGGTCTGAGGGACAGAGGTCTGTGTATCCAGAGGAGTATAACAAGGCTACAGTTTCATGGGTTTCATGTGACTCTCATGCACAGATATTCAGAGTTATCCTCTCCAGCACATCCATAAACATCCACTGAACTATTTGAGAGGTTACCCTGGGGTATTCACCCGAATATTACCAAAACCAAAACCATTACTGGACATGCATGTGCAACTCTAATTTGAAGTCTTTTGGTTAAAAAAGAAAAGAGTGAAGCCCAGAGAGAATGTGGCAATGTCTAAGTATACATGTATGGCGCATAGCCTAACTCTGAACATGGCTTCACTTCCCCTGATAGGAACACTGCATGCACTGTACTCTCAGGCTGGTGGACATCTGAGATACAACATGGTGCACTCCAGCCAGAAGGACCACAAAAAGAATGATTATTAAAAAATAGATACGTATTTAGTCTTCAGAATAGAGATGCTCTTTGTTGCTAATGAACTCAAATGATGACTGCATGCCATGATCTAGCACAAGAAATGCTCTACTTTCTTCTCAGACAAACATATCCCTTTCAGCTAAAATATGTCCAGGCTGAAGGTCAAAGATGTTTAAAGGACATTGTATTCAAAAAGAGAACATATTTCCTAAATATGATCCAATTAACCAAACTTATGGGATATACAGTAAGTGTATATTTATGGGAATTTATATGATCACAGTGGTGACAGAATGATGGAACATTTGCATGGTTTGATTTTATTTAAATAGAATTGGTAATGAATGAGCTATAAACAGCAATGACTTTTACTCTTCAGCGCGACTTTTACTCTTCCCCAGTTTTACACTGGGAGTGTTACTCTTCACCATTTTTATACTGAGAGTGTTACTCTTCACCAGTTTTACACTGGGAATGTTACTCTTCACCAGTTTTATACTGAGAGTGTTACTCTTCACCAGTTTTACACTGAGAGTGTTATTCTTCCCCAGTTTTACACTGGGAGTGTTACTCTTCACCAGTTTTACACTGAGAGTGTTACTCTTCACCAGTTTTATACTGAGAATCTTACTCTTCCCCAGTCCTACACTGAGAGTGTTACTCTTCCCCAGTCCTACCCTGAGAGTGATGCTCTTCCCCAGTTTTACACTAAGAGTGTTACTTTTCACCAGTTTTACACTGAGAGTGTTACTCTTCCCCAGTCCTACACTGGGAGTGTCACTCTTCACTAGACCTACATTGAGTGTGTTACTCTTCACCAGACTTACACTGAGTGTGTTACTCTTCACCAGACTTACACTGAGTGTGTTACTCTTCACCGATTTACACTGTGAGTGTTACTCTTCACCAGTTTTACACTGAGAATGTTAATCTTCACCAGACCTACACTGCAAGTGATAATAATTGGTAAACGTATGTTAACAGGTAAGCTACCGCAGGTGTGCGTGCAGGAAAAAGTTGATAGAGGTGTTTGCAGGTAGAGGTTGGCAGAGGTGGGTATTTTTTTGTTGGTAAGAGTCAGTAGTGTGCAGGTAAGTGTTGGTAGAGGTGTGTGAGGGTAAGAGATGGTAGAGGTGTGTGCAGGTAAGAGATGGTAGAGGTGTGTGAGGGTAAGAGATGGTAGAGGTGTGTGCTGGTAAGAGTTGGTAGAGGTGTGTGCAGGTAAGAGATGGTAGAGGTGTGTGCTGGTAAGAGTTGGTAGAGGTG